>CM047813.1:89506195-89862276 GCA_026214975.1 Gentiana macrophylla
CTTATAATATTAAAAGCTGTGTATGTATATTATTTGAGACAACTTTAGCATAATTATTCAATAGTTCAACTAGTTAGATGCATTGTTATTTAACTTAAGGTCATGGGTTCAAAACCTTGTCATGGACTCTTTTATCACCTTTTTTTTAACTTTTTTTAATTTGGCCCCACTTAAAAAAATTAGTCATGTCGCCTTACTTTCTATGGTGATAGTATGCGCCATGACATTTCCTTTAATACTTCATATGGCACGGACTTGTGCGTGTGGACTTGCCCATCTTCTTGAAACTAAATGTGTCTCACCAAAGATCATAGTATTTCGATTTTTAGACATACAATTATGTTTGTTATGAAGTTAATCTAGCCACCTAGGTTCATTCACGTAAAAATGTTTCACGGGACATCTAGTCTTTGGCGTAACAAAAGGCACGGACTTATCTGTGTGGACTTGCCCATCTTCTTGAAACTAAAATGTGCCTCACCAAAGATCATAGTATTTCGAGTTTTAGACATACAATTATGTTTGTTATGAAGTTAATCTAGCCACCAAGGTTCATTCACGTAAAAATGTTTCACAAGGACATCTAGTCTTTGACGTAACAAAAGGATCTTTAACTATTAAATTAAAGTCCCGCATTGCCTAAATAATCGTCTTCCGGTGCTCCCACATTCTCCTCGCAGAGGGTCTCAGTTGTGGTGCATAACCGAGACTACTAGAAGTCAGTTACCAGACTTTGCCAAGTTTCGAGTAATGTCCCAAGAACATACAAGTCATAACATACCGTGTTATATAAAAAATAAGGTAAAACAACTTTTTGGGGTTAGGCCCACGCTATAAAACCTTAAGCGGCGTCTGGCCCAGCCAGAAACACTCTGAACTCTAAAATTGTTTGGCCCGTGCCTGAGGGGTGTTGATGTAGTACCTAAAACCCAATCGGGTTGGACCGCATCCGACCGGTCGTCGTTTCTACTACTCTTTATGATTATACATATAATAAAGCGGCTTTATGTTATTATATATATATTTGTTCGTTTAACGAACCAATTATGATATTGTATATGTGATAATGTCCACTAGTGTCAAATCGTGAAAGCGAAATCATAATAGTGATTATGGTTGATGATATCTCGACTCACTTTAAAATGGTTTGATGCTTAAATGTTTCTAATCGCATGTGCTATTAAATGGGACATTAATAGTATGATTAGACTAACATGTATTAGATATCTTCCATCTTATGTAGATATGGATAGATCTAAATCTATCGAAGTGTAGTGACACTTGGGTATGCGTGAATGTGTATTAGAGAATGTGTATGTTAGACTGACACGTTTACTTTATTAAGTGTCGCAGTATGTGGCAGTTGTGTAATTATTTTGAGACCGCCTTGACTTCACGATGTGGATTTTCATGCTTTGACGCTATTGAGGTTTCCCCTATTCACGAGGCGATAATGCGGTAGTTCTTGAGTGTAATATTGAAGCATGCGTAGGATTCATGTTGTTCGTCCGGAAATCGCCTAATAGTAGGAGTAAATATCCAAAATGGCCGGCCGGCCCTAGTATTTTTTCTGCCTAAGACCATTTGCCGAATTAAGCATTTTAGTTCGAAGTTCTTTTTTCCTCTGAAAAACATACTTATAAAATATTACTTCAACATCACGTTTTTAACATATGTAGATACAAAATTCAATTCATCGATAGCCTCAAAACATACCTACAAAATTAGTCTTTTCTTAGTTTTCTAGCACATTTAGAAACAAAAACCAAATTCATACATATATTGATGCTTGCTTGATATTATAACTAATAACTTGAAGATTGAGATTAGAATTAGGGAAAGATGTATTAATGTATTATTAATTGTGAGAAATTGAAAGATGAAAAAAAAGGAAGAACCGAACCGAAGAAGAAAGCGAGGGGAGGAGAGGGCGAGGCGGGGATAAGTAGGGATTGGAGGAGGGGCGATTGATTTTTATTTTCGTTTCATTGTTTGTTTACTTTTTCTATATATATATATTTATTTATTTATTTATTTTTTTTCACTTGTTTTGCAAACCAAAAATAATAATAATAATAAAATTTTATGTATAAATATAAAATATGTGTTATGTGTTTAATTTTTTTTAGGCCAAGTAAATTTTGTTGGGCCTTTATCGCTTCGAGTAAAAAAAAATTTGGGCTACATTATATAAGGTTGGATCGGATTGGATCTACACAATGTTTTTCTTTTGACGAAAACATATAATGTTGGACCTCCTCGGTACCTTTGGGCCTAAGACCGGCGCCTCGGCGGACATGATAGGGCCGACCTGGTTTAATCCTTAATTATCATTTAGGTAGAAAAATAAAAGGATAATTGCCTATTTAAAATAAAACAACATTTACTCTTTTACCCTTACTCTAATATCAGAGGAATTACATTATTCCCCTTCAAAGAAGTTTCGTTCTCGGAGCTTGCCAACTCTTACACCTCCTCAACTTATGTATCTAAAATCTTTACTCACGATTACTTAACGTTTGATATCCTTTAGCGGTTTAACTTCCATGTCCCTTGACATCCTGAATTTCCATTATCCATCCGTTATGTTCTTATAGATCCAGACTTAAGTACTGCTCGCGCTTACTTGGAATTATGACCAGCCTTGCACCATCACCCTTTTAATGTGTCCTTAAATCTATAAGTCTGAAATGTCCTATCACCAGATCAAAGCTTGTTCCTTCCTTCCCAGTTATCGTCCTTAGCAAACCATTTTCCAACTTAACCAGCACCGTGCAACTTATCGGCTAGATATTTACAGCTCAATCTTAGTTGTATGTCATCGTTTCACCTTAAGCCTTACTTCATTCAATAAGCAATTCCCGATAACAGTACACTTAAAATACCCATATTCTCATACTAATTAAGGCTCTTTACATACCGACCCACAATTATTACATTTCAGGCTTAAAACGAACTAACATTGCTCATTTTAGCCCTTAATATGTAAAATCACCTTCTTTAACCTCAACACTCTCTGATTTCTCAAATTTGAATCATTTCTCTTACTGTACACGGTGGGAAATCAATTCCTTCATCTCACTTTTTCTTATTACAGTTATCAATGGCATTTACGTTAGTATATTATGCAAGAAGAAAAAGAAAGAAAAAATGCACCATAGGCCATCACAAATATTCAAATCAAATATATGAAGTTTGGAAATCATATGAGCTACTTTCAAAATGTGCCCCATTATGTTGCAGTATCCTTAGTACATTATAGAGACTAACTTAAACATGACAAAGTCTACCCTGCCTTTCTATTTATCGTCACTGTGCAACTCTATTGACGATGCCAGGATTTGAACCTACCTAGGTGGCACCCCTTTAATGGCTCAACATTAGGTAGGGAGAAAAACGTTGCTTGGTGTTCTAGTGGCGGACTAGAATAGCGACTACTCGCCCCATCCCCTTTCAGGGTTGACCAATGCTCGGGACCGGCTTCAATAGTCGAGGTATATCCGGGTTCGGTCCGACCCCCTAAGGGTCGGTCGACACTTGTACTCTATTCTACCCATGACCGATCTTGTCGGTCATGGTTAGGTCCCTCTCAGACCTACCATTCTACTTACGTGTGTCCGAGCTAATTCCAGCTCGGCCACTCTCCTCTTCGGGATGGCTCAAGCATAGAAGGTTTCAACCAGTCTAGCCCTGGTCGTCTAAGTCGGCCAGAGTCAATCCTTAATCATATTTCCCACGTGTATAATACACGGGTAACTATGGAAAGAATCATGAGTCGTAAAGGCTCCAATCCTTATCACTTAATACAAATATTTGAATACTATAATTATCTCCTAAAATCAAGGAGATTAACTAATCATAATTCATTTCCTTAGGGAACACGCCAATCAGTGTCCATCACGAGACCGCATACCACCACGCTAACTCTAGGACACAAGTGATCGCGTGTAAGTCACTAACGTCGATATTACTAGCAAGAATACTAGGTACATTGTAGTATAGTAAATGCGAGTCAAGGTCGATCCCATAAAGACAATGCAACTATAAGTATAAATGATTCTAACCTAATTAAGAAGCAACATAAAGGCGGTCATTGACCAACAATAACGTAAAAGAAAACAAACATGGTATACCTCTCCCTCTCATCACCGATCTACTAACTTGGATTAGTTAATCGTTTTGTTTACTTCCCCACATAATTTCCTTAAATTAATCGCGAGCTTTCGTTTTAATTATCATTATCATCATTTCGGGTGCAATTCTACTTCTATCTACTCGACAATAGCGATGACAATCTATCATAAGCTACCCTCCTTAATTGGTCCGTAATAGCCCATACGCATAAAGAACTAGAATCGCGATATTGGCGCTAACTCATACATAAACCGCGCTGAGCATTTGTCAATATTGACCAACCCACGCGTTCTGGGGTCCATTCTAGAACTATGTCCTAATTAACACTTCACTAACGATCCTTCATGTTAATTTACGATTACAATAAATGATTGGTCATATCTAACCTCATTAATTAAACTTGTCGATCAACGTAAATTTGTAGTGAATCCCGTTTAGGTTTTCTAAATATTGCCTCGGTAAACCGGTATAGGCTGTCGGGTTACGGGGTCATCTTTTCTTAATTTACGGATCTACATTGCTCGATCTGATTAAAATAAGTAAATTATGCGGTCTTTAAACATGCAAATTAACTAAAACACATAAATACAAACAGATCTACCATTTTGAAGAAAACAAAGGAACGTTCAAAGCTTCATACCTTCAACACTTGGAGATCTAGCTCGATCTACTCAAGCTAGAGATGATGGAAGAAGGAGGAAACCGAGAAATAACTCTCAAAGCTCAAGAAAACTTTATTGCATAATAATATGTAATGTAATATATAAAACTTATCAAAACCTATTAATCATCTCCAAGCTTTCGGTATGTCGCGGCTTTATATAGATAAAATAGCCGACTTAAGACTCTCTAAAACCACTAACCGACCAAGATAATACTGGCGAGAATCAATTTAAGTGTCGAACAAGTCGCCGGTTTACCGGGCCTAGCCCTCGGGTTACCAGGCCTTCTTTTCCTCTCTTTCTTCAGCAGGCTTCTTCTTGGACTTAAATCACTTGGCCCAATGTACTTCTTTCAGTCCAAATCTATTCTCCAATGCTCCAGATCTGGTACATCCTATAAAATATGCAAAATGAGACAAAACAGTACCAAAACCTCGGGAAAAAAGCATAGTTGCATAATTACGATCCCGGAAACACTCACATAGCATTTAACATATATTCCATATAATAACGAGCCTATTTCTCCTCTCTTGAGCAGAATTCGGGGTTAATATAGGTATAATTATTGGTACCATTTATCTTTGCGTTATCAACTACCCCCACTTAGCTTTTGATCGTCCCAAGCAAAAGCGAAAAAAAACAACACCCCGATCAATATACAAGTTAATTAAAAACAACTATGCCTCACAAAGTCAAGATCAAGATTATGCCATTCATATCCATTAGTAACGCATTAAACACTATCACATCATGAGCCAATGTGTGTGTGCAATAACGTTCACAACCGCTTAGTAATGTAGACAATCTCACATTACGCCAACCCGTAGTCGAACTAACCAGTCTCAAACATGTTATTTATTAGTTAATTGAGCTGGCAAGGCATATCGAGAACCGAGCATATATTACTCTTAGGCTCACGTTTATCGGTCTATGCAAATGCCGTGCGTCTTACGCTCCATCGACTAAAATATTGCCAAAAAGAATATTGATGTATATATTTCAATGCACTTCTCTTTCTTGGCGGGTGAACTCTCATTGATCGAGCTATCCTCACGGCCCCACTCATGATAAACTACCGAATCCAAAATTCCTTTGCCTTTATAAGCGTTGGTGGAACTTGATTCGTGATGAAGCCAGGGTCAACCCTAGTCAAAGAAATATGCTATCGACTACACACCAAGGAAGTGAGTTATACGTGCTTAAAATGGTGGCTCATAACAGAATATATGCGCTTAATCGCCACTACTACTTGAGTGGGAAATTTCTCTTACTCGTACCAAGTAAAACGTCTGAAATGAAGTCAATTAACTCGAAAAGATCAAAGATATCATATATTTTTCAAATTACATTAAAATGAATCAAAGTCTAAGTGGTGAATCGTGCATCAAAGAGAATCAAGATAATCACGCAATTCATGTAATATAATGCTAAGAAGCTAAGTGACGTCCATTACCCCACACTTAATCAAAACTTGTCCCCAATGTGTAAGATGGAAAATAAAAATGAAAAGGAACTTAGCTTAGGTTAAGCATGGAACCAAGAAGAATAGGGTACATCGTATAAATCATCGGTCTCATGTAAGTGACCCATAAAGAATCTGCGCTAAATATCTCAAACAAACCAAGAAGAATAATGGTGACAAGAAACTGTATAATAAAATGGCGGCGTTAAAAGAGAAAATAAAGAACTCCAAAACAATTTAAGCCGACAAAATCATTATATTATAAAATTCATTACATCAACTAGATAGGAAAGAAAAATAAAAAAATGGAAAACAACAATAAAAAGAAATAAAAACTAGCCCTCATCAGAATAATCCTCCCAGTCATCTCTAGGCTCAAAACCGGGAGGTGGACCAAAACTCGAGCCAGCAGCGCCAGAAGAAGAGGCTCGGTGATGTGGAGTCGATCCTGGGTGGCGGGGGTCGAGGCAAGTATGCCAAAGTAATCGATAATCCTATCCATCTTGTGGTGCAGACTCGCAATCTCTCGTGAGTGCTCCTCAAGAAAGGCACTATGAGTTCGGGGTGCTCCGTGCACCGGAGTATGCTCCCTCTCAGCTCTACCAACCCGTCTTGGTGATCTCGAAACCGACTGTGGACTGAGCTTAGGCTCAGGATCTTCCCAATCATCATTGACGAGCATCTTCAGCTCGTCCTCCAAAGCAAACATATCAATCATCGGCCCGTATGGTAACAGCTCACGCTCATAAGCGGCAGCAAGCTCGTGGATACGGCTATGCAACAGTAGAGTTGACTGGAGATCCCTGCTCCAGATAGAACATCAACTCCGCCCTCTTGGTAGTGGTAGAGACCGTGTGCTTGGTCGGTGAAGGCGGGCACAAACAAATCTGTTGACCATCTTCCGGTCCCAAGATAACTCATTCTCTAGAAAGATGGTGGGGGCTCTCAAGAAGATTGCGCTTCCATTGCACCCCAAAGTAATTAGCAATCATATCCATCCTCTTAAGATCTTCAATGTTGCCCGAGGATGTGTACTCATCCGGGCCCACCGGTGGATGTCTAACCCCTAAAATGAGCGTTGATCCGCTCGATAGAGAAATCAACTTTGATACCACGAACCATAGCATATGTGGCTCCGGGGTTATGCGAAACATAAGCATAAAATTCCCTTACCACCGTGGCGTTGAACCAAGTCGGTGAATCCGCCAAATCCAAAATATCCTGTGCTTGTAGGGCTCCATGCAAGATCGAGCCGCAATGTTGGACTTATTTCTTAGTTTTGATGATGAGTTCCAGACTAGCTGTTATAGAGCAAAGGTAAAAAGATGTCTAGATCAAATGTATAGGTTTATTAGAGTTTGATTCATGAATAGGTTTGATCAAACAAGCATTTGTAGAAGGTCACCGATTTATATCGCCAGATGAGTCAATATCGATGGGAGTAGTTAGGTCGATGACTTTTCTGGAACTCTTTTGAAGGCGAAGGTTGAGGGTCAAACTCGGTTAATGAAGGCTAAGGGATCAAACTTAGTAATTAAAGTCAAGGATATGGAATCAAAATTTAGGCAAGTCTGTGATGACTAAACGATTACATATACCTTGTGTAGAAGTCTAAGTTCCTAAGTTGGAAGATGTTTGGAACTTGGTTATACTTAAAAGGTGTAATCTAACTTCACAACTAAAAGTTAGATAAAAGAAATCAATGCATTTTATTTTATACACAACAAATTCTTTGTTCAATGATGATAGGTATCTCGTGGTGATGAACTCTGCGATATTATACCTCGATTAATTCAAGATTACATTGGAAGATTACATGGAAAATGACAGCTAACTACCTCGACTTATCAAACAAATCAAGGGTGAGATTAAAAGGGCGTTGGGGTGATTGATTATTATCCAATGGTTATAAGTCAAAGGTTGAATGATTGCCTTCACAAAAGGAATTACGACGATGTCGATCTATGATGATAGTGACAGAAAGCAAGTCAAATGGGACAAAACAAGGAACGGTCATATTTGAATTTCAAATACAAGTCACATGCCTTCCTACCTATATATAGAGGACTTTCAACTCAGAAAAATAGAGATGATTGATGAACTTTAAGAGAAATATATAAGAGACTATTCTGAGCTGAAAAACACCATGCTGAACTTACTGAACTTAAAGCTACTGATCTAGAAAGATTCTTCAAGTGTATTCTGCATTCAAGCTACATCAAGTATACACACTTGAAGACTGCAAGCTGCTGATTATATCATCCTAATCAAGCTGCTGCAACTGAATCATTTATTTGATTCAATCTTTATTTTATAAAGAATCTGCTGAAGACAGTGAAGCACAGTTGTGTGAAAGACTGTTGTTTGTGGTGGAGCTGGTGAAGAGGCAATCCTACCCTTCAAGGACCAGTGGAAGACTTAGGAGCAGCAATCCTACATGTTCCCATTTTTCAGTTTGTGAAGCCATAGTCATTGGTGAAGGACAAGCAACCTTAGGAATCTTTGTAACTGCAACATCAAAGATCTCTAGTGAATTTCCTCCAACATCACAGGAGAAGAGTGGACTAACAGGATTACACCACCTGGAACCACTATAAAATATGCCTACTTACTTTCAGCATTTACATTCTGCACTTATTTTATTTTACACATCAACCTACTGAATCTAGCAATTGAAATCACACACATACACTACTGAGTATCTAATACTTAGTATCATATTTAACAACAAGTATTAAGGCTTAATTTTGACATAATTCCGCTGCACAAATTTAATATCCTACTCGGATTCTGATTATGCTGGATGCAAGATTGATAGAAAAAACACCTCGAGGAACACAATAGGTTAATGGGAAATAGAGTTTTCTGGTTTAGCAAGAAATCGAATTCTATTTCAACTTCCACTTCTTTGAAGTGAATACATTCTTCTTTGAAGTTGATGTGCACAAGTATTGTGGTTAAGACAACGATTAAGGGATTATGGAATTGAAGAAAGGAAATTTCAATCATGTGTGACAACACAAGTGCAATTGCAATCACGAGAAAATCTGTTTTGCATTCAAGAACCAAGCATATTGATGTAAGACATCATTTTATAAGAGATCATGTTGAAAAGAAAGATGAGGTGGTTACGTATATCCTCTTTGAAGATCAACTTGCTGATATTTTCACAAAACCACTTGATAGTGAAAGATTTGCCAAATTAAGGATTTGAACTTGGAATTATAAAGTTGGTGATTATCGACAATGTCTTGGAATTCACCAAGGGGATTAGTCTTTGCTATGTTGGGTGAGCTCACTTAGCAGATTAGTCATTGGTATCAACAATTCCATGTACTTATGTTTGGACAATTGAGCAAATGAGGTTGCCAAGGGTTGGTCTTTGTCATGATGGGTGAGCTCACTTGACGATTCGATCATTGGTATTAAACTTCATCTTGTATTATCAATTGAACAAAACAAGAAGAAATCAAGGATCGCAGAGTCACTTTGTCGGCAAGAGCTCTTTGAAGCACCTTTATCGTGAGATGCCGAGCCAACCTCTTGAGAGGACAACCTGCTTTGAATGGAGCGTTACAGGTCAAACTTTATTAAAGTCAAAGAGCAATTGGCGGGATATTTATTCTATCCATTATTACCACTAGTTAACATGATCTAACGGTTACAAAACGTTATGGAGGAGTTTTGGAACACGTGTCAAGGCAAATTCACTCAGTTAATCGTGGTTGACATGGATGTCGTGCACTATCAGTTACAACTACCGTCTGTCTATATATATCTGAGACTACACACAACGATATTCTCTCTACTTGCAAAATCTGCTATATCTCTGTTTTTACCTTTGTGTGAACACAGATTTACAATCTATCTTCTTCATCTTATTTTTCTCATAACAATAGCGGAAAAGGTTGATGTTGATTGAATCAAGCCAAAGTGTTAGAGGTTTTGTTGTTGATGCTAACTTGACCGAACTAGCAATCAACATTGGTCAAGAATAAGGAGATATCTTTGATGCGGAAAATGTCTTGAACATAAGGCCCGGAAACAATTTCATATACAAACGTTGTCAGTTTTTGGAGGAACATTCAAATAAAGGAAGGAACTGAAGCATTCAAAACTGTTGTGAATGCCCAGGAGATTGAGATTTCCCCAAGTCTACTGAGGGAAGTTTTTGGTTTTGAAGAAGTAGTGGATGGTCGATGTAAATCCGAAGCAATGGGACTATCCAAGATGGATTTTGTTGATAAAATCAAAACAAATGTAGTCACCAAATCCATTCCAGGCATCAATTGCGGACATATTGGGAATGAGTGCGATCTGTTTGAGCAAACTCATTGCAAAGAACATACTTGGGTTTGGTTGGAAATACGGACACTCTATCGGGACCCAAGATAGAGTGATGATGATCATTTGCGAAGCATGAAGTTTGATTGGGCTGGATACTTCATTCATTACATGAAGAAAGTAGCAAAGGAGGAAAGAGAAGGAAAAGGAAATCAAAGGCCTTACCTTTAGGCTTAATGGTTCAAACCTGTTTGAATCATTTGGAGATTCCAGATGTAGCACTTTGAGAAGATAAATCAATCTAGATCTGAGAAGAGATTGATCAAGTTATTCTGGTCTTGATAATGATGATGATGAAGGTGTTGCGGGCGATAATGATGATGATAATGGAGATAATGGTGATCTTTGGTGGTGAGTAGGTCAAGCAAAGCGTGAAGAAATCACAAACCTCTTTGCACCAAAGAAGACCACCGAGAAAAGAAAGGCTGCAGATACAAGGAAGATTCTTGAGATCTTAAAGCCTAAGAAAACAAAAAAACAAACCTGACCTGATCTTTGAGTCTGTGAGGTCAGTGAAGTTGAAGTTCTTGACCACTGCTATTCTTTGCAAGAAAAGCTGTTGTTGAGATATTGAGGAACAACGAAAGAAGCCGATAGGAAGAGAAATCTCACTGTGATTGAAATTGGGAAGATGAGCCACTTTCCAAGAGAAGGAAAGAGATCACTCGAGAAAAGAAACATGGAAAAGAGAAGCAATTAAAGATATTGGAGGCTCTAAGGAAGAAGAACAAGAAGAAGCGAGTAGAAGAAGAAGTAGTATGAGAGGCTATTAATCTTTGAGCCATTGACAATTATCAAGCCTAATGAGGATCAGAGGTTGTTGTTGTTGAGCAACATCTTTGGAGAGTCACTGGCCAGACTCTGAGTCTGAACTTCTTTGTTGATGTTGTTGAATCCTCACCTACTAAGGCTGCTTGAGCCTCTTTGAAAATTTGCACAAGTTGTTGTTGAGCAACTTGGTGAAGAACCACAATGACCATCGACTCACAGTGCACTTCTTTGTGGTATGTGACACATTGGTTGAAGACCACTGCATTTCTGCAATAGTTCGGGGGGAAGAAACGATCGATGTTAACCTGGCGATGAGCATATAAGTCGGGAGGAACCAAGTGTGATACAAATGGAGGTAGTGGGAAGCAATATACAAGCGAGCAACCTACTAGCCTTGAGGCATCTGTGGAAGAAACTTTGAACTTACTTGTTGAGACCTTTGGAGGTCGACAAGGTAAGGCAACGACTCCCAGGAGGATCATTCACCTTTATGAAAAACATAAAAGAAGAGGAAGGAGGGGTATGTTGATCCAAAACTCCTGGCAGTGGTGATTACTTCCAATGGAAGTTTGGATTTTATAAGAAACAAAAACTCTGCTGCGAACCTATGGCGGACTTTGAAGAAAGGGTTTTTGAAAAATTGGGAGTGGAGAGCTTCTTTGGATCGATTGATACCTCTTTATTACAATCAAGGTGATGGACTTGTTTGATGAACAACGAAGAAGAGAGGAGGGTATCAAGTTCGAGGGATCAAGAGGTGATGATGATGACTCTTCATCATCGATTACGATGATAATCATCTCTCTGGTCGGGAGAGACCAGTGGGATCGCAATGTTTGTTGATCCACACAGTAAGGCGATCTCTTGATGCTGGGCGATCTCTTGAAAGACAAGTGGATGCGATGATGGAGAATCTCACCATTGATGATATTGGGCGAGAAATCAATGAAGGAATAGATGGTGATGCAAGCAGATTGGTTGGTGAGATAGATCCTTTGTTTGTTGAAGAACCTGCTTGAGCATGTTGATGATCGATGGTACGTGGATTCAAGTGATGAAAGAGTTCTGAGATATTAGTGAACCCGATGCGATTCGAGAGGAATCTATTCAATATCAAGGCCGGATTGACAACGAGGCGATCTTAACTAAATCTACAAACTTCTTTGAGAAGAATCAGCGATATGGGAGAATTTCAACAAGAAAATATGGACATATTCCCGAGATCAAGTGATTGTGGCATTCATTGCACGATCCAAGATCTGAAGAGGAGGTGCAGGTTCTTTGGGCTACAAGCGACACTGCACAAAGGTTGGAGCAGGAGTGCAGTGCTTTGAGTTACAAGCGAAACACTGGACACGAGTTGGAACCGATTTTGGGTTTGGAGAAACCCCTGTTGTTGTTCAAGAGGCTCTTTGTAGTGGAGCCTCTCTGGAGTCAAGACCACTAAAGGGAAAGATGGTCGTGATTTGCTTTGTTAATGAGGATGAGCATTTCTTTGGACTATGACTTTAGTGATGAGGAGTTCCAAATGCTGAAGAAGAAAATGTTGATGTTGATCCCCACAGGCATTTGTACCTATTTTTGAAGAACCCGACCATTGATCCTATCTTAGAAGAATATCAAGGACCTAACCTTGCTTGGATTAGATAGGAGTTGGGCAATGGTCGTGTGAGCAATCAGAGGCCACAGTATTAAATGTTGAGGAGCTGCTTGATGAGAGCTCTTGGTGGAAGAATGATGGTGAGGTACTAGTAGAAGTATTGAATGAGTTAAGGACTGTGAGGCATGATATGCAACGATTAAGAACTCAAGCTGGATAGACAAACAGAGATTTGAAGAAATGATGAAATCGGTGAATGAAAGCAGAAAATCTCTTGTCTGATTGCTTCAAACTTCACATCTACTCAAAATCTCTGTGAATGATATGATACTAGATGTGAGGGGAATCAAGGTAGGAAACACGACAAAGAAAGTTTACGAAAGACCAACTTATATCCATCCATCGAAACTTGACAAGCTTGCTTTGAAGCACTAAGCTTCTTGAGGCTTTCTTTGGAACATCTCACCTGTTTGGATTGGATCCTAAAGTTCTTGAGAGGATCAATCTCTTTGGCAGCATACTTTGCAATCAAGGATTCTTTGCAGATTGACACAAGAAGCGAAATTATGGAAGGTCAAGCTGAATAATCTGGTAATCCTGAGGAGAGTGTTCATGGCATCTTTGTCGGTTTGTTGATGATGTCACTAAGGGAGAAGAGGGCCAAGCAGCGGTAGCAAAGAGGTGCAGGACTTTTTGCTAAGAAAGATGGGAGGATGAGACTAATGCTTTTAGGCAACCTACACTGGCGAGTTCAACTCACTGATGATCTCTGAGACAATACAAGAAAGAATACTATAACAGAAGGAAACCTTATCATGACAAGGGATATCATGAAGGTTTAGAATCTTTCTTGGGATTGAAATTTTTGGAAGCAAGAGTCAAAGCCTTAAGGGCATCCTACAGAGGTGGAAGAGGTGGAAGAAGTGGCATAGGTGATAGGACATTGCCTATCACAAAAGCAAAGGACTCACTTGATGAATTCAAGGAATTATATATGAGGTTTGGATTGAGTGAATCAAATCAATCTTCTCTGCTGAAAGCATGGAAGTGGTGGAAAGAGGTCAATCCACATTGATTTTACATTGATTGAAAATGAATGGATGAGGATATGATAGAAGAAATCGAGCGTATCAAGAACAAGTGGAGAAGGCTAGACAAGAAAGAGAAAAAGGCAGATGAATCGACATACTTATCATATTTTATCTTTCTTTGCATCTAGATCAGAATAATTGTGAACAAATGATTATAATGAGAATTGGTGAAATTTGTTCTGTTTTGTCTTTATCTTTTTGCTTTCTTTGTTAGGTGAGGGTAGTGGCATCATCATCAAAAAGGGGAAATTGTTGGACTTATTTCTTAGTTTTGATGATGAGTGCCACTATTACTGTTATAGTGCAAAGGCAAAAAGATGTCTTGATCAAATGTATAGGTTTATTAGAGTTTGATTCATGAATAGGTTTGATCAAACAAGCACTGTAAAGGTCACCGATTTATATCGTGATGATGAGTCAATATCGATGAGGTAGTTAGGTCAATAGACTTTTGGAACCTCTTGAAGGCGAAGGGTGAGGTCAAACTCGATTAATGAAGGCTAAGGGATCAAACTTAGTAATTAAAGTCAAGGATATGGAATCAAAATTTAGGCAAGTCTGTGATGACCTAAACTGATTACATATACCTTGTGTAGAAGGTCTAAGTTCCCTAAGTTGGAAGATGTTTGGAACTTGGTTATACTTAAAAAGGTGTAATCTAACTTCACAACTAAAAGTTAGATAAAAGAAATCAAATTGCATTTTATTTTATACACAACAAATTCTTTGTTCGTGAGATGATAGGTATCTCGTGATGATGAACTGCTGATATTATACCTCGATTAATTCAAGATTACATTGGAAGATTACATGGAAAATGACAAACCTAACTACCTCGACTTATCAAACAAATCAAGAAATTTGAGATTAAAAGGGCGTTGGGGTGATTGATTATTATCCAATGGTTATAAGTCAAGGTTGAATGAGATCTTGCTTCAAAAGGAATTACGGCGATGTCGATCCTATGATAGTGACGAAAAAAGCAAGTCAAATGGGACAAAACAAGGAGCGGTCATATTTGAATTTCAAATACAAGTCACATGCCTTCCTACCTATAAATAGAGGACTTTCAACTCGGAGAAAAATAGAGATGATTGATGAACTTTAAGAGAAATATATAAGAGACTATTACGAGTTGAAAAACACCTGTTGAACTTCTTGAACTTAAAGCTCTTGATCGAAAGATTCTTCAAGTGTATTACGCATTCAAGCTACATCAAGTATACACACTTGAAGGCGCAAAGTGCTGATTATATCATCCTAATCAAGGCTGCATGCATTGAATCATTTATTTGATTCAATCTTTATTTTATAAAGAATCTGCTTGAAAACAAGTGAAGCACGGTTGTGTGAAAGACTGTTGTTTGTGGTGGAGTGGTGAAGAGGCAATCCTACCCTTCAAGGACCAGTGGAAGACTCGGGAGCGACAATCCTACATGTTCCCGATTTTAGATTTGTGAAGCCATAGTCATTGGTGAAGGACAAGCAACCTTAGGAATCTTTGTAATCGCAACATCAAAGATCTCTAGTGAATTTCCTCCAACATCATAGGATAGAGTGGGTGACGAGTTACACCACCTGGAACCACTATAAAATCGCCTACTTACTTTCGGCATTTACATTACGCACTTAGTTTATTTTACACATCAACCTCTTGAATCTAGCAAGCCGAAATCACACACATACACTCTTGAGAGAATCTAATACTTAGTATCATATTTAACAACAAGTATTAAGGCTTAATTTTGACATAATTCCATTGCACAAATTCGATGGCCCAGGCTGTCGATGAACTCACATTTTATCGGCCAGCTCTTGAGGCATCAAGCAGATTCTTGAACTTCAGTAGAATTGCTTGAAGTTCTTGAATTTGTTAACTCCAAAGTTTTACGTGTTAAGTTTATTCACCCCCCCCCCCTTTAAACTTAACCAAAGCCTTTTCAAGGGACCACGCAATCGTCCAAATCTACCCCTCATTCTCTAAAAACTGGCCTTGCGTTCCAATGGCCTCGGAACGACTCATAGATAGCTAAAGAATGGAACTGATCAACCCCATCTATCAAAGGGTTGGCATCTCCATAGACTGTCTGATAACCACTGGGACGAACAGCTGAACGGCTACGCTTAGGACCCATCCTGGATGATAATACAACCTGGTACTGAAGCTGATTCTGAAAAATTACCCTCGGTAAACCGGAGGTAGGGTGCGGTTTACCGGCCTGAAATTTCCTGATTTCCTTTCTGGGACTGTGCTCTGATGATAAAAGATGAATAATTTCAGCACTTCACCGTAGAAGCAGCACTACAGATCAGCAACCATGGTGGAAAATGGGTGTTTAGGGTTTGGAAAAATAGAGAAAATGTTTGATTTTGGTGGAGGTTTGGTGGTGATAGTGGTGTTGATGGTGGCCGAATTTTATGAAGGGAAGAAGATATGGAAGAAATTTGATGAATGAAAGAGATGATAGTGATAAGAATGATGATATTGGTGATGAATGGGTGGTTTAAATAGGAAGAAGTGAGTGAATGTGGATGGTTTCAGTGGGATAGTGGTAGAGAAGTTATTAGGGTGAGGGATTTGAGGAGGTGATTGATGGGATTGAGGTGGAGTTATGGTGGAGTGTGGGAAAGGATGAAAATTTTGAAAAGAGGGGGAAAAAAAGGTGGCGTTTCTGCTAGCTGACCGTATCTGGTGCAACGTGTGTCCTCCACGTGTCTCTAAAAATCCAGCTTTATAACCTGATGTTTAAAAATTTAATAATCCAGCCTCGGAAACCCGGAGGTTACCCTCGAGATACCGGGGGTTCTTTTTCCCCAGATTTTTTGTCTCCCTTCTCTGCACTCTATGCTCAACCTCTCTGCTCAATTCTGATCTCAAATTGACTAGACATTTACTCTTTCCATTGCTACTTCCGACTCAAAACCTAACCTACTTCACTAGAATCTGCAACGAGTAAAAAAAACCTTTCCACAACCATTGGATTTCAAGCCTAAGGGTGCTGTAGGATGAAAAAAAAGCTCGTCCCTTAATCTGGCTACTTTTATTCATTCCTAATCTACCTAAGGGTTTAAAGAAATAGTTCTGAGTTTATAGTCGTCAGCTCGACTTTCTTCAGATTTCCGATCATTCAAGGGTTGGAGCTTTAACTCGCCAAACTTTTGCTCCAGAGGCTTGTACCTTTAGAGAACCTTTTTGAGCTCTCTTCCTAGCATGCCTCTCTCTCTTATCTTGCGTGCTAGGTCTGCCTCTGCGTCGAGATTTAGACTTTGAACCCAAGGACTCCACGTTTACCACTTTTAGCTCAACTGGTTCACTATGCAACACGGAAGGACTAGCTTCCATGAGCATCTTGTCGTGGTCCTTCTCTTCTCTTTCTCTCAGCATTAATCTAATAAATTCTTGCTCAACGGTTTCTACTACAACCTCTCTATTCTTATGCCCTCTATTTCCATAATTTCCACCTTTCTGAAGCATCGTCATCTTGCAAATTTACAGTTCGGTTTTCTCGGGTTCCAAGATCTTAAAAGATACAACATCATTATTCAACCTCAGAGTAATCCACCCATTATCAAAATCCATAACCGCCCTACTTATCGCTAAGAAAGGTCTCCCTAACAAAACTGAGGCACTTGGGTCCTCAGGTACATCTATGACCGTGAAGTCAACAGGATATGTGAACCCTCCTGCCTTAATTGTACACTTCCTAAGCAGACCAGCAGGCATATCTCTAGTTCTATCAACGAAGGTCATGGTCTGGTTTGATTCATTACGACCGGAAGCTTGATCTTTTGTGAAGGAAAATGGTAGAATGTTGCAACTCGAGCGAGTCACGAGACCTAATCCTACCGATATACCATTAAAAGAAATTAGAGTGCGAATGTGCGAGGGTCTCCTAACTTTACCACGGTGTCTAAGTCTGGGTAATCCTCAGGCTCAGAAAACATCATGTCATTATCATCTTCAAGATCATCAGAATCATAATCAAGAAGGCGATATATCAATTAACTCACAATGGAACTCACCGGGCGATCGTTCATACTCCATTAAGTTCTCTTTGGGCTCTTGCTTGATTGCTTCTTTCTCCTCTTCCAACCGTTTCTTTATAGCGTCATAATGCTCTCTTGCTTCAGATCCAGGGTACATGGAAATCGGTGTGATGTTCAATATCGTTCTGGGCATATTGTTTGACTTGTTTGCTCTTTTTCAACTCTGCTTTGATCGAATCTCTTGAAGTTTTCTGATCTATCTGCGAAAAGACTAAATAAAACAAGGAAAAGGTTAGCAACTTCCGCTTCAGCTGGGTGTGATCCCAACTGTTGCGGACCTACTAACTAAAATAAACAGGGAATAACATAGAATAACAGGAACTGTATAGAAATCGATTTTTCAGGCCTCGGTAACCAGGGTTAGCCATAGTAAGCAGGCCACGATTTCTTTTCTGGCGATTTAACATGTCTTGAGGTTGATCTGAGAATGACTCAAGACTCAAAATAAAATTAAAAAAGTGGCTTCTTAATCGAATTAAAACGCGTTTATATTTACAATTGGCCATTGTCCCGACAGCGGAACCAAAAATATTGATCGTGTGTAAGTCACTAACGTCGATATTACTAGCAAGAATACTATGTACATCGTAGTATAGTAAATGCGAGTCAAGGTCGATCCCAAAGATATAATGCAACTATAAGTATAAACGATTCTAAACTAATTAAGAAACAACATAGAAGCGGTCATTGACCAACAATAACGTAAAAGAAAACAAACATGGTATAACTCTCCCTGTCATCACCGATGTACTAATTTGGATTAGTTAATCGTTATGTTTACTTCCCCACATAATTTCCTTAAATTAATCGCGAGCTTTCGTTTTAATTATCATTATCATCATTTACGGGTGCAATTCCTACTCCTATCTACCCGACAATGGTAGTATACAATCTATCATATAAGCTACCCTCCTTAGTTGGTCCGTAATAGCCCATACGCATAAAGAACTAGAAGCGCCGATATTGGCGCTAACTCATACCGCTAACCCCGCTGAGGCAATATGTCGACATTGACCAAAGCCGCGTCTAGGGTCCATTCTAGAACTATTTCTAATTAACACTTCACTAACGATCCTTCATTTTAATTTTTGATTACAATAAGCGATTGGCGAGATCTAACCTCACATCATTAATTAAACCTATCGATCAATGTAGGCATAGTGAATCCCGTTTAGGTTTTCTAAATATTGCCTCGGTAAACCAAGATAGGCGCCGGGTTACCGGGTCATCATTTCTAATTTACGGATCTACATTGCTCTTATCTACGATTAAAATAAGTAAATTATGGGGTCTTTAAACATGCAGATTAACTAAAAAATATAAATACGAACAGATCTACCATAATGAAGACAACAAAGGAACGTTCAAAGCTTCATACCTTCATACCAATGGAGATCTAGCTCGATCTACTCAAGCTAGAGATGATGGAAGAAGGGAGGAAACCAGAAATAACTCTTCAAAGCTCAAGAAAACTTTATTGCATAATAATATGTAATGTAATATTTTAAACTTATCAAAACCTATTAATCATCTCCAAGCTTTCAGTATGTGCGGCTTTATATAGATACAATAGCCGACTTAAGACTCTCTAAAACCCTAACCGACCTAGATAATGCGGCAGAATCAATTTCATGACGAACAAGTCGCCGGTTTACCGGGCCTAGCCCTCGGGTTACCAGGCCTTTTTTTCCTCTCTTTCTTCAGTAGGCTACTTCTTGGACTTAAATCACTTGGCCCAATGTACTTCTTTCGGTCCAGATCCATTCTCCAATGCTCCAGATCTTGTACATCCTATAAAACAAGCAAAACGAGACAAAACAGTACCAAAAACTCGGGAAAATAGCATAGATGCAGAATTACGATCCCAGAAACACTCACATAGCATTTAACATATATTCCATATAATGAGCCTATTTATCCTCTCTTGCTGCAGAATTCGGGGTGAATATAAGTATAATTATTGGTATCATTTAGAGCGTTATCAACAAGCCCCTCTATATAAAGAATCCCTAAGGAACTACGGAGACTTGATTCCAATCCCAGCATTGGATACGTAGGCAGCTTGATCACTCTCAAGTGCATTCTAAAACACCCAAAATCACCCCCCTTTTTTCTTTGATAGTTTTATATTAAAAGAGCATCATTAGGTTATCATCAAGAGAAAGAACCCTAGAAGTTTACCCTGAAGATTTTTGGATCGTCAATTGGCGCTAGAAGGAGGGCCTCTAATTTGATAATCTCAGGAAAATCTCTAGGATCGACCATGGTGACTACATGTCAACAAGCCTCTAACGGCAACGGTGCCAACAATGCAACTGAATCGGATGCCTACAACCAGAACCAACAGCATGAACCAGTCTCTTTCGACACAACCCACCAGGAGTTGGTAACTCAACTCAAGGCTCTAGATGATACAATAAAATAAGTTGTTCTCAACGCCGTCTTGGACGAAGATGACGAAGACTGGGAGGGTTTAGAAGAAGAAGCCCTATTGACGAAAACTCGTAAGATCAGGATCAGCTGAACGGAGGCTCATCTGGGGAAAATTCCTGGGATCAAGAGGTAGAGGAGGAGGATGATCTTAGTGTCGGGTCATGGAAGCAAACGCCTTCGCCACCAAGACGTAGAGGAAACATAAAGGATGATTGGTCCTCCTCTTCCAACCTGGGAAAGTAGATGGTTGTACCCTAGGCAATGGAGACAGCTCGCGCCGAACTGGATGCTATAGTCGGGAGGAGATCTGCGCTCTTGGCTCTCGAATCCCATTTTTTCGAACAGATTGACAACTACTCCTGACCGACAAGGTTCAAGATCCCAAAGTTGGAGCCCTATAACGGGACCAAGGACCCTCATGACTACTTGTTCCAGTACCTTACGCCCATGAATCTCAATTGTGCTCTTGAGGAGATGAAGTGTTAAGCATTTCCAGCGTTCCTTAAGGGCCGAGCCCGTGAGTGGTTTAAGAAGATACCGCCCAGAACTATTTACAACTTTGATACTTTGGAAAAATGTTCCTTAACGCTTTCATCGCGGCAAAGCCGTTTTAGAAGAATGCTACCCACTTTTTCTCTCACAAACAGAAGAAAGGTGAAACCGCTCTACAGTATCTTAAGCGGTTCAGCGAGGAATCGCTTCAAGTGCGAGACGCCGACGACCACGTTCGGATCGCGTTCTTTGAGGCAGGACTACGTGAAGGTAGGTTGTATGCTAAGCTGAGCAGCAAGCTCCCTCCATCTGTAGAGGAGTGCATGGAGATGGCGTTTAAACATTGTCAATGAGAAGAGGGCAACCAACTAAAGCGAGAACTAGAAAAGTCAGAATCCAGGAAAGATATGGTCGATGATACTTCCGACAAGACAAGAAGGTCAACTGGAGATCGAGCGATCGGATCATCGGGCGGATGACCCGAGAAGAAAAGTGCCCTGCATCCGCGAGACTTCCCAGCATTAAATAGGCCTCATGAACAAGTGCTCGCCATCATGGAACGAAAGGGACTAGCAAAAACCCCCACACCGCTGTGGATCCCCCGGAAAGAAGGGATCAGAGCAAGTTTTGCACGTATCACCAGGACATAGGGCACGATCTGGATAACTATAAAGACTTTCAAAGAGACGTGGATGCAGCAGTTGCAGAAGGAAAGTTGGATGAAGTCGTGGAGCGACCTCAATATGGCAAACATTGAGGACGACGGGATTACCCTCAGAGGAACTATAATCAGGATCGTAATCGGCAGGGAGAGCCTCAGCGAAGAAGAGATCGGTCTCCAGATAAGGAGCAGTAGATGGATAATCGTCCGATCAATACCATCAACACAATTGTTGAAGGCCCTAGTAGTGCTTTCGAGTCGGCGACCAAAGCGCTCGATCGGGGCGCGTCCGGACAAGCGAGAGGAAGTCAGATTCCTTTACAGGAAGTAAGCTATGGACCTAGGGACCCACTCCTCCTGGTCCCAAACAATGAAGGATTGGTTATCGAAGTCGTGATGAATAAGAACCTGGTGAAGAGAGTTTGTGTCGACATGGGCAGCGCCGTCAACGTCTTATACTTTGAGGCTTTTCAGGCTATAAATCTCAAAGAGTCCGAACTGATTCATGTTTCAGCACCCCTATTCGGAATTGCTGGTCCACATGTTCATCCCCTAGGGATGGTTCGGCTCACGAAAACATTCAGAAAGGAATCAACAGGGAGGACCCTCATGGTCAATTACGTCGTGGTCAAGTCATCAGCAGCATACAAAATCATCATTAGAAGGCCGGCCCTGATTGACCTTCAGGCCGTAATCTCCCCAGCTCACATCAGTCTGAAGTTCCCGACCTCCCACGGATCGGTTGAGATTAAAGGAGAATTGGAGGTAACTCAAAGTTGCTATGCGGCCACTATCAAGGACAAAGGAATCGTTCTGGCTTGATCGATTCGGCGAGTTTTTATCTACTGCTTTTTTCGAACTACTCTTTATTTTTGCACTTTGGATCTTCTTATCTGTTTTTACTATCTGCCTTGGATATTTTGTTTGTGCACTTTGGTCTTGTCCTTTTTTATATCGGTTCTGGATATTCCCATTTTCATTGAATAAATCTTGCTTTGCGTCCATATGCTTGCTTTTTCTACTTTACTTTATAAATCACCAAGAGTCCGTCTCTCACGCTAAACTTCACGTGAGACGTCAGTTCAACTTGGTCCTGCTCACCGTGCTTTTAAACGAGAAGTCAGCACTAGCCTGGCCTTGCTCATCCTTAAAACTTCACGCAAGACGTCAGTCCGACCTGGCCCTGCTTGCCGGGCTTTTAAACTAGAAGTCAGCACTACCTTGGCCCTTCTCATCCTTAAAACTTCAAACGAGACGTCAGTCCGACCTGGCCCTGCTCACTGTGCTTTTAAAGAAAAAGTCAGCACTAGCCTGGCCCTGCTCATCCTCAAAACTTCACGTAAGAAGTCAATCTACACTATCAAGTTTAATTCGTCTAGCATTACCCAGTTGGTCCTATGGTCAGTTTAACTTAGCCCTGTTTGTTGTAAGCTAATTAAGGCTCCCCTGACTTGTGTAGATTCAGTACCTAATTTGTAGTTATCCGAGCTCACGAGTAGAGCTCGGCCTTATATATAAACATAAGTGTGCAATCTGAAATTCAGAGCTGCATACCGGGCGACACGCCCTTTAAAGAACTTTACTAAACTTGATACAATTAAATCCGAGTGTCGAGCTCCGTGGGATATGCAGTCTAAACAAGTATGCCATCCACCAATCCTAGGTAGTACATGGAATTCTAGAGGGCATACCCAATCCAACAATGACAAACAATAACAAACATATCAATGGTAAATAAGCAACAAATAACTCAAAACAAATGGAGCAACTTTCAAGCGCTCGCCTTAAAACTTTGTGATCAATCACCCTCCTCTCTCCGTAATGTTATTAAATCTAGGCTAACTATTTATATTAAAGGCGATCGGACTTAGTCACGCTCGTCGTCGTAAGACCAAAGCTAAAGCCCGACTCGTGAGATTTGGGGCCTAGCGAATAGCTTCCCGAACTCACGAGTAGAGTTCAGTAACTAACTTAGGTCTGTGCGGGCGGAACTCCCGCGGCGGGCTCAACAACACACATAAACAAGTATGTCGTCCAAAAAGTTGAGACTAATAAATGGCATACTGGGGGGCACACTCCTCCGGCAATACTTCCCTGACAATATAACAAAAACAAAACAAAACTTAACAAAGTCCAACACACAAGAACACAAAACTAACAAAGTAACTTCCTTAATAAAATCATAGTACAAAATTGTTCAAATCAAAAATAAATAAACTCCTAAAACTTTAAGAGTCTAGAGTAGGACTCTTTTGAGGCTCTGAAGAATGAGCCGGACCAGGAGCACTAGCCGGCTGGACAACATACTTGGATACGATGTCCACCCCGGCCTTAAAGTCTTGGACACGCTCGGTGTAGACTGCGCTCATTCCATGTTTATAATAAACCTTCTTAGGAAGGTCGTCCAATACAAGGGAAGGGTATTGGATCATCGCCTCGTCCACTCCCTGGGTATACCCATGGTTAAGGAATGGGATCAACAACACCTTCAAGGCCTCAGCAAACTCTGCCGACGCCTTGTACTCTTGAATGGCGTCGGCACACCGAACCGGAATCACAGCTTCCAGATCGGCTACCCTTGCTTGGAGGTCGGCAACCTCCTCCTTTTTCATCTTCTTCTCCTCAGCAAGCTCACTCGCCAAGGACTTCAGCTCTTCATTCTGAGCTAAGAGTTGAGCTTGCAAGGCCTTCACTTCTGCGTCCCTAATCTTAGCGGCCGCCTTGAGCTCTTCCCGTGTCTGCCTCAGCTCGGCAGTCTTATTCTTTTGGGCAGCTAGGTCTGCAGTGGCCTTGCCCAACCTCTTGAAAACCTCCTAGCCAATCGTGCCACCCTGAATAAACAGAGAGAAAAAATTAGGATCACGAGCAGCTAGGTTCTAAAACAAAATTAGAGTAAGGACAGAACGCTTACCAGCTCCACAGTCTTGCAGCCAATGATCGCCAACTCCTCGTCAGACATGTCGGCAAGCCTTAGACTTACCTCTCTTGGGGGCGACCATCGTGTGGGGTTGGCCTCGGCCGTCCTTTATTCCCTAGCGTCAGGCTTCTCTCCGCCACCTCCTCAGCATCTTTCGGGTTTACCTGCTCCTGAGGAGGAGTAGCAGATGAAGTACCTACCTCTTCCACTGTAGGATCCTCCGCAGGAATAATCCGGACGGTTGGCATGTCAGGAAAGTCGGCCACTGTAAATATAAACAAAGCGTTAGTCGGACAAAGGCAAAAATACAAACAGCAAAGCTAAGTTATAAAGGAAAAGATCCTACAGGACTGCCATTCAGCCTTGGTAAACTCAACGTAGGGGTCGGGCCCCGCATCTTCCAGACGAGCAGCTGCGATCAGATCATCATACAGATTCTGCCACTCAATGGAGTGTCCCGATTCCTGAATCTTCTCCACCCATTTGTCCGGTAACTTTGGACGATCATCTTTGTCCAAATCAGCCATGTTCCGCACGCTTAGCTCGGGATGATCTTTATGACGCACATAGAAGAATCTCTCATTCCATCGTTTGAAAGAATCCTTTCCAGGGGGCAGTATGGGGATATCGGAAGACTTGCCCTGCCGCCTGGAAAAGTAGTATAGGTAGGGGTGGTCTTTTACCCCTATGCGGTAGTAAAAGTACTTAAACTTCTTTACGCCAAACTTTATGTTTAGCAGCCTGCACCAAATAGCAAATCCAATGATGGCCCTAATACCATTGGGGGCTATCTGGGAAATCCCGAGCCTATAGTACCGGAGTACGACATGGAGCACCGGGCAAAAAGGTAGCCTTAAGCCCACCTCGAAATAATCCCAGTGAACCATACAGAAACCCTCCAGCGGGTCCGGAGCAAATATATGCGGCTGCGAAGCCAGCTTCGAGCAAATCTTGCCTTACTGCTCACATATCTCGTCTAGGTCTTCTTGATTTAGGATAGACCCAACGTCTCTACTATCCGCAATAGCCATCTCGGAGAAATCGAACTTAGGGTTCCGGAGAAAATAAGATTTATATCTAGAGACAAAGAAAATCAAGCTACAAAGCTAAGTTACGAGAAGAAAGGAAACTTACTTGCAAAGTAAAGATTAGGAGACGAAGGATGGAAATCAGCAACCTGCAGTAGATCTTCTGATTTAATAGCCCACGTAGTTATGAAATGATTGATATGACGGGGTTATAACCCCCCGCTTACCTCAAGAAACGACCTCGATTCCCGGTACAGCTGTAATGACATCACAACTAGCCTTTCCACCTGGCAATGCGAATTCAAACCCTATAAGTTAAACATCTGAGTCGAGCCACCACACAGGCAGATCCGAGCCGACCAACCAAAACTCGGCTGGATCTGGGGGGCTTATGACGATGCCAGTTTGAACCTACCTAGGTGGCACCTCTTTAGTGGCTCAACGTTAAGTAGGGAGAAAAACGGTTCTTGGTGTTCCAATGGCCGGACTAGAATAGTCCGACTACTCGCCCTATCCCCTTTCAGGTCGACAATTGCTCGGGACCGGCTTCCAATAGTCGTGGGTATATCCGGGTTCAGTCCCGACCCCTAAGGGTCGGTCGACACTTGTACTCTATTCTACCCATGACCGATCTTGTCGATCATGGTTAGGTCCCTCTCAGACCTACCATTCTACTTACGTGTGTCCGAGCTAATTCCTGCTCGGCCACTCTCCTCTTCGGGACGGCTCAAGCATAGAAGGTTTCAACCAGTCTAGCCTTGGTCGTCTAAGTCGGCCAGAGTCAATCCTCAATCATATTTCCCACGTGTATAATACACGGGTAACTATGGAAAGAATCCTGAGTCGTAAAGGCTCCAATCTTTATCATTTAATACAAATATTTGAATACTATAATTATCTCCTAAAATCAAGGAGATTAACTAATAATAATCCATTTTCTTAGGGAACACGCCAATCAGTGTCCATCACAGACACGCTAACTCTGGGCACAAGCCCCTCTATATAAACAATCCCTAAGGAACTACGGAGACTTGATTCTAATCCCAGCATTGGATACGTAGGCAGCTTGATCACTATCAAGTGCAGTCTACAACACCTAAAATCACCCCCCCTTTTTTCTTTGATAGTTTTATATTAAAAGAGCATCCTTAGGTTATCATCAAGAGAAATAACTCTAGAAGTTTACCTTGAGGATTTTTGGATCTTCATCTATCAAATAAAAAATTCATTAATAGTCAACAAAGTCCTTATGGCACTTTTAAAAGTATCTTGATTGACTTCCATTATGATCACACGACTCAAACTCTTTGATCACTCCAACTTCTCATAGTACAACTTTTGTTTGCTTGTACTATCATGAATCGGAGATTCGAGAGGATCATGACTAAATGCCAAGTCTAAATCCATATTGCCAAACACAACTACAACTCGTCATTTCCAACTCTTGAAGTTATGGCCCATAAGTGGAGGACAAGACTTAAGTGAGCATATATATTTTCTTTGGTGCGACTTGTTGGATGTGAACTTATGTGATATAATCACTGTTAGACGTATATATTGTACATATTCATTATTTATTGTATTTATTCTAGAAGCTTCTGATGTACTTATAAATACATTGTATAGCTCATTTATCCAAGTGTGAATAAAACATACTTTTCTAAATTGTCTATTATGGTATCGGAGCCCTAGTTAATTTTTCTTCAGCCGTCAGTTCTTTCTTTTTCGTCTCTTTGTAGAATTTTTTTTTCGTAAGCTTCTAACGTCTGCATCATTCTTCACTCACCGGAAATTATGGCTTCTTCCGCCTCATCTGCACCTGTCTCTTCCGTCGTTGGATTCAACCCGACAACCCAAGCCACAGTTCGTCTTGATGGAACCAATTATTCTTTGTGGAAGCTCCAGATCGAATCATTGCTTGAAGGGAATGATTTGTTGGGTTATATCACCGGTACCACGGCCGCACCACCAATTACCATCACTACTGAAGGTGAAGCAGAACCAAAGCCAAATCTGGCTTACCTTGCTTGGCGCCGACAGGATCGTCTGATCTTCAATCTTTTTCTCAATTCGATTAATCCGGGGGTTGCTTCTACTATCTCCCGAACGGATTCAGCACGGACCGCTTGGGTATCTCTTTACGACCAATTTGCCAAGCCCAGTCGTGGCAGAGTACGGGCAATCAAGCAATTTCTTAAGGATCTGAACAGGGGTTCGCAATCTGTGGCTGAGTTTATATACTCTATAAAGGCCCGTACTGATGAATTAGCTCTGCTTGGCTCCCCCCTGCAGCATGAAGATATCATTGATCTGATTTTGGATAAGATGGGACCAGAATAAAATGAAATTGCCCGGGCAATTCAGGTGTGTGATAAACCCATTGAGATTGAAGAACTTCTTGACAAATTGCTTAATTTTCAGGTTACTTTTGCTGCTGTTAACACTTCCCCTCGCCCTCTTGTACCGACATCCGCTTTTCTCATTGCTCGCGCGCCACCGGCCCTGCCGTCCCCCCCCCCCTCTTCAGGCCACCATCGCAGCCAAACACTTGGCGGCAACAACTGTCACCCTCTTTCCCACAGCCCCAGCCTACTCCTTATAACTCCACCAGACCTACTGGACCAATTGTCCCACCTAGGCCTGACGAACATGGGCGTCCCCGTCGACCTTGGCAAGGGAAATGTCAACTTTGTGCTGCGTATGGCCATTCGGCCATGTTCTGTACGACACTTCCCATCCCTCCACCTGCCAATAGGACCAACCGACCCCAAGCTTATGTAGCCGCCACTTACCCACCTCCTGCAGCTGCCCCTTACCCACCTCCCCCCTCTCCAACAGCCTATTCACATAACCTTTCCTCGGCTAACCCATGGCTTTTAGATAGTGGCTCTTCCCACCACGTCACCACCGACCTTCATAATCTTTCTCTTCATACACCCTACACTGGTTCTGATAGTCTCTTTATTGGTGATGGTTCCCCACTTCCGGTCACTCATACGGGTGAGGCTTCTCTCCCCTACTCTATGTCTAGTTCTCTTAGTCTACAAGATGTTTTATGTGTTCCTACTGTTTCTCGTAATTTATTGTCTATTTCTAAATTATGTCAAACTAATAATGTTTCGGTCGAATTCTTACCCACTGAATTTATTGTGAAGGATCTCCGGACACATCTTATCCTACTCCGTGGTCCGGTCAAGGAGGGTCTCTATGAATGGCCTGCCCAACCACTCCTCACTTTTTCCACCAGTAAAGCTCCCCCTGATGTATGGCATCATCGTCTAGGGCAACCGGCTGATCCAGTTTTACATTCTATTTTAAATAATTTTTCTTTACCGCATACTTATGTTTCTCGATTACATTGTTCTGTGTGTCTCCAGAATAAAAGTCATAAACTACCATTTGGTCAGTCATCTTTATTTTCTTCCCGTCCCCTGGAAATAATATTTTCTGATGTTTGGACCTCGCCAGTTTTGTCATTTGATGGATTTAAATATTACGTTATTTTTGTTGATCACTTTACCCGCTATGTATGGTTGTATTCTATTTCTCGCAAATCCGATGTTGCATTGACCTTTATTAATTTTCGGGCCTTAGTTGAAATTTTTTTTGACACTACTATTAAAACCGTTTATTCCGACAATGGTGGTGAATTCATTAAATTACGTGACTATTTCACTACCTCCGGTATCTCGTTCCTTACCACGCCCCCTCACACTCCGGAACATGATGGCCTTTCTAAACGTCAGCATCTTCACATTGTCGAAACTGGCCTATCCCTTTTATCTCATGCCTCACTCCCCTTGTCTTTTTGACCCTATGCGTTTGCCACAGCCGTATACCTCATCAATCGTATGCCCACCCGGATCCTCCAAATGCATTCCCCTTACCAGTGCTTATTTCACTCCTCGCCTAATTATTCCTCCCTCCGTGTTTTCAGTTGTCTTTGCTATCCGTGGCTCCGCCCGTATACTGATTATAAGCTCCAACCCCACTCTAAGGCCTGTGTTTTTCTTGGTTATTCACTTACTCAGCATGCCTATTTCTGCTATGATATGGCCGACTCTCGTCTCTGTGTTTCTCGGCATGTCCAGTTTGTTGAAACTGTCTTTCCTGGTGCTACTTCGACCTCTCCACACTCATCCCCCGCCTTGTCTGTTCCTCTCACTTCTTGGGTGCCTTACAACCTCTCTCCCGCACTTGTCCCCCCTTACGGCCCCTTCCACTACTTCTCCACCCCCTACGGCCCCATCCCCTCCTTCGTCCTCGGACCCACACTCCTCCTCCACCTCCTTCTTCTCTTCCCCGGCTCCTTCTCCTACTACCTCTCCCACTAGTTTTTCCTCTTCTTCCTCGTCATCCCCATCACTCTCTCTACCTCCCCCCACCTCGACCCTCCCATGCGAACTCAGGCCCAGGATAATATCCGCAAACCAGTTCAAAAACTTAACCTTGCCACTCGTCTTGCTTCTTTCGAGCCCACCAACATTACCCAAGCCCTCAAACACCTTGATTGGCGGGCGGCTATGCAGGAAGAGTATGATGCTTTGGTCCGTAATGGCACCTGGGAGTTGGTCCCATATGATCCCTCGTATAATGTTATTGGGTCCAAGTGGGTTTTTCGGTTGAAGTATCATCCAGATGGTTCTATAGATCGTCATAAGGCTCGTTTGGTTGCTAAAGGGTTTGCTCAGCATCTGGCCATTGATTATTATGAGACCTTTAGCCCGGTAGTTAAACCCACTACGATCCGTCTTGTCCTGTCCTTAGCTCTGTCACAGGGATGGTCTCTTCGTCAGCTCGATGTTAATAATGCCTTTCTTCAGGGGACCCTCCATGAGGCTGTTTATTTATCTCAGCCGCTAGGTTTTACTGATTCTGCCCGTCCAGATCATGTTTGCCGCCTACGTAAGGCCATTTATGGTCTCAAGCAAGCTCCTCGAGCTTGGTATGAGGAACTTAAGGGGTTTCTTACTTCCCTTGGCTTTATGCACTCTCAGTGATATATGTCTCTGCTTATATATTCTCATGGTTCGGCTATCATATATGTACTTGTCTATGTGGATGATCTGATTGTTACAGGTAATCAGGGGGCTTCTCTTCAGGACTTCATTTCTCTTTTGGGGTCATGGTTTGCTCTGAAGGACTTAGGTCCTCTATCTTACTTTCTAGGGATTGAGGTCATTCCTAACAAGGATGGTTGTTTGTTATCCCAACAGCGGTATGCGTTGGAGTTACTTTCTCGTCTTCAGCTTCAGGATGCCAATCCTGTTGCAACCCCCATGCCTTCCGACATTTCGACTCTACGGCATGATGCTGGTACCCCTCTAGCTGATCCATCTCAGTATCGTATGGTCCTTGGTAGTCTTCAGTACCTGACGTTTACTCGCCCCGATCTCTCGTTCGCTGTTAATCGGTTGGCCCAGTATATGCACCGCCCCACTGATTTTCATTGGTCCCTCGTCAAACGCACGCTACATTATCTTGTTGGTACTCTCCATTATGGGTTGCAGTTATTTCGTGAGTCGTCTTTCTCGCTTCATGCCTTCTCTGATGCTGACTGGGGTGGTATTCGTGATGATTGGTCTTCCACTAGTGCGTATATTGTTTGTCTGGGGCGCAACCTCATTCCTAGTGCTCTAAAAAGCAGTCTACTATTGCCCGCTCTTCGACTGAAGCTGAGTATCGTGCGGTTGCCTCTGCTTCTGCCGAACTTGCGTGGGTTTTCTTTATTCTTCGTGATCTTGGATTTTCATCGTCTGACATCCCAGTCATTTATTGTGATAATTTGGGAACGACGCACTTCTACTCCAACCCGGTTCTTCATACGCGTATGAAACATGTTGCTATAGACTTTCATTATATCCGAGAGCAGATTCAGCGTGGTCTTCTTCGGGTTACCCATGTCCACTCCCGAGACCAGCTTGCTGATTGTCTCACCAAGTCTCTTCCGCGGTCTCTTTTTCAGTTGCAGCGTACCAAGTTGGGCCTTCTACCTCGGCCAACTTGAGGGGTGGTGTTAGACGTATATATTGTACATATTCATTATTTATTGTATTTATTCTAGAAGCTCCTGATGTGCTTATAAATACATTGTATAGCTCATTTATCCAAGTGTGAATAAAACATACTTTTCTAAATTGTCTATTAATCACTCGATTGAACATGTCATATGACTTATTGATCGTTATAAATCGATCTCATTATAATTAATAGTGTAAAATGTACGTGTTGTGTTTTGGTCGAATCGAAAAAAATTAAAAGTCAACTTCCTACTGTATATGACGTCACAATCCACATCATTTTCCAAATCATAGTCCAGCTTGTCCTAACCCTTTAAGAAGTGTGCCATTGTGAAGCTTTTTCCCACAACACCAAAACCTCTCTTAATTTCCTCAAAATAACACAAACACAACCATGTTTGGACAAAGCGATAACGCTGATGAAATGCTTCCTTACTTAACCGATTTCAACTTCCAATTCCAATACTCCAACACAAACATTCCCTTAACTTTTCCATCATCTTCACCCCCGCCACCGACACTCGCCATTCCGACCTGTGATTTCGACTCATTTCCGGCGCTGAGATCCGAGTTAAGCCATAGCAGCAGCGGATGCAGCGGTTTCAATTCTCCGACCAGCTATGGAAACTGCAATTATTACGGTTCTCCGAGCTCTACTATCACTACTAGCCCTATTAATGCTGCAAATTATCATGACCAAAACTTGATCATGCAAAGAAGCATAAGCAGCCATTCTCTCCTCAAGAATGGAGATGAATTCTCTGCGGTAGTTTCGTCGCCGCCACCGGTGTATGCTGACATGGATGCTAGTCCGGTGAGGAAGGTTTTCAGCACTGGTGATATACAGGTAAGAAAGCATCATCAGGTAGAGGGAGCATACTAGAAAACTTGGAAAGACACACAATTATAGGAATCATTACACCCTCAACTTTCATGTGAGGCTTTCATTACGTCTACTCCGTGTCGTCTACATAAAAAATACGTAAAATCAGGCGCGGCTTTAGCCTTAGCGGTGGTGGGGCGGCCTACCCGTAAAAAAAACATTAATTATAAATAGGTAAAATTTTCTTTTAAATATATATATATATATATGAATGAAACTGACCTACTATTTTTTATATATGACTCGGTGTTTTTATGTTTTGACACATAGTTTTTTATATTTTTGAGGAAAGAAAACTTTTATTAAAGAATATCCGTCAAGCAGGCGGCCAAAACGTCACTTTAAGGCGAAGTGCCCCAAGATGTCAACCACAAAAGACAAAGAAAAAATAACAACAAAATTCTGACCCACTTAAAAACATCTAAACCACATATTTTAAATAAATAAAAATTCTAAAAACCCAACAAAACATATACATTGACTGTTTATAGTATTCTTTATGATGGAACTCATATCAATATATAAGTCTAAGTCATGCATCGTGATTAATGATATAAAACCATATTGTATCACTAGTTTTGATCATTTTATTATGATATCAAATCAAGTTGTATCACTAGTTAAGTTTTTCTATCTTTCAAAAATTAAAAAATTAAAAAGTTGTTCTATATCTAATACAGAATCTTCTACAATATTTAGTCTTTCTCTAACCGAACCGACTTGTATAAAAAGCTAAAATCATGTTTTAGGATTTCTATATGTATCTTTACGAAAATTTTATCCCGATCCTAATACAAGTATCACTTAGTGATGCAGAACCAATAGGATATTATATAAATAGATGAAACCCAAAATTTTTTATCGTGTATTTACATGTATATACCCTTGTTTTTAAAAATGCTGTTGATGTAGAACATGTATGCCATGATACATATGGACCAAAAGAAACTGCTTATATCACTAATTAATAGAATAAGTGATACAAGTATACATTATACAACATAAACTATTCATACGAGGTTGTTTCACTAATTAAGAGTCATGTGTATAGCATCCATGTTTACGTTAACAATAATGTAAAACTAGAATGCATGCGAAAAAATTACAAGAGTAATGATACAAACACAGCTAAATTTCATATCTTGATTATGCTTAAACTTGAAAATACGTCGAGTACGTAATGATACGGATATAACCGTTGTGTCATACACAACGAGTAACACAACAGTCATCTACACCGTTGATCGTAATTGGTTTACATCATTATCATTTTAAAATCTTCATAATCAACAGTGCAGATAACCGCGCGTTATGCCCGTATCATTACTCGAGTACATCATAACCAATGAGTCATACTATAATGAGAAAAGAAATGAATACTAGTTTGGCTATTTGCCCTATGTTTATACTATAAAAAAAGGAATTTATGTAGCAGGGAATGAACCTAAAGTATCAAAGCAGCATTCAATCAGAGAGTCCATTGAAACAAGAGCTTAGAATGATTGAAGATATGAGCAAAGCATGCAAATACACACAAGAAGAGAAGAAAGAGAGAATTGAAAGATACAGAAACAAGAGGAATCAAAGGAATTTCAACAAGAAAATCAAGGTTATTTTGTTTTTGCACATCTTTTTCTTAATTAATTAGAGCCAATTTTCTAATTATCAGTTGATAACTCTATTTGCACACAAAAAGGAGGCACTAAAGTATACCTCACAACAATGAGTCAATGGCAGCATGTGAGGAGCCGCAAAGTAGCCACACATGCATGATTAGCTTCCCACCAGAATATATATATATATACTTGCAACAACATAAAAAAAATACAGCTAACATATAGTTAGACAGACTAATTTGCCACGCTACTATAACTAAAAGTAAGTATATAGCAATATTTTTTTTTGGATTGTTGCAAAAGTTATTATGGCAAAATAGTGTTTTTTGATAGTAAATATAAGTGTGTATATATATATATATATATATATATATATATATATATATATATATATTTAGTTATTTAGTTAATTTAGATTTGATAGTTGACTTTGTAAGACTAGGTTATGGCTCCACCATGGCTACACAAAACCTTGATTTCTAGGAAATATCCTTTCATGGATAGTGGCCTCGTGGACTACAAAGAATTTTTATTAAGGCACATTTTTTAATTTATTTTTATATACTGAAAGCAACGGCATGTAATTGCAATTTTAACAACACCAATGAATGCAATGGGTATAATATAAAATAATTTAAAAAAAATCATAAAAGATAGTACAACTAATCTTTTCATTACACCCTTGTCTCATTGGTATGATCCGTATGTCATTTTTTTCTTTTTTGAAAGGTGATAAGTATGTCATTTTAAATAGTAGTTTTATGATGGTCCAACTTCACCATGTCGTATCTATTCAACCAATATGAGTTTTTAAAACAATGACAAACATGTAAATTTTAGGAATAAATATTTTAAATCATCTATTTTTCTAATTTCCTATTGGTCCTGAATCACCAAGTCATACTTGAACCAGGACCAGGATAAATTTACGCATTTTAAAATACTAAAAAGACATTGATTAACCATTTTTTTCCATATCACTTCTAATTTATATACATTCATTCTAACGTAACTACTGCAATTTTAACGGATTTGCTTGATTAATAAATGTTGTGGGTTCCTAAAAAAAAAACTATTACTTTACAACCAATGCATTTGCATAAGGTATTATAGTCTAAAATTAAATTTAATGACTTTAAATCGCATGATAACATTAGAATGACTAACATTCAAGGAACGACGGAGTACTATCTGTTACTACTTCCGTCCTAAAATATAAATTTATTTACTTTTCTCACGGATTAATTATAAACTGGTTAAATATTATTAATTTTAATGTTAAAAGACTAGAATACCCTCTGACTCTCATTAATATAATAGTTATAAAGTAATGAAAAGTAGACGAATGTATAACAAACTAGGTGTAAAAAGAAGGAAAAAAATGTAATAAATACTCTATTGATATTCTAAATTAACTTCTATTATGGAACAAATCTAAAAACTAAACGGATTATTTTGGGACGGAAGTAGTACTATAGTAATCCCTATGAGCTTTAATGGCTTCTAATTTTCGAAGCTCTTTTATTTCAGTACGAATGTAGGAAGACGTTAGCAGATAGCAGGCCACGCATCCGGGGAAGATTTGCAAGGAACGATGAGGTTGACAAAAATTCTCCTAATCAATGGGATCAAGCAGTAGTGATAGAGGATGATGAAGAAGACGAGGAGAACTGGATTAGTTTGTTAATGCAGTATCAGCAAATTTAAGTTTCATAATGACACAAAAGAGCTCACTATGTTTAGATGTATTGGAACTCTCATGTCAAGCTTTAAGGTTGTCACTTCTTGTTTGTAGTCAAGATGCATTGCATTTAAGGTTTCTTAGTTTGTTTTGTTTTGACGTAATGTAATTTCATTTCATTAGGTCGTTTATGTTCGGTTGTAGTAGGGTGAATGTATCAAAAATTCATTATTGCATAGTGAAAAAAAATCATTTTCATTACATTCGGGAAAGGGTGTAATGAAAGTAATGATAATGTACACCGCCAGCTACCACAACCATCACCCACGGCTTCCGCCCCTACCACTACCCACGACCACTAACCCTAATCACCATTTACTACTCTTACCCTCACCTTTATCCTACCCTTCCCCATAACCCCCACCCCAACCTCTTACCCGTCTCACGACCAGTAACCCTCATCACCATTCACTACCTCTATCTTCACCTAAATCCTAGCTATCTTACCGTAAAACCCCCACCTTGACCTCTTGCCCATCTCATGACCACTAACCCTCATCACCCTTCACTACCCCTATCCTCATCTCTATCCTACCATACTCCATAACCCCCACCTCAACCTCTCATCTCACAGCCCCTACCACCCATTATCATCCTCCGTCCCTCACTTGTACTTTATCTTACCTCTTTATCACCTCATCTCTATTCCAACATCTACCATCACCTTCCATTACCATACTATCTTAAATTACTTTACTTTACGTCCACCATGCCCCCCAACCCCACCACCACCTCTACCCTTACCTTTATTCTTACACCTAAACTTACCAACCTTATCACTATTCATTTCAACCTTAGTGTCACCAACCACCCTTTCTATCACCACCACCCTCACCCTATCATCAAGGATGACTTACGTGATCTCTTACCTATGATCAACCATTGTAGCGTTTGTACATTCTACCCTGACCTTCACATCTTAGCTGATCCCTTACCTATGATCACCCATTGTAATCATCAATGATTCACAATCAATCTTGCAATGATCAATAATTCACAATTATGTAGTAACACAATGTTATTCGCAATCATTTTCAAATTTGAAATGACAATTCCAAATATTTGAAATAGGTGATGAGGATTGAACTTCAACTCTCGTTAGGAATTGCAATTACAGTTATCACTAGTTCAAATACAATCCCCGTTTGACTTTAACTTTAAAGCATGGAAACAATAAGGTAAAGAGCTTCAAAAAGAGACACATGTCTAGTCTAAGAGATGGCACTACAGCTCTAGTAGATGAAAGATAATCCATGATATATACTTAATGATTCACGTTGTTCCATCACCATCAAGATCAATCAAATAACAAGTCATTTTGAACTTTTACTTAGCATGGATCACTCAAAGGGAATATTTTTATTGAGTGGGGTGGTAATTGGAAGCAAGAAAGAGCAAAATGCAGAAACCCCACGAAACTTCTACTAATAGTACGTGCCTTTATAACTAAATGGAGGGAGTGAAGAAAGCATTTTGTAAAGGGTTGTTTCCAAATAATTGACCTAGTGAAGGTAGTTTTCTCTATATGCATGACAAATTTCTTTAAGGGCAATGTTACTATTACAATTCTTATGTCATAATGATTGACACAACATATTTTTACATTAGGTTTTATATCGTTTAATGGGTCATACACGTGTCTTCTTTTCTAATACAATCGATACACACGAAGGTTGTACATGTTAAATGACATACACCATATATTTACACTCAGACTCATATTCAGCCAGCATAGGTGTGTATGATGAAAAAGCTGATATAAAATGAAACGATATGATTCATGTCAATACGATCTTCCTCTAACGATTTTTATACTCATAAAACGAAAATATTACTTCCACAACAAATGTCTAGAACACATTTTACATCATTGATTACAATGCGACTCATATACTGGTGCTACATAGTTCGACAACAAATTCTCATTATAATCAATAATGTAAAAGTGTTTTTCGTCACTTTATTGTACGTGTCAATTTCGTTATAAAACTAGCATTCTCAAGACTCGTATCAATGAATCGATTATACATTAAGATCAATGATATAAAAGTTTATGGAGTTCATTTGTTACGACAGGTCATTGTGAATCTAGCATCGTAAAATCTCCCTTCATAGTTTCGACATCATATATATATATATATATATATATATATATATATATATATATATATATATATATATATATATATATATCTCTACTATCTCTATCTCTATCTCTATCTCTACTATTCTAAAAGTGTGAGTGTGTTTCCCCCAAAAAGTGTTTCTCCCACGTTTAAATAATTATTACAATAATTAAAATATAACCATAAAATAATTAAATATAACATAAATAAAACCGAAAATATATATAACCATAAATAAAACCGAAAAACAATTAGTGACAAGATCCTTGATTCATCATTATTGATTATTACTCATCATCATCCAAAATTTAAAATAGAAATATACGAAATAAAATAAAATAAAATCGAAAAAAAATCCTGATTTAATTAAAAATGTAAAAACGAAATAAAATATATATATGAAAAATCTTCAAGATACTTGATTAATTATTGATTAAATAATCTGATTAAATAATCATTCTTGATTAAAAATTAATATATTAATCAATCAATGACAAGATCCTTGATTCATCATTATTGATTATTAACCATCATAAAAATAATTATTTAAAATAGAAATATACGAAATAAAATTTAAAAAATCATCGTATGTTAGCAATGTTGTTTTAATTAAAAATATAAAATTAGAACTATACGATGAACGGTGCGAAAATTAAAAAAAAGAAAATATATGAAAAATATTCAATATCCTTGATTAATTATTGATTAAATAATCATTATTAATTAATTAAAAATAGAAAGATATAAATAAAAATATAAAAATGAAAAGCATCAAAATCCTTGATTGGTTATTGACTAATTAATATATTAATCATTATCTTTTTTGGGGGGAATATATTAATCATTATCAATTAATTAAATTTTCAAAGCAACGAAAACAATTGAACATACCTTGATTGATTATTGATTATTAATTTTAAAAAAAAAATTTAACAATCAAAATCCTTGATTATAACTTTTCCCAAAAAAATGAAAAATCAATTAAAAATTCCTTGATTGATTATCTATTAAAAACTAAAAATAATTATTTATGCAAAATAAATATAAAACCGCAAATAATTATTACTACGAAAATCAATTGAAGTTATTACTACAAAAATCAATTAACAACCGAAAATATTTATCATCGTACGTTAGCAATTAAACCAAACAAAGACACACTTGACTCTAAACAGATACATACATAATCTCTCAGTAGCTATTGAAAATCAGGAAATATTAGAACTATATGATGACCAACGATGAACGATGCAATAAGATTAGCATTGTCATGTAAACTAGAAGAAAAAAAAGAAAAGTTGAATTAATACTTACTTTAAATCTTAATAATATGTGAAGATTTCTTGTAAATATGGCTAAACCTTTTTAGTTCTTATATAAAAATACATACATATATAACACAAAGTAGAACATATAACATTCTCATCACCCCATTTACATGGGAGATTAACGCAAGTGATGAATGTCGGTGTCATTACACAAAAGTCAAAGACTTGAGCAAAAGAAAGAAACAACAAGAATAATAAGAAAAAAAAATATAGTAATGAAACAAACATGTTAAATGCAATAACTTCATCGCCTTTATAAACATCAATTGCATAAACATTCATGTGAGTCAAGTCTATTATGTTATTTCATCAGTTTTAAAGAAGCTGCAGAGAAAAGAGGTTTATTATAATCCGATCAGAGCATCTTGGAATTCTTAAATAAAGCTATTGTCATTCAAATGTCTAATGCATTAAGAAGATTGTATGCAACTCTATTAGTCGACTATCAACCAACAAACATTCGACAACTATATGGAAGATAGGATACATATTGGAAATCAGTGTCAGAAGATATCATGCGAGATCGTACAAAGTCGGTCAAATCAATTGTGGCCAAAACTTTAGAATCCATAAATTATTTTTTGAAAAGAATGGGTAAAGATTTGACATCTTACGACTTGCCAAGTATACGAGAAGACTGCAACAACATTGTAGAAAATATACTAAGAGTGATTCATGATGAATTGTCTATAGAAATTCTCCAAGAAGATTACATTTTAAATGAAATGCTTAATCCTTAACAGCAAAGTATATTCCAAACATTTCTCTATTAAATTTATAATGTCCAAAGTGCTAAGTTTTTTATTGATGGGTCTGGTGGCACAGAGAAAACATATGTATATAAGGTTCTGCTAGAAAATCTAAGAACGAGACAATAGATAGGTATAGCAACAGCAACATCAGGAGTTGCACCTGAAATTATGCCAGAGGTCGAACTGTTGATTCACGTTTTAAAATTCCAATTAGTGCGCATGAAACAAATATATACAATGCAAGTGGAAATGCAGAATTACTACGAAAAGCAAGTCTAATCATATAGGATGAAGCAGCAATGGCAAAGAAATGGGAAATTGAGACACTTGGCAGAAATTTAAAGGACATCAAGAGAAATTCTAATGCATTTGGAAGAAAGATGATTGTATTTAAAGGTGATTTTAGACAGGTGCTTCATGTTCCAAATGAACGATACTATAAACAATACAGACCAGCTTGGTGAAGTCAAATTTGTAGTCAATTATGGGAAAATTATATCCTTCCAACAATATGAGAGCAAAGAGGAGATCTACACTTCAGTCAATATTCATTAAGGGTGGGTTGTGGAGAAGAACCAATAAACACTAAATGAGACATAGAGTTACTAAAAGAAATGATCATTGAATATGATGAAAACGATGATGTGATTTCCGAAAATCATTTAATCAGTTCTATTTATCCATCTATACATGAGAAAACATTCTCGGCATAATACGTTACAAGAAGAGCAATGCTGGCCACGACTATGTGTTTGTTGATGAGTTGGATAAAAAATTGATATCAATCTTTCCAGGGGATGGATATTGTTTCAATAGCTTTGATAAAGCTAATACTAATGATCATTATCAAGAAAAAAAATTTCAACACTTTGACACCAAATGAATAGCCTCCTCACAAATTAGTGTTGAAAAAGTATTCACTGAAAATGTTGTTAATGAACTTAGATCTAGCAGGAGGATTATGAAATGGTACAAGGATGATGTGTAAATGGTTCAAAAGAAACACGATTCATGCTAAAATCACAGTTGGTCAACATTATGGAAATCAAGTTTTAATCCTACATATTTCATTCTCACCGGCAGAAAACAAAGGATACCCGTTTCATTTTACAATAAAGAAATATCCTTACGTTTTTGCTTGACAATGACGATCAATAAAGGACAAGGACAAACTAAACCATTTGTAAGATCGAGTTTATTTGTCTCGACCGGTGTTCTCTCACAAACAACTATATGTTGCACTTTCATGGGAACTTCAATATCAACAACTAAGATGTTGATCAAACTCAAAGAACAACTAGACACCCACAAATGTACAAAAATAATAATATAGTATACAAACATGTTTTATATTCTGGTACGTAAATAGTAAATTCCTACATTATCATTATTCATTTATTTTCATTAAAAATCCATACTCTTATGAGTTTTTATATTAAAAAAAAAAAAAGATGACTCCTATGAAGAATGAAAACATACAAAGTTTTTACACTTATTAATGACTCAATTTATGCTATGGATATCGCACATGAAGAATGAGAGAACACAATATCAACAACTGCATCATTAAGCATTGAGTTCCAAAGTAGAATTTTGTATTTCTATAAATTGCTATTGTTTTATTTTATATATATTCGACTTCATACACTTTTATGTTTATCTTTTTTTTAGGAAAACTTTTATGTTTATCTTCAAATCCACAATAGTATCTGATGATGTCTGAAATCTTCAATGATGAAATCAGATCATTATGCGGGTAATTAAGCTTCATAAGGATAATTCAATTACTTGACTGGTGGATTTTTTTATGAAACATATATGAGTCAATGTGATTGACTGCCTACGTACCCAGAGGATTTGAGATTAAGGAATTAATAGAGTTCCGAATTTGAGGGAATGAGCCCGTTTTATATGATCCTATTTCCAGAAAAGATGCCTTGTAGCACATGATTAGAGACATGGGATGGTTTATAGTTCGTGCATAATGGGGTGGAAATCATGAAGGCATTATTGTGGCAGTTATGGCCTGGTAAACAACCTGACCGGTCATCTCAATAACCTGAAGTCAATATGATGACCTGCTCCGAGCTGAGAGTTTAGGAACGAGGTGATCCTGCACCATATCGCTAGAACGAGAGTTGTGAGACACTTCATATCAGACTGAGACATCTTCATCAAAGTTATCTAGAGTATGAGGCTTAAATTAGGCTGAACTTATGTGGCTCATATGGTAAGAGGATCTTATGTAGCCCATAAGGTGCCACATGTGTAACGTTGGGTCATACTCACGTAAAAGCCTAAAAGACCTAAGCTAGGTTGGAGGTCATATGTTGGGTTTGATTGGAGATGATGTGACACTTCTTAAGAAGTGGGAATCCAAAGGTCTCTAACATGAACACTTTTCTCAGCTATCCTTTGAAATTCAAATCTCCATCAACCAAGTAATTCACATTTCTTCTGAAACCAAAATCCTCTCCGACATCTCAACGGCTTCTATTGAAGATTAAGGTACCTCAATTCCAGAAGTTTTGGGTCCATCTATGACGATGACAAATTATGTCACCTAATTAATCCGGGCTGAATGAATCTCGTGATGAACACCCAAAACCCTAATGCCTCAAGGACGTCGTGGTTGGTTTTATGATTTGCGGCTGAGTCTAAGAACTTGTCTTAGATTGCCTACATATCCTATAATTGTCCAGGAATCAAGCCTTATGTAGTTCCTAGAACGTGGTATTTATAATGATAATGCATGCCCTAACCCTAATAATAGGTCGGTTTTAGCTATTTCCATATTTACACTTCATGGGCCATGCCCCTTGCCCAAGTTATCACGCTGATAACAGGCCTTTGTAGCTGGTGCGGACATTGTCCTCGACGCCGACTTAACCTACTTACGGTAATCGACTTTGGGAACCTTATCCTACACTGCTCGAATGTCGATCATCGTAGCCTCGAGTCTGGGCATCGACATGCATACCTTGGTACTTATTCATATTGCGGGGACCAACTGTGAGACGACATGTGGAGGGGTGAAACCCTGTATCGTCATAAGCCCCCAGACTTGAGAGAGGCGACTCCCGTTGTCCGAGGTCAAATCTGCCATTTTGAAATCGTCTTCGAGTTGGATCATTATTTGGGCAGGAAAAAGCACTAACACTTCGTCTGCCACCTGTAACTCCAACCAATCGTGGCACTGCATCATGATGTCACGACGCACTAACGCCTCATCTTCTATCAGCCGTAGCGTCATGCCTTGATTATCGCGATTTGTGGGGGGTTATAACTCCTCCCCAAATCACGTCCTTTCACATCATTTGAAGATCTTTGCAAGCATAAAAGGGAGAGAAAGAGTTGGAGAAGAGATCTATTTGCCATTTCCATCACATAATCTCAAAACACCAAGTAAGCATCTTTTTTTTGTTTCTACCTCTTCTTCTTCTTTCTCCTGTATTTATTCATGTCTAGCAGTGCTACTGAGTTTGATAGGAGTAGTGAATCGCCTTCTCATACCCAAACTTCGATGCCATCGCCTCCTCATCACCTCTCCACCAATTTCTGATTTACCCCATAGGTGCTCTTAGGGAACCAAAGAAATTAGTGACTAGGATGGATGGGAAGGGTCCTAAAGGTTGTTTTACTGCCCTTTCCTCTGATTATATTAGTAAAATCCGGCAAAATTTTGGCCTTTCCAGCCCCCAGTTTGAAATCCGACTGCCTTCCGGGCAACATAAATACGCCGATGAGCCTCCAGAAGGGTTTTGCTCAGTCTACGAAGCCCAACTTTCCAGTGGATTGAGATTTCAACTATGTCCGGCCGTCATAGCAGTTCTACACCATTACGAGATAAGCGTATCTCAATTAGGCCCCAATGCTATTAGAATTCTGATGGGGTTCGTGATAGCATGTCGAGTGGCCGGGGTATGCTTCTCGATCCCCCTCTTTTGCTACTACTATCAGATGGCAAGCATGCCGGACAAGAAGTGGTACACCTTCCAGCGAAGTATAAATCGACACGAGTTTGTGTCCAAAGGGCCTTCATCTCACGGGGACTGGAAGCCTCGATTCTTCTTTCTTCGCCATGGCCTAGATAACCCCTACATCGGGCAGTGGAGGTCGAAAGGGAAAAGGTCAAACAAATTGGATAAAGCTCCGGTCCCTCATGAGGCCCGTACAATGGACAGTTTTGGTTTCAAGCTAGCCACCCGAGATCTGAGCCTTCTCTATGACCTTGCCCATCTGGAAGAGGCAGGGCCGATGCCCTATGGGAATCTTCACGCCCTCGACCAAGGGAACTGTAGGACATCTCTCCGTTTATTATATATGTTTTTCTTTTTCGAGATCTGTAACTTGATCATTTTGTTGATGCTAAACTTATCTTTTCTTTCCGCAGTGGGAAAGTTCTCTCTTATCACCGACCCTACTCAAGTTCCCAAGTCAGTGAGTAGGGCTACTCCTCTGCCTCTCGGGGGTCAAGCAGCCCCTACTGCTCAGATTGTCGAGAGAAAGGGCACCTCTCACTGCTGGAGAAGGGAGTTCTGTTCAGGCCGAAGTTGTTCTTACTAGTGTCGAGTCGACGATCCCGGCTCGTTCCCCCACCCGACCCCAACCTACCAGTGGCTTACTTGTCCGCTATGGTTCGTTGCGAGATGAGGACGGAGAGGTTCTGGTCGAAATAACTCCACCCGTCGGGGAGCGTCGAGGAAACAGCGGCACAAGCCAAGAAAAGGCCAACCTTTCCCGAACTGGTAAAGGATCAACAAAGACAGGCCAAGAGGGCTAGAGTCGGTGAAGCATCTACTGAGACGAAAGTCGACATGAACCGGGTTGATGTGGAGTGTGCAACCCTGGAGAATAAAGCTCTATCTTCCGCCCTCCGGAAATCGTTTCGCATGGTAAGTCACTTTTTTCTCTTTCTCTTTATCGTGGCCCTTCTTTGTTTTTGCTGGATGATGCATCTCTTTTTTCTCGACAGACACAGCGCCTCGGCGTGGAAGCCACCAAGAGATTGACCGCGCCAGCCGAGATGGAAGAAAGTTTGAAGAGGACCATCCGGAAGTTGATGGACGAGTGTGCCAAGAAGAGTCTTCTTGTAGCGATCCGAATCCCACCAGAGACTCATGCACGAAGCGCACTCGAGAGATAGAGAAACTAAAGGCTGAGGTCATGTTTTTGAAGGGTGAGCTGTCTACCTCTGTCAACGACTTGAACAAAACTCGAGGCGACTGGCAGGTCTTAAAGAAAAAACTGACCGATCTGACGGTGGACCATGAAAAGATGCAGAAAGCGCACTATGCATCTTTAGCTGAGGTGAAGCAGGCTCAAGAAGAGAGAGATGCTCTGAAGGTCGAGCTTGATCGAGTTCCCTCACAGGTCGAGGTAGCCAGGAAAGATGCGATCATCGAGTTCCGTAAGTCAACTGAGCTCGATGATGATCTGACTGTGATGATGCGCATGGCGATGATGGGTGGTTACACTCTGGCAGTGAATCATGCCTCGGAGGTCTATCCCGAGTTTGATGTAGGTAAACTTGTTGTGCCACAATTCTATGAGCCCGAGGCAGAGAAGTTATACGACCAGTATAACGAAGAGTTCCAACAAGGGGAATCTCTAGCTCGGAAATATGGTCCCTCGACTTCTGCACAAGCCGCCAATACCGAACCGACCACTGTATCATCACCGAGCCGACTCCCGATGCTACTTCCTAGCTGTTGTTCTTTTTTATTCGACCTTCTGAACATGGTTTATTATACTTTGAGTTTGATCTGTAATATTATACTTTGCCTTGTTATGGCTGGTCCTTTCGACCTGAACTTATTTTATTTGATGTTGCTTCAAAATTGCTTCGATTTTGTAATATTTTATTTCCTTTTATTTTTGTTGTCTATCTTTCACGTTTCGATGTCTTTTAGCTCTTCTCTTATCGAGCATCTGGCTCTGTCTGCTGTTTTGCCTTATTGATGTCGTGTTGCCCCCCAAGTGTATTATGAACCTTTGGTTCTTATTGCACTTGTGAGTCTAGTGTAATTGAGATCGACCTGGTCACCTTAGCATATTTTGTCTCACGGACTAGTTTTGCCATAGATGGATCGATTCTCTGGGCGTGTGGTCCGACTTTGTGAACCGTCCATCTGCCTTAGCATTTTTTGCCTATTAGGCTCGTTTTGCTTTTGGCTGGTCGATTTTTTGGGCGTTCAGTCCGACTTTGCAAACTCTCCCTTTGCCTTAGCATTTTTTGCCCATTAGGCTCGTTATGCTTTTGGCTATATTGAGGGATCCGACTTGCGGATGTTCCCTTCTCGTAGTCGACTGCATTGCCTTTGACATTTTGTATCGCATTAGACTCGTAATGTTAAAGATGTGGATCCTAACAAACATAAAATCATCTCGGAAACAGACACATTTATTAGAACATTCATGAAATTGTCAAACAGACTTATTACAATATGTAAACAAGAACGAATCGACATAAAGATTAATTAAACGTAATACTTCCTCAGATTATTGGCATGCCATTTTCGAGGAACCGTGGTTCCATCTGCTCGTCCGAGTTGGTAGGATCCTTTGGGGTGAACCTTCAAGATCTGATACGGACCTTCCCAATTCGGGTCTAACTTACCAGTCGCTTCTTGTCGGCTTGCTTCATTTTTCCTGAGGACCAAATCTCCGACTTTGAAGTATTTGTACTTGACCCTGGAGTTATAATACTGCGAGATCTTCTGTTTATATCTCACCATTCAAGCTGAAGCTATTTCTCTCCGCTCCTCAACGCTATCTTTTTCATGTCGGAGATTGAGATCGTTGGTTTCGATATTGTATGCTAGAACTCGATGAGAGGTAAGACCGATCTCGGTGGGAATCACTGCCTCACATCCATAGACCAGAGAGAAGGACATTTCTCCTGTCGACAAATTTGGAGCTGTCCTATACGACCATAGAATGCTCGGAAGTTACGCTGCCCAGTCTCGACCTTCGGCTTCTAGTCTCTTTTTCAACCCTAGCTTGATCTATCGATTTGTCTGCTGGACCTGACCATTTGCTTATGGGTGAGCTACCGAGGTGAAGTGTTGACTAATATGATATTCATTACACCATTCTCTAACTTTTCGGTCTTCGAACTGAGTGCCATTTTCCGAGATCAGAGCCCTAAGAATCCATACCTGTATAAAATATCGACCCACAAGAACTTCTTGATGGTCGCTACTCTGATGTCGGTCAAAGCCACAAGAATATCGACCCACAAGAATTTCAAGTGATGAAACTTAATGGTTAATTATGGTGTACACTGATCTCCCACAAATCAAGGATCAATGAAGTACAAGGATTCTCCTTTGAACTGAAAGAATGAAGGAAACAGTGAATTAGCAAAGTAAACTGACTTTCAGCTGAGTGAAGACAAAGCAGTGAAGGAAGATTCTAAGCGGCAAAGTCAGATGAGCCACTTAACCGTTCGGAGAATGGCTGAGCAAACCTTACTTAGTCAGATTATTCAAATATGGAGAAGATACAGAAGATCAAGCATTAAATGCACAATCAATGGAGGAACAAACAAGGACGGATTTTCATATAAACGTTTGAAGAAAAATCCGATCACTGAAATCAAGGAGAATATAATTAAGGGGTAATCAAGAATAAAATCAAGGATTATTCCCCTCATTAAATAGCCAACGGACGGAAATTCAAATCAAATAATCAAGGCTATAAATAGAAGGCATTGACAGAAAAAGAAAAAAAAGAAAGAGAAAGAAAAAGAAAAATAAGAGAACGATAAATCTGAGCAAAAACTCTGTCAAAGAAAAAGGCCTTCTACCTGGGCAAAAAGGAAACATCTAGTGATCAACTCAAGACTGAGAGCTACAATTCAAACATCAAGCATTGAGATTGATCAACAAGTCTGTGAATCCAATTCACATAAATCAAGCAACTGAATCAGAGTCGTCTGTGAAGGAGTTGTGTCTGTGATAGCTGATGAAGGATTTGATCCCAAGGAGCAGAGATAGAGACTAAATCACTGAAGCTGTTATGGTCAATGAGTGATAGTCTTGTAGATTGTGAAGCTTGTGAAGTCAAGGACAATCGTACTATTGTATCTGTGAAAACAATAGTGAATTCCTCCGATCATCACAGGAGAAGAGTGGATTAAGGGATTACACCACCCTGAACCACTATAAGCCTTGTGTCAACTTACTTTCTGCAATTTACCTTACTGTATTTATTTAATTGTGTATATTATATCATATATTTGTGATTGCTTAAACTACTTTGAAATAACATAGTAAGAAGGGACTTATCCGTTGCCCAAAAGCTTTTAAGTGCAAGAAAAGTTTTTGAAACTCCACTATAGTCATTCACCCCCCCCCCCCCCCTCTGACTATAGTTTTACCTTTCTCTGGGACCAACAATTGGTATCAAAGCAGTGTTCCTAGTATCAGAACCTGTTCAGATCTAATTTCTGGTAACAAGGAGATCACATATTTTCAAAGTAGTTTTCAAATCTGTGCTTTCTAGATATTCATAAATATATCTCTTATTTGTACTTATGGATTCCTCAAACTTTATGTCAAAAGTACTTGTTTTTAATGTTAACAATTTTGATGAATATAAAATAAGAATGTTGTCCCATCTTGCAGCAACTCATGATGAGATGCTGGATATAATTAAAGATGGCCCAATCATGATCATGACTGTGGTAGCCACAGGAGCATATCAAGGAAAAGAAGTGGACAAACCCAAGAAGGATTGGACCAAGGATGACAGGAGAAGAGCAAATCCAGATTTTGTTGCAAAAGATATGATTTTGAAGACCCTAGATAGCAACATGTTCATGAGAATCAAAGATTGCAAGATAGCAAAAGATATGTGGGACAACCTGGCACTGATAAATGAAGGATCTGAAGCAGTTAAAGAAAACAAATTATCTGTTGCAAAATAGAAATTTGAGAATTTCAAAATGAAGGCTGGTGAATCCATTGATCAAATGGATAACAGATTCTCAAGCATCATCAGTGAACTGCAACAGCTTGGACACACATACCCTCAGAAAGAAGTGTGTTTAAAGATCTTGAGAGGCTTACCTGAAAGATGGAAGATCATAACATCAGTAATCAGAGGAACTACAAACCTTGCAAACACTGACACTCTGACTCTGATGTCCCAACTAAAAGCTCGTGAATTTGAATTAAACAGTGAAGAAGGTGCTCTGGCAGAGACATAAAGAGCCAGTGCATTGATAGCACCTCAGCAAAGAGACACTAGAACTTAAAGAACAGGTAGCTTTATTAGTTAAACATTTTGACAGGTTTAGCAAAAAGAAGCCATTCAAAGGGAACTCATCATCAAACAAGAGGTCAAGCTCAAACAAAGACATGAAGAAAAGAGATGATGAGTACAGATGCTTCAACTGTAACAAGAAAGGACACTTCAAGGCAGATTGCCCCGAAGAAAATAATAAAGATGATGAAAAGAAGAAGTACGAAGCATCTGAAAAGAAGAAAGGCAAGAAAGCATTCAAGGCTGAATCCAGCAGTGAAAAGAATGAAGAATCATCTAACAATGATTCAGATAATAGTGATGAAGAAGACAGCTCAGATAATGAAAAAGCATGTCTATGTCTCATGACCAAAGAATTACATGAAGATGAAGGTGACAGCTCAGATAATGAGAAAGCAAGTCTATGTCTTATGGCCAAAGAATCTGATGAAACTGAGGTAACATCTAGTTCTTACTCTTCATCAAATGCATCCATATCTATCACTGCACAATCTTCTATTCTCCCATTAGATCCAGCAGCCCTAGTCCAAAATCTCATGACTAAATTTTATGAAATTGAGATGAATCATGAAATTCTGGAAAAGGAATGTAAGGATCTAAGAAAAGAAAATAAAAGATTGAAGGAACAACTGGACAAATTGAAAGCTGAACTAGCTACTAAGGACATATACTCACCTAATCAAAAAGCAGCAGATGATAACTCATCCACTGCTAACAGATCAGCTGAGAAAATCCACCTAGAAGCTAAAAACACCACTGCACCACTAAATGTACCAGCTTACAAACCTCCAAGAAGGTTTGGATCCAGATCTGGCCTTTGCTACAATAGTCAAGATGAGAATAGAAACAATGGACAACACAATTCTGAATCTAGGACCAATAATGGACCAAAGTTCAGAAAAGGACAGACCATAATTTCAACCACTCATCCTATACCAGTGAAGTCAAAACTGAATATAGTGAAACAGCAGACTAAACCATCATTCCAGTAAACCAAAAACAAAGACCTACTGAAAGGTAAAGGAAAAATTTATCCTTCAGAGGATGATTGGAATGTTGCACCTCCAAAATACAAGAAGAAACCATACCATGATATGCATCATGTGTTTAGGAAAAGTCAATCTAGGTATGTTCCTAGACACATGAAGCAACATAGCTTTCCCACTGCACATTGGAAGGTGAAGAAGGATGCAAATGCACCAAAAAGTAGAGAAAAGTATCAGAATACCTTCAGTAGAAATATCAGAAGCTATTCTGACATGCCTTATACATATGAAGTTGATGATTTCAATTATCCAAAAAGAAGATCATTTGGATATACACTTGGAGTATGAGGCATGACTGCTAACAGGTATGGACCCAAGCAGTGTTGGGTACCTAAACATAATTAATTTGTTTTGTAGGATGTCTGGTACATAGACAGTGGATGTTCCAGACACATGACAGGGAACAAAGGATGGCTCACTGATTTCAAAGGCTTTGATGGACCCAAAGTCACATTTGGAGGCAAAGAAAACCCTGGCAAGATTAAGGGGGAAGGCACAATGCTCAAGAACAATTTGAAGATTCAAAATGTGGCATACGTTAAGGGACTAAACTTCAATCTACTGAGCATCAGCCAATTCTGTGACAAAGGCTACAATATACACTTCAACAAGGAAGGATGCAAAGTAATTCACAGCCAAACCAACATAGTAGTTCTTGCATGAAGAAGAAAAGATAACATGTATGTGGTGGGGTGGAAAACAGCTAAAGCAGAAACATGTTTGTTTGTCAAAAATAAACAATCAACCATCTGGATTTGGCATAGAAGATTAAATCATCTGAATTTCAAGACCATCAACACATTATCAAAGAACAAGTTAGTTGAAGGCCTGCCAGAGATCACATTCAAGAAAGAAAGTCTCTGTGATGCATGTCAGAAAGGGAAACAAATCAAAAGTTCCTTTAAGTCAAAGCCCTATCAATCAACAATAAGAATTCTACATTTGTTACATATGGACCTGTTTGGACCAGTCACACCAGTAAGTGTAAGTGGTAAGAAATACACTCTAGTAGTGGCTGATGATTTCTCCAAATACACTTGGACCATATTCATGAACAAGAAGAGAGAAACACTCAAGAGGCTGCCAGATTTGCTAAGAAGAATTCAAAATGAGAAAGAATCAAGATCATCAAGATCCGAGATCGATAGAGCCACAGGCACTTCTAAATGAAGTTATCATGACTTATTGTGAAGAAAATGGAGTATTACATCAATTATCTGCAGCAGAAACTCCACAACAAAATGGTGTAGCAGAAAGAAGAAACAGAACTCTCAAAGAAGCGGTCGAACAATGATTGCGTAAGCATGCCTACCAAAGAGATTTTGAGGATGAGAAGCAAAAAAACACAAAGATGCTATACATCAATAATGATCAATCATCAACAAACATCATGGAACAACTCCATATGAGATATAGAATGGAAGGAAACCTAACATTTCACATTTACACATGTTTGGATCTAAATGTTTTGTTTTGAACAGGAATCAGTTACACACCTTTGATGAAAAAGCTGATGAAGCAATCTTTATGGGATACTCAGACACCAGCAAGGCATTCAGAGTTCTCAACAAAAGAACATTGGTGATTGAAGAATCAATACATGTAGTATTTGATGAACCAAACACAAATGGTGAAAGTCTTCAAGATCAAGAAGAAAAAGCAACACAAAGGGAAGTATATACAAATACAACCATACCAGCTACCATTCTGAATCATCATTTTGAAAATAAAAAATAAGCCACATGTCAACACAACAGAAGAAGCACCAGAACTTGAAGTTCGTGCACAACTTGAAGGTTTAGAAGCACCAAGTGAAGAACAACTTCAACCTGACCTCAATTGGCTAAGAGATCATCCTGAAGAACAAGTAATTGGAGACATTCACACAGGGGTTAGAACAAGAAGACAACTGGAGCATATGCTAACATGTTTTCTATCACAAGTGGAACCAAAGACAATAGATGATGCAATTCAAGATGCAGATTGGATTACAGCCATGCAAGAAAAACTAAATGAATTTGAAAGAAATAAAGTCTGAGAACTTGTTGACAGACCAGACACAGCCAACATCATTGGAACTAAATGGGTATTCAGAAACAAGATGGATGAGCATGGAACTGTTGTCAGAAATAAAGCAAGGCTAGTTTCAAAAGGCTATTCTCAAGCAGAAGGAATAGATTATGATGAAACATTTGCACCAGTAGCAAGACTGGAGGCAATCAGACTCTTTCTAGCTTATGCTGCACACAAAGACTTCAAAGTCTATCAAATGGATGTCAAGAGTGCATTTCTGAATGGACTTTTGGAAGAAGAAGTATATGTGGAACAACCCCCTGGTTTTCAACTTAAATGAAAAGAAGATAAAGTATACAAACTCAAGAAGGCTCCGTATGGACTCAAACAAGCACCTAGATCTTGGTATGAGACACTAATCAAGAATGGATTCAACAAAGGAACTATAGATAAAACTATGTTCAAATTAGAGGAAGGAACAAGCACATTACTAGTACAAATCTATGTTGATGACATTATCTTTGGATCAGAGGATGAAAAGCTGTGTGAGAAATTTGCAAGTCTAATGAAGAGCAAATTTCAGATGAGCATGATGGGAGAATTAAATTACTTTCTTGGCCTTCAAGTGAAACAAATGAAGGATGGTATTTTTATCTGCCAAGCCAAGTATACAAAGGACTTAATACACAAATATGGTATGGACACAAGTGGCACAGCAGATACACCAATGTGTGCAAGAGTCATTCTTGGAAAGATGAAGCTGGAAAAGATGTTGATCAGAAAATGTATAGAGGAATCATTGGATCCCTACTATATCTAACCGCAAAGCGCACTGGACATAGCATTTGCAGTAGGAGTATGTGCAAGATTTCAAGCTCAACCAAAAGAATCTCATCTTCTAGCAGCCAAAAGAATAATCAAATACCTGAAGAACACCATCAATGTTGGAATTTGGTATCCAAAAGATGGAGGATTCAAGTTGACACAGATATTCGACTCGACTATCTTTGGATGCAAGATAAATAGAAAAAGCACTTCTGGAACATGCCATATGCTAGGCACCAGACTAGTCTCTTGGTTCAGTAAAAAGCAAAACTCCATATCTACATCAACAGCTGACGCAGAATATATAGCAGCAGGCAGTTGTTGTGCACAAGTACTATGGATTAGACAACAGCTAAGGGATTATGGAATAGAGGAAAAGACAATTCCAATTATGTGTGACAACACAAGTGCCATATCTATTACTGAAAATCCAGTATTACACTCAAGAACAAAGCATATTGATGTGAGACATCATTTCATCAGGGATCATGTTGAGAAAAGAGATGTTATTCTAAGATATATACCCACTGTAGATCAATTGGCTGACATCTTCACTAAACCACTCAGTCATGAAAGATTTAGCATGTTAAGAACTGAGTTGGGAATGATTGAAATTGACTAAGTACCAAAGAGCGTCTAACTGGAGTAAATCAGCTAAGTGACTTCATCAGCTGTTTAAACCTTTGCCATTACAGGAGATGTAGCAGGTAAGGCACTGGTACTCAGTGAAGTTAACTTCACTGATTGTTAGGAACAGTAGAATAAAGCAGCTCAGTGAAAAATTCACTACATCGGCTAAGTGACCAGCCAAGGCACTCCACTGAAATGAAGAATGGAGAAATGGGCAAATTAAAGTGTGTACCAAATCAACTTTTATACACGTGGAGAATAAGGAAGTTATGGAGAATTACTGTGGAAGATTATACACGTGGAGATCAATTTACAATTATGGAGGTAACCATATTATTTTTCTGATTACAAACGTCTCGATTCCCGGGATTTATCATTACTTACCTCAATCCACTCCCCACTACACTCGAATATCGGGATTCATATACACAAAATCATGCCATTATGTCATAAAATCCTTCCACATTCGAACCACATTCACACTACCCAAATCATCCTATATGAACAACACTTAGAGGTATTTCAGAAACCTTTACGCTCTCTTGCAAATCAAAAATTCTATTGCAAATTCAAGCTCTCTTTCAAAAATTCTCTTAACTTCCAACAATGGCTTCATCCTCCTCAAACACCCAAGCTGGGTATGAAAAATCGATTGCTACTGGATCGTTCTTTCAAGAAGAACACTACTTAAAACTATGTGGAAATGACGAGGAAGCAAAGCGACTGGAAGCTGGATGTAAAAACCTAAAGTTATCGACCTTTCTAAATCCTCCAATAACCGAAATTTGCTATGAAAACCTAATCTCCTTCTGGACAACTGCAAAATATATTCCTAGGCTCCTTGCAGAAGAAGGTGACAAATGGGAGGAAGACAACATCGTTGCATCTGTCAACTGCACAGACGTAGTCATTACAGAAAAGGTAATTCGGAAACATCTCAAACTTTCAAATACCGGTCAAGCCAAAATGTCCTTGGTACCACAAAATCTGGATGATTTCTGGGTAATCATTGCCAAAACGGCAAACCCAGGGTCTAAAAAGGTCAATTGTCTAAGATCCGCTTTAAAGAAACCATTCAGTGAGTTCAGTGCCCTAATTGGAAAGAGTATTGAAGGAAAATTAGGAGCCAACAATGCCATGACAGAGGCTAGAATGCGGCTGATGGGAATCATCTACAACCGTCTACAGTTCAACTGGGCAAAATACTTCTTCTTGAGAATCAAAGAGCAAATCCAAGGTGAAGCAAGTGCGGCCGAAAAAGGGATAGCAGAAGGAAAGAAGAAGAAAGGCCAATTTTGGGTGAAAAAGTCATATGGGATTCATTTGCACTATTTGCTACAATGTCTCCAAGTCCCTGTTGTAAAACTCCACAAACTGCATGAATCCAAAGTCATGTTTACCTATGTTAAACAGCAAAAGAAAGCAGAAGGAGGGAAGAGAAAGAAAACCACAATGCATCCCTCCGGCCAAAGAAAGAAGCAAAAAGTTCAAAGACACTTGGACAAAGAAAACTTTGGACGGTTAATTGATGAAGAAGAAGCAGAAGACTCTGAAAGTGAAGCAGAACAACCACAGGAAGAAAGTGGCAGTGAGAATGAACAACCTCCACATAAGGAGACTGCAAGTGATGCTGGAGATAACGATGAAGAAACTCCAGAAGAACCTGCACAAATGTCTGCAAATGACATTGATGATAGAATTGCAGAATATCTTGAATGGAAGGAAGGGGATTCCAGAACTCAACTTCAAGACTCCGAACGCATGCTTTATGATGAGGCCTGGTTTTTCAATTTTCTGGGAATCACAACCCTGGTTGGTGTACTTGATGAATCTCCACTCTGGGACATGGTTGATGCAGCAAAGGCAAAACTGCCACAGATCCCTGACCAATACAGTGATGACTCGGAAGACGGTGAAGATGATCAGGACAATACTGATCATGATGATGGTGATGATCATGATGACAATGATGATGATAATCCCCACGCTGATGATGGTGATAAACAAGGAGAAGAGGATACCCCTACACCAGATGCAATTGATGATAACATTCTCCTAAGTTCGTTTCAACAACCACAAGGTCCAGCAAAGTCGACACCAGCTGAGACAACCTCACCAACATCACAAACTAAGCCAGCTAACAACCCTGAGCAAATTTCACAAACTCCTGTGGATACTACTATTCACCGACGGTAGGTATTGAGACACCGCTCACCGCCGCCACTCCAGGTCAAGAAATCCCGGCCTGAGAGCAAGGGGGAATAGCTGCCCAAACTACACCAGCATACACATCCATCCAAATACTTGAAGATTTGGAAGGCGATGCAGATGTTACCCAACATCAAGACAAAGGCGACAAAGCGAATGAAACTGTAACTAACCACCGACACCCGACACAAACTCTCTCACCGGCACCGGCATCTCCAATGAGACTTTTGAAAAAGCAGCAGATCTGCTGGCTGAAGAATTGGAGCAGCAAGCCATGTACCTCAGATCCATGACTTCAGCATTTAATGATAAAAGTTACTCCATTGAGCAAAAATTCCAAGCCATTGTAGAGTACATTGATACGTAGAATATTGTTGTCCAACAACAAGGAAATCTGATGAGACAGCTCAACATCAATATTACTAACAACCTTGTAGGTCTCAGACAACACATTTCCTAAGAAAATGATTCAATGGCATTGAAATTCGGCACCAGATTTCGCAGTGTCACTGAGAAAATGACTGATCATGACAATAGATTCACATCCATTGAGTCAAAATTGGACTCTCTGATTGGAACCGCAGAGGCTACAAACAGCATCTTACTCCAGCAAAGGGATGATGCTGCCAAAAAGGGAGAAACAAACAAGCCTGAAGGATCAATGATAAGACCCCCAAATTTTACAGAGGAACAGCTGAGACCAAGGGACAGATAAATAAGAATCAGAAATGAAGCAGAGGAGCAGCAAAGAAAGGCTAGAGAAGAAAGAGAAAAGGCCTCAAATGAACCTTGTATAGGATTTCCCCATCCTATTCAAAGAAGAGATGATGATAGAGATAGATCAGGTGGACAGCAAAGACCTGGATCAAATCAACAAAGGAGATCAGCAAAAGATCATAGAACTAGCACTAGCAGAGAGAAAAGAAGCTTCCCAACTCACAGAAACAGGCAAGAATATGAGACTGAAATTCTAGATCATGTGAGAGAATTTTTAAGAGTCCGTGAAGGACTATATCCAAATCAAACACAATATGAAGCTTGGGCAGACTGGCTAAGCTACCAGGATGAACAGAGGAGAGTTGACATGGCCAAAATATACAATGACATTAAAAGACAACATGCCTCTCTCCAGCAAAGTGGTGGAACCAGCAGACCAAGTTCAGCCATACCACTCTCTGCTAAAGGACCAGAAGACTTGCCAACTGACCAACAAGAAGACTTCAATTATATGGCGAAGTTCTTCAGCCCTATGGGGAGAATGAATAAACAAGACCAATGGGGTCTGTACAAAAATCTCAAATTCGCTGACTCACACATTGCAGAGGCCAGGGAAAGACTTGAGAAGTACTTTGGGGAGCCCAGGGCAAATGAAACTATGCCTGACTTTAACAGACTCCTTGCCAAGAGAGTATTCCAAGGAGTATCTGAATACACTGCTATGGCATACTGGAAGTGGAAGCTTCCTGAGATTGATTGGAAAGATATGGAAGAGGTCCAAACCACAAAGTTCAAAAGGTACAAGCCTGAATTAAGCAAAATGTAGTTGTAACACTTGAATAATTTTGAACTTAATGCCCTTAAATGGATGAATAAAATTTTTAAGTTCTATTCTATTCTATTAGGAACATTTTATTATGTTTTGATGATGGCCATACTAGCTGTTATAACAAGCCTGAAATAAGTTAGAACACTATGTATAGTCTTTACTTAGACTCTGACATGTTGTATAAGTTGAGTCAGACAAGTATTGTACTAGTTGGTAGGACGGCAAAGCAAGAACAGATTTTCGGCAGAGTGAAGCCAGCCAAGTACCAGCAGAGAAGCAATGAAGATATAATGGTCTGACTTATAACTAAGGAAGTTTGTGATGACCTTGGATAAGTCTAAGTTATGTTTCAAGTGAAGAAAAATCCGATCACTGAAATCAAGGAGAATATAATTAAAAGGGAATCAAGAATAAAATCAAGGATTATTCCCCTCATTAAATAGCCAACGGACGGAAATTCAAATCAAATAATCAAGGCTATAAATAGAAGGCATTGACAGAAAAAGAAAAAAAAGAAAGAGAAAGAAAAAGAAAAAAAAGAGAACGATAAATCTGAGCAAAAACTCTGTCAAAGAAAAAGGCCTTCTATCTGTGCAAAAAGGAAACATCTAGTGATCAACTCAAGACTGAGAGCTACAATTCAAACATCAAGCATTGAGATTGATCAACAAGTCTGTGAATCCAATTCACATAAATCAAGCAACTGAATCAGAGTCGTCTGTGAAGGAGTTGTGTCTGTGATAGCAGCTGAAGGATTTGATCCCAATGAGCAGAGATAGAGACTGAATCACTGAAGCTGTTACGGTCAAGGAGTGATAGTCTTGTAGATTGTGAAGCTTGTGAAGTCAAGGACAATCGTACTATTGTATATGTGAAAACAATAGTGAACTCCTCCGATCATCACAGAGAAGAGTGGATTAAGGGATTACACCACCCTGAACCACTATAAGCCTTGTGTCAATTTACTTTCTGCAATTTACCTTACTGCATTTATTTAATTGTGTATATTATATCATATATTTGTGATTGCTTAAACTAATTTGAAATAACATAGTAAGGAGGGACTTATCCGCTGCCCAAAAGGTTTTAAGTGCAAGAAAAGTTTTTGAAACTCCACTATAGTCATTCACACCCCCCCTCCCCTCTGACTATAGTTTTACCCTTCTCTAGGACCGACAGATATAATTCACCACCAACTGCGAGTCGCTGTACACTAGTAGATTATCGACTCCTATTTTCAAAGCAAGTTTCAGACCTGTGATCGTAGCTTCATATTCAGCCTCGTTGTTCGTTTCTTTGAAGTCAAACCGAAGGGCATATAGAAATTCTTTGCCTTTCGGGCTGGTTAACAGGAGTCCGGCTCCTGCCCCCTCGTTGCTTGATGCCCCATCGACTTGGAGAGTCCATTGTTCTTCTGTACTTTGCTTCTCTTGCTCAAGTTGGATGGAAATTCCTTCGGCTATAAAATCTGCCAGGGCCTGGGCCTTAACCGCAGTTCGAGGTACAAACTCGATGTCATACTGAGCCATTTCCACTACCCATTTTGCTAATCGACCCAAAGTATTGGGCTTTGCTAAGATCTGCTTCAGTGGTTGGTCAGTAACCACCGTGATAGGATGGGCTTGGAAGTAAGGCCTCAGTCTTCTCGAGGCATGCACCAGATATAATGCCAACTTCTCAACTGGTGAGTATCGGATCTCGGGTCCATGCAATGGTTTACTAACGAAATAAATTGGCACCTGGCCATGGACCCCTTCCCGAATTAGAACCGCACTCACTGCTTCTTCACATACTGCAAAGTAGACCAACAATTTCCCATCCATGACAATGGAGTTACAGCTCCGCACGGCATCCATGTCTCCATTTACTTCATGGGAGCCATTCCTGGTAGGAAACTTCATGCTGTTGTGGAAAGTGGAGATGATAGCGCGCAGGTTGAAGAGTGCAGGTCGTCCCAAGATGACATTGTATGCTGAAGGGGCCTTGACTACCACGTAGTTTAACTCAAGGGTCCTTCCTTTCTTGCCATCCCCGACCGTCGTTAACAACTTTATCGATCCCACGGGGTGGACCGCTTGTCCTGTGAACCCAAAAAAAGGAGACGCTAGGGGAGCTATGTCCTTCTCTTTTAGTTTCATCGCCTTAAAAGCCAACTAATACAAGATGTTTACTGCGCTACCATTATCGACGCAGACTCTCGATATCCGAGTTCGGCTAATCACTGCTTCAATTACTAACCCCTCACTGTGACTCCGAGACTTGAGAATATCATATTTGGGTCTATACCCGACTTCTATTGTAAATCTTATTCTCTTATTTTCCCTCGAGCTGTCGATTGGCTCTCTCGACTGACTCCGTCTTTATCATTCTAAGTTGGCCCAGAGATCGTATTGATGTAATTGTTGGGTGGATTATCGTCATGCCTATCTCGATCGGGGTCGCCCTTGTTGCTTATCTCTCGATCTGGAGATCGGTCCCGACGTGGTGATCGATCTCTACGCCTCTGAGCGTCACGACCTCGATCTCGATCTTGATCAGAATTTTTCCTTTTAAACTCTCTGCTCCCTTTGGGCTTGCTTCCCTGAGACCTGTCAACCACCTCATCTAGCTTGCCTTCTTGAATACAACCATCGATGTCTCTTTTCAGGTCGTCACAATCCTCCATTGTATGACCTATATCCTCATGAAACTCATAATACTTTCTAGGATTTCTCTTTTCTCGAGGCTTTTTTAGTGGCCTCGGTTTCTTTGCTAAGCCCTTCGAGATCATAATGGATAACACTTCCTCTCGAGACCGATTGAGGGGAATGAAATATTTATCGTGTAGAGCTCTTTTCTTTCCCAAACGGTCTGAGACGGGCGCTGTGATACGGTCCCAGACTGTCGGCTTTCTCTTAGTGTTCTGCCCTTTGGATTGATTCTTATTCGGACCTCGAGTGTCCTTCTTCGAATCCATCCAGTCGGATTGAGTGTGCCTACGCACTGCCTCTTCCCCTTGACAAAATCTATGCACCACATTAACATACTCATCCATGGTACGAGGGACATCTCGGCTCAACGTCATATATAACTTTGTATTACGCAACCCTCCCACAAATGATGTGATCAGAAGTCGATCATCGGCATTCTCGACTTGCATGGCTTCGAGATTAAATCTCTTCAGATAGTTTATCATTGTTTCATCTTTTTGTTGCTTCATATTCATGAGGTGCGTAGCACTTAAATGGAATTTTTTGTTTACGATGAATGCATCTCAAAATTTACGGGCTAGCATAGCGAAACTAGAGATTGACCCGGGTCATAGCTTGGTGAACCATTCTCTGGCTCGACCAACGAGAAATGTCTTGAAAGCCCGACATCGCATTGCATCGGGTGCGCCATCCAACCTCATCTGAGATAGGTACCTGTGTAGATGGTCCTCTGGATCAGTGGTGCCATCATAAGGTTCTATCTTTGGTATCTTGAACCTTTTGGGTTTGGGGAAATCCTCGATCTCTTTTGTGAATGGCGATTCTATCCATAGTGAGACTTGGTTGTTGCTCAGAATAACGTCCATCTCCTATCTAACGCTATCTTCATCCATCCATTGATGCTTCTGTTGAATTTCACGCGTCTTTTTCTCTCCACGGAGCTGGAAGACGCACTAATCTCTTCCCTGGGGACGTGCTTGGCGTTGCCGACGGCCTCCTTCTTGCCGCCGTCTACCTGTTGTTGTGCCATGAATGCCTCCGCTATAATTCTGGACATCAATTCGCGATCATCCCCTGCCAATTGATCCATGATAGCTTGATGTTCTGGAGCAAGACCTTGCTTCTCCCTCTAGGGATCTTCGTGGACAGGATCTAGCACTGGATCCTTTGTTCTTTGTGGATCCAGATCCATCTGCTCGTTGATCTATGAACCCTGTTGATCAGTGGCTTTGGAAGTAGTTTTCTTGGCGGTCTTATCCTTAGGAGGCATCGTGATATGAGTGTATTCAACAATAGAAGGCCCTCCTTCTAGCGCCAATGACGATGACAAACTATGTTACCTAATTAATCCGGGCTGAATGAATCTAGTGATGAACACCCAAAACCCTAATGCCTCAAGGACGTCGTGGTTGGTTTTATGATTTGCGGCTGAGTCTAAGAACTTGTCTTAGATTGCCTACGTATCCTGTAATTGTCCAGGAATCAAGCCTTACGTAATTCCTGGAATGTGGTATTTATAATAATAATGCATGCCCTAACCTTAATAATAGGTCGGTTTTAGCTAATGTCATATTTACCCTTCATGGGCCATGCCCCTTGCCCAAGTTATCACGCTGATAACGGGCCTTCGTAGCTGGTGCGGACTCTGTCCTCGACAACGACTTAACCGACTTGTGGTAATCGACTTTGGGAACCTTATCTTACACTGCTCGAATGTCGATCGTCGTAGCCTCGAGTCTGGGCATCGACATGCGTACCTTGGTACTTATTCATATTGCGGGGACCAACTGTGAGACGACACATGGAGGGGTGAAACCCTGTATCGTCAAGCTGAAAGTACTCAACTCGCTCAAAAGAACGGTACAAACTCAACTGAGGCTGTGCTGGTATTTCTTGGTGTGGAGGATATTCGATCCTCCCTTACCGTTGATGCTGCCATGGAGGAGATTTAATAGACTTAGGTTATCGACCTGAAGATATTCAGTACTCGCCTCCCGTCATCTGATGAGAATGCCAATAAACCTTCTGAAGGTTTTATGACCATTTACAAACAACAATTGGTGGGAGGTCTCAAATTGCCTTTAAATCCAACCCTCAAACTTGTCTGGAGATTTGTCCGGTTCAGAGGTTTGCTCAGTATCCATTCTTTTATGCTTCAGCTTGTTTATATTATTTTGTAACAATAGACGTGTATATAAAGTTATGTTGTTTAGATTCTGCTTGTATTGATGTCTATTCCATAATTGAAACAATCAACTAATACAATCATTGTACACTATACTATTGTTTTATGAGTTAAACACGTACTTAAAAATATATAACGATAAATTATATTGTTAAATTTCATATAAATATATCAATTTAACCAACATCAACATGTACAACACACGTGCATTTACGATAAATTATGTTGTTAAATTTCATATAAATATATCAATTTAACCAACACCAACATGTACAACACACGTGCATTTTACTAATATATATATATATATATGGTTGACCTCTAATTAATAGTACCGTAAAAGAAGTCCACTACATGAAAAAGACTTATTTCCCCCTCGACCAATAACACATCAAAAAGGGGAATATTGTAGCACAAAAGAGAGTTCGACAGCGAGTGAAAATCTTTGGTGTGTGATTGGTTAAAAACGGGTTGAAAAGACATAACAGTGCAAACGCGTACGAAGAAAACCCATTGCTCAAACACGAATTAAGAGGACATGCATGGTTGAAGATGCGCTGTAGTGCATCATTTTTGTGTCCCCATTCCTTCAAGTTTTTACTGAGGTCTGTGTATGTTTTTGTGCAGCACACGTTGACATAACATGTTATCTCGTAACGATCGACACAATATATTTTTATACATATGGCTAATATGACGTACTACTATCTCTACATCATGATGAATTATGTAAAAATGTGTTGGTTGGATATAATTATATATCGTAATGATATAGGTCAGATTGGTCATTGTACACGTGTCGATCACTTATTCTGCTGGACTGCGAGCATAAGTCCACCTCTGAGTATGGTCCAAATTAATTGGTGTGCCAGTGTCGCCTGCGCACCCTTATTATTGTTTAGGTCGATCTCCAGAGCTTGGCATCGATGTCCACGTCGACCTGACTACAGCTCGGCATTAAAGACCCTCGAGCAGAATATCTGGCACATGTCTGCCCTTATACTTCTTACATCAGGCATGACGAATGTCGTCCTCTGCCACAAGCATCATCCTAGCTACTACACAACCATAAGGTATCATCCCACCATCAACCTGACAAACATTTCATACACGCCATCGTCATTGGTTGGACCCTCAGCTCCATCCGGTAAAGTATATAAAGGGATATTCTCGCTCATACATGGTATGTAATTTTTACTTACGGTCATTATACTCAATCCAACACTTGAAATACTCCCTCACCGTCAATTCATTGAATTGAGTGTCGGATGGTTTTTTCCAAAGATATGACTACGGGACACCTAATGACTTGTTCGATTTACAGGTTAATTATCATCATCGATCTCGGGCTATTGATCAGCCTCTCAAGGTTCACGTTGCAGCTTCAAAAATCAAATCATCTTGTGACGATTTCATGCATCGTCAATGAAAATATCATATTATCATTTAACGTTTTGTGTAACCATCACGTTACGTTCATTGGATAATAAGGCTTGTGATATATATTATATCATCTTTATTCATTTCCTTCAAGAACAAGTAATCAACACAATATACATGCAATTAAATTAATTAAGGTTTCAGGTTCCTCTGCCTAGCTGGTAAAGCAAATACTGCATAATAAGAATAATTAAAAAAAAAAAAAACATAAACTAATCCAGCTGCAGGTAGTGTTTGTCTGGCTTTATGGGTCGAAATAGACGTTTAAAATCAGAAAAGTAATGATTCTAACCAATTTATAATACCCTAATTAATCATTTGGTCTTTCATGTTACTGAATGATGAAAAGATGTAATTAAAATAACAATATCTAGTTTTGTTAGTGTAATTAGTAGAGAGCTATATAGCATCTAAATATAGACTTTATAATTAAGGTAAAGGCAATCACCATAAAGACACCCACCCTACAAGTGGGGAGGACAACCGGCTGATTCTTGCCGGTCCAACTGTGGGGTCACCGGCTAACTCATGTTAAAAAATATACCATTATGGAGGGTAGTAGTCCAATAAACTATGTTAGCATATAATGACCTTGGTTCGCAAACTTGAAGCACTCGCATCAGTTTACTTTATTCAAATTATCTATGTTATAATAGACGACTAAATACGAGTGATATTATTGATGGCTGAAAATGTATTCCAACATCATTTTTACCATTTTACGGAATCTTTCTATTAATAGTGAACTGCACCAGAATCACTAGCACGCATAATTTAAATGGGCATTATGCATTTTATGCCATGTATATATATATATATATATATAAAAATTAGGATTTAGAGATTATGCACCTTAAATGTAATATCACTCAACTCTTTGTAACGGTAGTTTAGTCTTTTCAAAATATCGTTTTCTTTTTAGGTTTTAGAAGCTTTTCTTTAGCTCCAAGTTAAGAAAGGCCGGTCTTAAGACTGCAGAGAGCCTATAAAAGTACTCGAAGCTTATTCCCCTCAATTTTCCATTAGCTTCGAGTTTTCTTTGGTTTTTTAAGTATCGGGCATCCTACCGCTGTGAAGTCTGGGAAATTTTCTATCGCTTTGGTGATTCGGTTCTCTTTTTTTCTTAGTGTCCGGAGGTTCGGTGACCTTGCCTTAGGGGTGCACACCTGGCCCCGGCGAGTCTCTCATAATCGACAAGAAGTTTTGATCGTTCTGTCGGTGTCTTGCAGCTCACAATGTTGAGTTCAATCATGTTCCCAAACTTGTTTTGAATCCAGAATCGTCCTAAGAAGGTAAAAAGCTTGAATCTTTCTTGAGTTCCTAGTTTGTGACCTTGTTTATGTTATGATTTCATAGAAGTTAATGTTTGATTTTGTCTTTTGTTTATAGATACTCGTAGAGACGAAAGTGTAGTTTGGTTTGTAGTTTTGGCATCGTCAAGGTAAGAAGGTCTTCTATCAAAAAGGACTCGTATTTATGTTAAAATTGACATCTTACTATTGTTTTATGGAGATTATTCATCACATTGGTAGTTTAGGACTATGTGTATGCATCATGCCGGGTTCTGTAGAAGCAGAAGCTGAATCTGGAAACTTTCCGGTCTCGCCTCAGCTAAATCAGGCCACGCCCCGACGAGCTAGGCTGAGTCCAGGAGCAACTTTTGTTTCTATTTTTGTGACTATTACATGTTGTACGGTGTATTTTCAAGTATGGTTTGTTTCCTAGAAAACTCTTCAAAGCATTTTAGGCAGATTGTTACGAGTAGTGGAGATACATTTAGTAGCATGGTATTGTTATGGACCTCTGTATAATCACATAGGCTAGAATATGGACTTCAACATGACATTATGTGTTTTTGTTTGAATGCCCAAATATTATTGGTAAGTACAATTATTAACTAGCAACACGACATTTGTATGACTTGTTGTATTAACCATGTCGAATTAAGACAAAGTATTATACGGAGTACCGTGACTTCGCATGTCACTTTAGAGGTATTGCTAGTCTTTTTAGGCGTGCTGCATTGTGTCCTCATGCTGGGGGTAGATCCACCATAAAAAGGGGAGTCAACGTCTCGATAGAGATCCGGTTTTTGTGTGCGCGTATTTTAGCGATGTATTTTTTGTGTAAATGATTAATGCCCCTGGTGGATCTTTGAATTTGCACCGAAACCCCCCACCGGAAAAAAACGGAGTACATGCCATTGGAGGCAGCCTATAATCTTGGATGAAGGCATTTCAAACAACCATGTGGGTAAGTAGACAAAACAGCAGCCAGTTTGTCTCCAACTTTGAACTACTATAATCAACAAAGAAACTTATTACAGAACAATCTGTGGCCCATAAAAAGCATTTACATTCATTTCATCTTTGTTTTTTAATAACTTAGGTTTGGCCAAGTAGAAGGAAGGCAAAAACACTTACTAGACACTTTATTTAAAGCTAGTTTTAGCTTAATTATCATTAATTACATGGCCTATATACATCTTTAACATATAGACCTAGCAAGTTGATCCCTGGCTACTTGCTTAGCATTTTGTACTTTGTAGGACACACGCACTAAAAAGGACTCTAAAATCCCACAACTAGCAGCAACCTAAAGATTTTGGTGCCCTCCATGTGCCTTCTTCTTCCACTTGATTTTTTATTCTACAATTTCTTAATCCAAATGACTAGCTATCTATCTATTAGCTTAACAAATAAATATATAAATATTTCTAAAGGTTTATCAACCTTTTCGAAAAGGTCTAATAATAGTAAAGAAGATGTTTATCGAGAAAATGTTTATAAATTGATAACGTGCAACGGGAGGGGCAGTAAGAGCCATAAAACTCATAATGCTCGAAAAATTGTGTCCCTGAAAAATGGACCAATGGGCCACAACTCAAAATGCTAGAAGAAAGAAGAAAACAAAAACAACAAAAGAATGAAAATCCTGCAAAATTATACCCTCAAGGCTCAACCTAACCTCATATTTTAATCTGACAAATAAATCAGAAGAAAAAACCTTACACCGAGTTAAGCACGTTTAAGTACCGAATCTTCTTTCTACTACGCTTAGATATCAATAAGTTCTTAAACGGAGATAAGAATGGCTTATATGATGCCTTCCTTTTTCGTTGACCCTTCCCTGCAAAACAGAAGAATAAAAAGAGAGGTTTTAATACATGAATTACAGTAATTGTTCCGAAATACTTAGAACAAGATGATCCGCAAAAGTATCAAAATTAAACACCTTCTACTGAATAATTCCAAACATATCCATGTCCAAGGTTCATTCACCAGAGAACATGGTTCAGTAAATTAGTTTTAGTATCAGAATAGTCTTTGTACATATGCAACCTAATAATACATCAATCATACCACTTCGTTGCTCAATATCTACTCATAACTTAGCTCTATAGGAATATAACAAGGGAAACCTCAGGATCAAAAAATTGGGATGAGAGGAAGGGTGACCGAGGAAATTCTATTTGGGGAATTTTCATTGCTTCAGACCGTAAGATGGGTGATTAGTGTTCAAGAAAACAAGGTGGTGACAGTGCAATAAAGACTCCTGTGAAAAAGAATTTCCAAGGTGGTTGGCATGCATTATGATCAGTTTGGATGGATGCAACGTAATAGAACGGAATGAAATGAATGTAATGTAATGACGTCATTCCATGATGGGTGACATGGTGGGTAATAGGTGGTGGGGACAAAGGAGTGGGTCAGTAGGGTGGTGGAGATAGGGTGGGCAGTAGTAGGCGGATCTACCTTGAGCATATGGGGGTCCACGGACCCCGCTAAAAATAAAAATACTCTACATTTTACCTATAGAAAAATATTTCGGACCCCGTGAAAAAAATTATTTACTGTGTTAAATATTTACGGACCCCGCTGAAAAAAAATTCTGGTCCGCCGCCAGTAGGGTGGTGGAGATATGGTGGGGTAATGTGAGTGGGCGTCAGGTGGGGGTGATTTAAGGGTAGTGGCATAAGAGTGATGTGAGACATGGTAGGGGCAGTAGGGATGGTGAGGGTGGGGTGAAAGTGGAGAGGTAAGATAGGTAGGGTAAGTTGGGGTTAGGGCAGGGTGGTTGATGTGTATAAGGTACGGTGGGGTGGGATGGGATGGGATGAGGGGTAAGGTTAGGGTGAATAGGATAAGGTTACACTGAGGGTGATAGAAAGTATGATACGGAGGACTGGTGGGGTGGTATAAGTAGGGGTGAGGTGGTTGGAGTGATTGAAGGTAAGGTAAGAGTAAGGTGGGATGAGTTAGAGGGTAGAGTCAAGAGTGGCAGTGGTGGGGGAGTGGTTTCAGTAAGGGTGGAAGGCAAGGACGGGGTAGGTGGAGATAGGGGGTGGGGTAGGTGGATGGTGTGTTGGGGCTGAGGCGGAGAGGGTGGATGGTATGTTGGTGTTGGGATGGTAGTGGTGGCGACTACGGGTTTTGTCAATTTTCCTTGCATCGTATTTCATCCATTTTTTTAGGAACATTTTCATTACGTTGTAATGAAAGTCATTTCATCTCATTACATCACAACCTTACCAAATTAGTGTAATGAAACGAAAAACCAATCCATTCCATTACTTTCATCCAAACTAGCCATTTAGTGTCTCTTAACATATGACATTAGCCACAGCTTATTCCCAGACTCTAAACATTACAGTTCTTAATAAGTTATGAGGAATTATTTTCATAGAATTGAACCAAACACACACCACAATGATGACAGGAATAAATTCTTACCAGATGTGGATTCCAATGGTGTATCTTCACCGGCAACAAGATGACTCCCTTTTATTTTCTCCTGCTCCTCCGTCACATGTTTCAATCTTGATTCAGATTCTACATTCAGAAACCTATTATCCTGTTGAATATTGTCCACAGAAACCCGAACTTGAGAATCATCAGCTGGTGCCACTGAATCCCCCAACTTTTCGGAGTTCATTACCCGAAAATCTTGATTCAAAGGGTCATCAGGTAGCATAAAAGATTGTTTTTCCCCATACCCCATCAGCCCAGAATTGTCTTCCTCCATAGGAACACTTACAGCATGCCCATCAAAAGATCTGGCTGGAATTTCAGATTCTCCGGGAGTTATTAAAGTTTCTGGAGAGTCTTCTAAATGAACAGAAACTTTGTGTTGTGCATCACTAGCACCACTATTGTCAATGGTTGAATATTCGCGTATGGAAACATTACTGTCAAAACTAGTCAAGCGGTTTGGGAAGGGTAAGGATGTCCCGGGAGTGCAAGGACAGGCATTCGGTTCTTCAGATCTTAATTCTTGATCGGAAACTACACAACATTGATTTTCTTCAACAACAAGTACAGAATCATTATCACACGTATCTGTCATTGCAGAATCCTCAGTGTGGACTTTATGTAGAAGATCAAGTGCACATGACCTTTCAGATACCACGTTCATATCAACATGCGCCTCCATCTCCTCCACATCAATAACGTTTTCAACATTTTTTGGTTCCTCATGACTAGGGCTAATAGCAGAATCCTCTTGTCTCATCAGAGAGGAAGCTTTACCTTCTTTATGAAGAAGATCATGTTCTAATGACTTTTCAGATATCCCCTTTGTATCAACTGCCACACCGATCCCCCCCACATTAAAGAAATTCTTAGCACCATTTGATCTCTCAGATATAGTATCTATGCCGGGTATAATATCTTTAACTTGGAAACCATGGGAAGGTAAGGTTTCCAAGGCCGAGGCAAATTGCAAAACATTGACAGGCTTACGTAAATTATCGGAAGCAGAGAAAGATTTTGTGATATCATCCAAAAGCAAGTCTCCTTCCCCGCTGGAGATTGGATCCCAATTAAGCCAGTCATCAACAGGCACTTCATTCGTGTTAGATTGTCCACCTGAAGGTATTAAGTCAACCTTTATAGCTTCCTTGAAATAGTGTTTTTTCCTTAATGATTTAGCTATGACATACCTACAAATGAGGTAAAAAAAATATTAGCTGCATTTCTTTCAGGCACAGGACAATGATTGAATTGTGGCGTAAATCTATTGCATACCTACAATTCTTGGAAACGGACGCTTTGGCACGTTCAGACTTAAAACCAAAGAGGGATAACAAATTTGCAACATCATAAGGACCTCTAATTTCAGATGCAGAAGGAGCAGCACTTGATACAATAAGATTCTTCCCGTTTGTCCATTCCACAAGCAGCTGGAATTCAAAGAAATCAAACTTGAATAATATTTAAGGAATCATACCCGAAGAAGAAGAAAAAAAAAGCCTAAAGCCAAAGTGCTACAGTTCTTTAAAAAGTGTCATGATGATATTTGTTATCTCTTAGGCATGAATTTCCACAAGAAATCATCCTTCGTTTTAGTAGTATCACATGCTACTGGTTCATATCCTTAGTTTCTTTGAGAAAATAATGCAGAACTCTTCTATCAGAGTAAATTTAACTTAGAAAAGTGGGAACTAAAATGAAATCTACAGAATTACTTGCCAGAAGTCTAGTCTTACAGCTAAAATTAAAATATCATTTTTTATACTCATGATCTAGGCAGGCACCTGGTGATGCCATTTTACACTGTAGACATATCAAGAACCTTATACCAGCAAAAGAAAAATGTAAGAGATCTGATGCCAAATTATGTCCCTCTGTTGACTGATAATGTGTAACAGATCATCCAACTTAAAGAATCATTAATTTCTCTCAAGCAACTAAGACAAGAAAAAGATTCTACAGCAGCAGGTAAACCACTGAGACAGAACAATTATTTTATATCATAGACATCAAGATTACATACAATTTAATCAACTCACCTTGGCATTGGATATCATTTGCCTCCTTACTTGAGCATCCATGATAAGCCCAGAATAGGTAATCTCAAAATACACACCTCGCTGCAAGCCAAATGTGGTAATTATCAACAGCGTAAAAGACATCAACTTCCATATTCCCTATTCCCTTTATGTAGTAGTAAGATAACATGTAGAAATAAGCATGAACAAACCTCAATAGCAGCTTTGACCATGGGTTGTTTAAGCCTGAATGGCAACCTTTCAGTAAAATCAATGGCAATCACATCAACCTGCACTATGGACATGATAAAAATTGTGTGATTCTCATCATTAGGCAGAGTCTCTTTTTAAACTAATTAGTTCGATATCAAACAGAAGCACCTCCTCATAAAAGTCCTTAAATGATCAGTACATTAAACTGAAGAAATTGTTCACATTAATTAGTTACCTGTAGCACATCCTAGCAAGCCACAAATATAGGTACCATAGTTGTTAAAGTGCTAGGCAATGTCAAGGCGAAAAGGGATCGACTGGTCGCGTAGGTGACGCCTAGCCATGCACATGATACCTTTCCAATGACTCTAAATCTAGATGATGCTGAGTAAAAATGCCAGAAAACATAAAACGGAATTCTCTCATATCCAAAACCAAGGGCCACCGAAAGTTGCATAGTAAACCTAACTGTAAGTCCACTGAATAACAAACAGCTATTTGTAACCATACTGCTCTCACAACAAATCAAACAATGTTTCTGTTCATATATACATGAAAACGAGATACTTGGCTTAAGAAATGTCTTCTAAGCTTTCCATTCATGCAAAGCTAAAAAAACACCACCACACCTCCTGCCTAGGCATCGCCTAGGCGATTATCTTAACAACTTCTTGGTTTTACCCTACTTGGCAAACTCAACATCGTGATTTAGGAAGAATAAAAATGCCACCATGCATGGGTTTAAGCAGTTCATGGGCCATTGTAGCATCCCTAATTCAACCACAAGTGATCGTCTTTTTAACTTCCTGCCATAGTAACATTCCTAATTCAACCACATTCCACAAGCAAAATCCACTTAGCAGGAGTCAAGCAAGGTGCTAAAGCTAAAACTTTTGAAGTGAAAAGATTAAAAAAAAAAAAAAACAGTTCACGTGTATACTAGCACAAGTCAACTTAAAATGCACGATGATGTTTATAATGTGTAATGAAAAAAGTAAGAAAATTGAAGTCATTAATTTCCAGAAATTCCAAATATCAAAACAAATATACCTCAGAGGTCTGGCACGCCTGTTCAAATGAATTCTGATTCATAGGTCTAACAGCAACAATATCATAACTCTTCAAAATAGGGTTTCCAGAATTAAGCGCAGCAGCTTGAGCTGGACTCTCAATAACAACAGTAAGCCGTGTATACTGACGGAAAGGAGTTGAAACGGGGACGTTCAAGAGCTCACGGTGGAACTTAACTGAATTAGAGAGGGTAGGCGCGATTTTGAGAAGAGAAGATAAAGGAAATACGGAGATTGAGCAGCGATCGGATTCCGACATCACGCCTTTGATTACACGATTGTAAGCTACGCCGGTGTAGCCAAGCTCGGCGATTTTGATGACTAGCTTTAGTCTGTGAGCTTTCAGCTTGGCTTTGTTGGCGGCGGTGATGTGGCGGTCGGATTCATTGTAAGGGATGTTGAAGTCGAAGAATCCCATGGTATCTGTCTTTTTTTTTCCTCCTTTACCGTTTTAATGTGTGCCGGCGGCAAAGTGCGGAAGTCGGAGAGACGGAGACAATGTCCGTCCAAAGTCCAAACTACACGAGCAGTCGAGCATGGTGTCTCAGTTCGTTTGAAAAGTCGTCATACAAGGATTTTTATTTTATTTTTTTACTATTCAATAATGTAAAGGTTTTTTTTTTTTTTTTAGTTCAATATATTCAGGAAATCACATCTCATATAAAATGGAATGGTACCTACATGATATTGCACTTGCAATAGAAATGAAAGATGTGTTCTCTAGGGATACTGATACTGATCCCGGTTTTCATTATGTTCCAACTCTGTACGAGTGGAAAAAAATGGAAGAAGCGTGTAAATTCTTAGGCATTTTTAATGTTGTGACTAATATTATTTCCGGTAGTGAATATCCCAAATCAAATCTATTTCTTGTGGAGCTTTTTGAGAACTAAGCGCTATTAAATGAAAAGGCAATTGATGAATCTCAAAACATTGGGTGCTCTTTTGGACCCGAGGTATAAGATGAATGTGATCAATGTTTCTTTTGAAGTTATCTATGGTGAACGTGCTTCTTCTTATATTGATGAGATCATGAAAACATCACATGAGTTAATACAATGAATATGTCGTTGCTTATAACTCATCAAACGAAGGAAAATAAGGGGGTGAAGGGAAACGAGGTCGGTAATTCGGTAAATCTTCTAGCGGTGGTTGAGACAATGAAATATTTGGGCATAAGGTTTTGAGTGGAAAAGAAAATTTCCATATGTTTATGAGTGAAGTTGATAAATCTTCAAGTCAAAGGTCTGGGTTAGACATGTACTAGGATGAGCATAGGTATAACGGTGATGTTGATACCCATCTTGATGTACTTGATTGGTGGAAAGGGGAGACGTATAGGTTTCCGATATTGTCAAAGATGGCAAGTGATATTCTCTCAATTCTAATTACTAGTGTGGCTTTGGAATCAACCTTTAGTGCTGGTGGTAGGGTAGTTAATGTTGTATTTTTGAGGGTCTTGATTGATCACCAATGCTTTGAAAACCTGCAAATTTTATGAAGAACGGATCCTCATGATCGCCAGATATATCATTTGTCCTTCTTAAATTTATTCGACCCCCTAACTTGTCCAGAGTATCACGAATAATTTAAGTGAGATACAGACTGAGAGCCTTGCCTTTTGTCTAGGACAAAATAGATCAAAAGATTACTTTGAAGTGTTTAGATGTTTTTGACTTGATCAAGGATGCATACAATTGTTATATCTTTGTTCAACAATGTAAAAAGACCTTTTATGGTACTTGGATTGCAGAGAAATAAGTTACAAGTTCGTATTTTTAGGTCACAACCTAAGTGAAAATGTATCACTTGGTTATAACTACTTAAAAAGACCAAGAGGTACCTAAAAATCGCTTTTGAGGCACAAGGCGCTGTGGCCACTCTGTGATCATCGTAAATCCGCCAAACTTTCTGCTCAACTTTTAGGCATCTTGAAGTTCCACAGCGGCGCGCACACTGCTTTCACCAAAACCTGATTTTTGGTCCTTTAACTGGTTTTCCGGTCCTTTAAGTGATTTTCTCGAACTATACTTGTTTATTTTCCATCCGTATACTCATATACACTTATATAAGCGTGCACTCCGCACCTCCAAACTTATAATTAAGTGTTACGAGTATATCCATCCTTGTACTAAACCCCGATTACCTCAACGGCTTGTGATTATACTTAAATCACCAACATTCCTCCCCCATTTAAGTATAATCCTTGGTTTAGTAAAACAAAACAGTCATAAAACAAACCAACTCATGATTCAATGAAAATGTCACGAAGATTGAATTTCCATCTAGTATTATTACACGTAAATATTCGAGTATTGGGGTGTGACTATACATTGAACCCCTTTACACATTTTGAATACATGTACATAACAATACACATGAATTGAAACTACTTCAAAGTATTATACTTGACACCATTCTTTGAAAACCGGCCTTGTGTCCATATCCATTCTTGAGCATTTAGAAAGCCAACCCAACTTTCCTTGAAGCGCCACACTTCATACTCATATAGTGAATCTTAAGTTTACCGTGCACTGCATTAGCACTTTTATAAGATTCACTAAGAAGATAACACTTCACCTTAATCTCACAGTAAACAACACATACCTTCGGGATTAATATATGTGCTCAAGTTTCCAAAAAACAAAGCTTACCACATTGAATTTAGCCTAAGGCATTGTACCAAAGGGAAATTAAGGCCCCATATTCGTAAACTTATACAAAGTTGTAGTCCCATCCCGACTACCAACTTTTGTAACAAGTCCTTAGCCAATCCTTTCGTCAAATGATCAGCCAAATTTCTTTGAGATCTCACATACACAACCGATATCACCCCGTGAGAGATCAAATCACGTACCGCGCTATGTCTAACGCCTAAGTGTCGTGACTTACCATTATACACATGACTATATGCTTTAGACAGTGTAGATGAGCTATCACAATGGATAGATATTGGTGATATTGGTTTAGGCCATAAAGGAATTTCATGAATCAAATTCCTAAGTCATTCTGCCTCTTTACCGGTCACGCTAAGGCAATAAACTCCGACTCCATAGTCGAGCTAGATATACATGTTTGTTTCTTAGAAGCCCAAGAAATGGCGCCTCCACCTAAAACAAACACTCATCCACTTGTGAAGAATGATCTTCTACATTAGATATCCAACTAGCATCCGAATATCCTTCAATCACCGAAGGATATGCAACATAAGTCAAACCAAAATCTTTGGTAGACTTTAGATATCTCAATACACGAACAACCGCTCTCCAAAGGACAATTACACTGGTTACTCGTATATCCACTTAGTTTTCAACCGCATATGCAATATCCGGTCGTGTACTAGTCATTGCATACATCAAACAACCAATGACTCGTGAATATTCAAGTTGATTCACTGCTTTCACCTTTATTAGGTCCAAGCTTCTCGAGGCTCCATGGGAGAATTTGCCGGAGTACAATTTTCACAATTAAACTTTTTCAACACTTTCTCAATATAATGAGATCACAAGTAGTGAAAATCCTCCTTGATTCCTCTTGATTTTAATACCAAGAATTACATCCGCCTCCCCATGTCTTTCATAGAGAATCTAGAAGATAAGAGTTTTTACACTTATCACCTGATTTTGGTTCGTACCAAAAATCAACATGTCATCGACATATAGACAGATTATCACACCGTTACCGGTTTCATCAAATCTACTATAAATGCACTTGTCCGACTGACTGAGTTTAAATCCACTAGCCAAGACAACCGCATCAAACTTTTGATGCCATTGTTTAGGAGCTTGTTTAAGTCCATACAATGATTTTACAAGTTTACATACCTTGTGCTCGTTACCGGGCATAATAAATCCTTCCGGTTGCTTCATGTATATTTCCTCATCCAAATCTCCATTTAGAAACGCTGTTTTAACATCCATTTGATGGATCACCAAGTTATGAATTGCGGCTAAGGCAATTAATAACCTGATTGAGGAGATTCTAGCAACGGGAGCATAAGTATCGAAATAACCGATACCTTCCTTTTGCCTAAAGCCTTGTATAACTAACCGGGCTTTATATCGGTCAACAGTACCGTCGACTCTCATTTTCCTTTTGAAAATCCATTTGCAACCACGTGGTAAATCCGTAAGAATCCACGTATTATTACCCATTATGGAATCCATCTCATCATTGATGCTTCTTTCCAAAATGATACATCCTGAGATCCCATCGCCTCAGAAAATGTTCTTGGATCATCCTCAATATTGTAGCAATATGAGTATTGATATCCAACTTCATTTCTCGAACCTTCCACCAAGTAAGTAACAAAATCTGGTGGAAATGTTTTTGCTATTCTAGCCTCTTACTTCTTCTCAAGTTCGAAAGACTCAACTTGAGAATCATTATTCTCCACATTCTCCACTCCAACTATCGTAGGAGCAATAGCCTTTGGTCTAGGTATAGATGTAAATCTATTCTCATCAAAGATAACATCTCGTGATTCTATAACCGAATGTGCAGCCACGGAATCACTAGGTTCGATAACATAAAACCTATAAGCCTTTGAATGACTTGCATATCCAATGAAAATGCAATCGATGCCTCTTTCTCCTAAAGTTTTAATTTTAGGATCGGAAGTCTAACAACAGCCTCTACAGCCCCAAACTTTTAAGTAATTCAAGTTTGGTTTCTTTTTGAACCAAAGTTCATACGGGGTAGCGAGAATTCCTTTTATTAGAATTCTGCTTAGTAGATAACAGGCCGTTAACATGGCCTAACCCCAAAATCCACCGCTCAATCCCGAGTAGGATAACATGGAATTTACCATCTCTTTTAGAGTACGGTTCTTCCTCTCCGCAATGCCATTTTGTTGTATGTATACGGGTGCAAGAACCTCGTGTATAATACCACACGACCAAGTAGGTTGGATCATAGTATTCTCCACCTCTATCGGTACGAAAACGCTTTGATACTTGAATTTAATTGCAATTCAACTTCACTTTTATAAACTTTAAACTTATCAAGTGCTTCGCCTTTTGTATTAAGTAAATATACATAACAAAAGCGAGTATGATCATCTATAAAAGTAACAACATATTTCTTATTTCCCAAAGAAGGTGTGGCATAAAGGTCACACAAATCACTATGGATAAGTTCCAAAATTGTAGACGACCTTTCAACACCATGAAAAGGTTGTCTTACAATCTTAGTAAGCATACAAGTAGTACACTTATCCATATTGATATCAAAAGGGGGAATCAAAGCATTCTTACACATAACATGCATACGTTTGTAATGTACGTTTCCTAATCGTGCATGCCACAACTTTGAAATATTAACATCAGAAATATGCATAACTTGATTAACTTTATTATTAACAACATTAAGCATAAACATGTCATTACACAAATAGCCAAAACCAACAAAAATACCACATTTAGACAAAATAAACCTATCGGACTCATAAACTTGTTTGTAGCCCGATTTACACAACAAAGCACCCAAAACAAGGTTTTTTCCGAATGCATGGCACAAATAAAACATTAAATAGTTTTACAGATTTCCCAGAACTAAAATTTAAAGTAATTATTCCAAAGCCACAAATTACAGCCTTCGACTCGTTTCCCATCTTTAAGATAGATCCATCGCTCACCGGTTCAAAGTCTTCAAACCAAATATCGATCTTTGCATACATGTCTTGTTGCTCCCGAGTCGATCCACCACGTAACATCATCATCCTGCATATAAAAAGCTTCAGAAATAAATGGCACATAATTCATAACCGAATTAACACCATAATTAACATTCTGACCTTGATGATGTGGTGGTCCTGGTCTTTCGACCCTTGCTCGGACCCTTGCCTTTACCATTCTTTCGAACTCGGCAATCACCTTGTAGTGTCCTGTCTTACCAGAAATCCAACAGGCCCCTTTTGGCCTTTTTCCGGATTCTTTGTCATTTGACTTTTTCTTTTTCTTGCCATGGTATTTCCCTTTGTTAGTTTTAGAACTCTCCCCAGCCTCCATCACATGAATGGAAGTGGATTCATCAATTTTCTTGCCCTTGGTTTTAACCCCCTCATGCGCCCTGAGGGATTCCTCAATGCGCAGATGGCTACCAAGTTCAACCAAGGAGAGTTCTTCCTTTTTGTGCTTTAACAAATGCTTAAAATCTTTTCATGATGGTGGTAACTTATCAATGATACTAGACACTGAAATGGCCTCATCCATTTCCATCTTATGCTGTGCAAATTGTCCTAGTATGCGTAGAAGTTCGTTAAATTATTCCATTACAGACCGTGTGACTACCATCATGTACTTCATGAAATTACCGACTAGAAACTTTTTAGCAGATGCATCTTCATTCAAATACTTGGTTTCTAGTGCATTCCAAAGTTCTTTCGCAGATGCAAGATGTTGATAAATATCAAATAACGAATCACACATACCATTCAAGATATGACCACGACATATGTAGTCATCGTTTTCCCACTTGTTTCTCCTTCACATTTCCTCCAAAGGTGCATCATCATCGATCTCCGGTATGTCAGTACTCAAAACATAAACCACTTTTAGTGCCGTCAAAAGGAAGTGCATCTTCCTTTGCCATCTCCTGAAATCAACTCCTTCGAACTTGTCAAGTTTCCCGAAATTCATCATCATGTCCTTCGCATTCACCATTGTGATCAAAACAATAAATTTAAGAAGATTGTTGTATTTTTTAGGGTCTTGATTGATCACCAATGCTTTGAAAACCTGCAAATTTTATGAAGAACGGATCCTCGCAAATATGTGCGATATCATTGTCCTTCTTAAATTTATTCGACCCCTAACTTGTCCGGAGTATCACGAATAATTTAAGTGAGATACAGACTGAGAGCCTTGCCTTTTGTCTAGGACAAAATAGATCAAAAGATTACTCTGAAGTGTTTAGATGTTTTTGACTTGATCAGGGATGCATACAATTGTTATATCTTTGTTCAACAATGTAAAAAGACCTTTTATGGTACTTGGATTGCAGAGTAATAAGTTACAAGTTCGTATTTTTAGGTCACAACCTAAGTGAAAAGGTATCACTTGGTTATAACCACTTAAAAAGACCAAGAGGTACCTAAAAATCAGCTTTAGACCACAGCGGCGCGCGTGGGCTACTGTGATCATCAGAAATCCGCCAAACTTTCTGTTCAACTTTTAGGCATGCTGGAAGTTCCATAGGCGGGCGCTGTCACTCTGTTTCACCAAAACCTGATTTTTGGTCCTTTAACTGGTTTTCCGGTCCTTTAAGTGATTTTCTCGAACTATACTTGCTTATTTTCCATCCGTATACTCATATACACTTATATAAGCGTGCACTCCGCACCTCCAAACTTATAATTAAGTGTTACGAGTATATTCATCCTTGTACTAAACCCCGATTACCTCAACGGCTTGTGATTATACTTAAATCACCAACAGTTAATGAACATCGTGATTCCTTGTCTGTGGAAACGGTTGAAATGTTAATATGTGGTAGAGATTGGGTTTGTTGCTTGCATGACCACCTGAAGAAGAAAGCTCGGGTATGCCTTATCATTTTTTTTAATTCTTAATTTTAGTTACTAATCTGTTAATTGGCTATATTTTTATTTTGTTGAATCAAGAAGAAGATCGGCTTTCGAAAGCATTTGAAAGAATAGAACTACCCGATGTTGTCTGAGGTGTTTCTTTTAAGCATATTTTTTTACTTTAAAGTAAATTTGAATGTTGCATTCACAAGTATATTTTACTTATCGTGATATCTTTTGCAGAATTCATTTATCAATGGGAGGAGAAATTAAGAGTTGCATTTTAGATGTTTTCGATAGGTACAATAGTTTGATTTTTTAACAATTGAGTATCTTTTTTTCATATTCATTTGAGTAGTCACATTAGTAGATTTGTACATTTTTCCGGTTAAGGTGAATATTTAAATGAGTTCCTTTGTTATTCAAATGCAAGTGTTGTGTATTAGTGTATGGCTGATGGTATGAAGAAAATGATCTATGAATCATGTACAAGATTTGGATTTTTTTTTCCTTATGTACAATTAGACATTTGGACTATTCTTGTCTAAGAATCTACTAAGATTTTGGGTTATGTAATCTGGTCATTTGATTCGTTTTGAACTTATGTAACTTGTGATTGCTAGTTGTTGCATTTGGATTTTGGACTATTGCCTATCGGATTATTTTGTGGATGTTTGATTCACTACTTACGTATGACAAGTGTGTCTTAGGGGCCGTTTGTTAAATCTGAAGTCTGAAATCTGAATATAACAAGTAGCTGAAATCTGAAAACAAAAATTGTTTGTTAACATCATCCATCTAAAATCTGAAAAATATTTAATTTAACAATTTTCAAATTGTTGCTTCTTATATACTAGAATATCAGTAGAGTATATACTAAACGCTATTTTTTTCACAAAATTTATATATATATATATATATATCACGTTTTTTAGATGAAAGGAATAGTATATAATAATAATAATAATAATAATAATAATAATCTACCTTGGATTTACTTATAAAGCTTCAACCTCGGATTTACGAAACGATTTAACCTTGTTCCACCGCCTTCTTCTCCACCGCCTTCTTCTCCAACGCCCGGACTCCACGCCTTAGCTTCCACTATCTTTTTTCTCACCGCCTGAGCTCCTTGGTTATAAATAGAAGCTTCGAGTCGGTCATGGAGCATTTTCCACTTCCAAATGGTGTTGATTTGAGTTCGGTGAGACCCATCTTCATGACTAATTGCTTTGATTTTCCATGGTTTGAATTGTTGTTGTTGCTGTGATTGTTTTTGTAGTGTAATGATCATCCAGACTTCTTAATTTTGATTCTGCAGGTTCGTTATCTGGTGATTGCGTTTTGTGTTTCATGCTCTCGATCCTTTTTACGGAACAATCTGGTGCTCATTGTCTCGTTTGCATCTTTGTGCTGGTGGTTTTCTTGCTTATCCAACCTTGTTCCAAAGCAAGAAAGATGGTAGCTTTAGATTCTCGCTTTATCGATTTCATGTTTTTTGGATTGCATAAGCAACCTTGTTCCAAACAAGATGGTAGCTTTAGATTCTCCTTTGTCGATTTCATGTTTTCTTGGCTTATGCTTTATTGATTTCATGTTTTTTGGATTGCATGTTGTGTACAGATTTTTCATTGCTAAAACCTCTCATTGTAAAGCTTCGCATAAGCTTAGCTATGGACGGTAAAATTATTTATGCTAATCGCATCATTAATTTTCTTGTTCAATTATTTCTTTTCGTAATATGAATTTGTTCCTAAATCCTCGTTTGATCATGCATTGGATTGCCCATTTCGATTTTGATGTTATTTTTACTTTTATTTTTCTTCTTCTTTCTCTCTGCTTTTGTTTGTAGATTGTGGACGGGTGGGTAGCTACTCAGATTAATAGGTTTATGGTTGTATTTGTGTGAAAGAGTTTTATAATGGGCATATGCCCGCTTTAATTAGATGTAATTTGGTTCCTTTTCAATGGATTTTTTTCTTCCAAACCATTTGATTGATTGTCATGAGAATGTTTATGTTGCAATCAAGGATGGTCTTTTGTTGGTAGCAATTTAGTATTATGAATCTTGTAGGATGATTAATCTGCTTAAAGAATTGATACATCTTCATCGAATTAAAAACGTGATGCTTTTGAATATTTGTTCATAAGATCATGAATCTTTAATGTAGTCAGTAATGTTGAGATGAATAATGTAAATTCTTTTTGTAATATTTTCTGACTCTTTTGTTGCTATATCAGAGCTATCAACCAAGAGATGCGTTTCGTGTGAGGGCATGCGACCTATGCTTGAAGAAACTGCAAATTCTTTGATTGCCCAGGTTCTCTTTAATCTGGTTGAAAGATTGTTATACTTGTTACTTAGTGTTAATATTCTTGGGCTTACCATGTAACTTTTAGGTGCTGGGATGGAAATCGGTGATTGATGATGGAAAAATGAAGTCGCATCGTTCATGGAAAGTTCATTCTTTCATGACAGATTACGATTCGGCGACTTATAGCTAATCTTTGCGGATGTTGCGGTGTAAATTGTCGATCCCGATCCTTGCTCGGTGTATTTGACACGTGGTGCAAGATCTTTGAGAGCCATTATTCATATAAGGATTAGTACTAATATGCATACTGTTTAGTTTGTAGACTATATTCATCATATTGCACCTAGAATAATTGATTATGACACTTGTTTGTTCAGGCCTTTTCGGGATCTAGAACTCTCACCAACATAGTATCCTTGTTTGTTGAATGCAGGTCATCATCCTAATCTTCATCTTGTATTTGTTCATAAGATCATGAATCTTTAATGTAGCTATAATGTTGAGATGAATAATGTAAATTCTTTTTGTAATATTTTTTGACTCTTTTGTTGCTATATCAGAGCTATCAACCAAGAGATGCGTTTTGTGTGAGGGCATGCGACCTACGCTTGAAGAAACTGCAAATTCTTTGATTGCCCATGTTCTCTTTAATCTGGTTGAAAGATTGTTATAGTTGTTACTTAGTGTTAATATTCTTGGGCTTACCATGTAACTTTTAGGTGCCGGGATGGAAATTGGTGATTGATGATGGAAAAATGAAGCTGCATCGTTCATGGAAAGTTCATTCTTTCATGACAGATTACGCTTCCGCAAATTTTATAGCTAATCTGCCGCAGATGTTGCAGGTAAATTGTCGATCCTGATCCTTGCTCGGTGTATTTGACACGTGGTGCGAGATGCTGCGATGCCATTATTCATATAAGGATTAGTACTAATATGCATACTGTTTAGTTTGTAGACTATATTCATCATATTGCACCTGGAATAATTGATTATGACACTTGTTCATTCAGGCCTTTTCGGGATCTAGAACTCTCACCAACATAGTATCCTTGTTTGTTGAATGCAGGTCATCATCCTGATCTTCATCTTGTATTTGTTCATAAGATCATGAATCTTTAATGTAGCTGTAATGTTGAGATGAATAATGTAAATTCTTTTTGTAATATTTTCTGACTCTTTTGTTGCTATATTAGAGCTATCAACCAAGAGATGCGTTTCGTGTGAGGGCATGCGACCTATGCTTGAAGAAACTGCAAATTCTTTGATTGCCCAGGTTCTCTTTAATCTGGTTGAAAGATTGTTATAGTTGTTACTTAGTGTTAATATTCTTGGGCTTACCATGTAACTTTTAGGTGCCGGGATAGAAATTGTTGATTGATGATGGAAAAATGACCCTTTGTAAATCAAAACGTGGGGACTTCAAAGATACCCTTGCAGATGATTTACTTGCAACAGTTCTCAAGGTCAGTTCGACAGATGCTTTTACAGCCTCATTAAGGGCTTAGGAATGCAATTGAAATCAGTGAAAGACACTTCAAGTTTTTCTTTTATTATTTTGTTTTTGTTTTTGTATTTTTAGGGTAAATTACTCATACCCAAATTCCAATTCGATTAGGGGATCACATTTGCTTGTTTTGGCCATGTTTTAGTTGCATTGGAAAAAAAAAAATCTAGGCATTTTTCCTTGTACAACTATTGTTCCAAGTGGCTCCGCCTACTTGTTATGAGTCTTCCATTCATGTTAAGACGTGTAAAGAATGGATCACAATATTATGATAGATGACAACAGCTTAATATGCATGTCCAATTGTGAATATTAGAGTTTTATGAAGTTACATTTCACTTGGTATGACAGTTGCACCGTAAAGCTTCTCAAGTTCTAACATGACAAAGATGTAGAGTAATTGTTTGTTTTGCGATTTTAGAAATTACACGCATTTTTGGAACATTCATGTACACTGAAAATATCATCACTTTTATAATGTGAAAGCTATTTGTCATCCCATCTTCTTCCAAATGCAAAAATCATTGTGAAAAAGCGAAAATCAGATCCTGCATTCTTTGTCTCTCGCTCATACATCATGTGTCATTGTCAACTGTTCATATTTTTGTCTTGACGCAGCATTGATTGAGAAAACCAATGTAAACCCCGCAGAGGTGGGTGATATAATTGTTGGCACGCTTTTAGCTCCAGGTTCACAAAGAGCATCTGAATGCAAAATGGCGGCATTCTATCTTTGGTTTTCTGGTAACTTTTGCAATTATTTTGTTTGTACCGAATCACATCATAAAGAGAAAAACAGAATATGAAAACATTATAGATCTAAATGTACACAAAAGTTTGTAGGAGACACCAAGTTCGAATTACATGTTATAAAAGATTCTCGAAGAATGTAAACATTAGTCGAAATGTCGAATTAATATACTCTTCCTTAGTAAATAATGAAGTGACAGATCACGGATCCATAGTTCCTCTGACTTGATAATAGAATTTGAATTGTCTAATGGATGAATCTGAACGGAGATGGGCATTTTAAATGTAATGTATAGTATTTCGGTTAAAATCATTTATTTTACTTATGGTTTCTTTCATGTCATTTTTTTTTTTTTACCCATGGATGAGATTTGATTATTTTATTGTTGGAATTTCCATTTGTTTTTCTTACAACAAAACAGAACCTTTCTTTTAGAAAACAAAATAGTGCATAAAAAGACAAGACCTATTAGATTACATGCCATCTTTGCTACTGTTTTTAATTGTACACATTGTAGATTCATTTGTTTTCTTCTGTTTTTACTTTTTATCCGAATTTAACGAAGGCTTATAATATTTTTGCCTTTGGACTGCTTTTTTGGGATTATTGTTTGTGGGCCTAATCTCATTCGTGGAATAATTAGCACCATCCAAGAGCGTATTTTGGGAACAATCTTCTCCAATCGGTAATTGATATCTTTTACCCGATCAATACATCAAAAGAGCAAGAGGCAAGATAAGAAGCAAGCTATCTCGATGAGAGAATCAGCTGGGCAGGCAAGAATATATTGTACCACTCAAGAATAATTCAATAACACAAACAAAACAGATTAGCAAAATACAGCAGAGACGTTAACAACACAAAACAGCCTACCGAACAAAATACGAACAAACACGGCCAGGTGGGGGCAACACCGTGCATAGCACGGTTACTCCCCCTAGTAATAATAATAATAATGAAAAAAGAACGTGGGGACTTTGTGATGTTTAAAAAAAAGAACGTGAGTTGGTTGATTTCTAAATAATCAATGCCGTGAGTTTTCACACTAAAGTGGCAACAAATGTCTGAAAATTTTGTTAAGCAATTCAGATGTACTTAATTGAATAAGATGATGACCAAGTCATTATTAAATATCTCTTAATATATTTATTACTTATTTTATTCAGAATAAGTACTTATTAATGTTAACAAACACCCCCTTAGTTTTTTTTGTTGTTTGTTTGTTGTTGATAGTTTTATATATATTATACATGTAGTAGTGCAACAATGAGTGTTTGAACCTTTCAGATTGAGTTCGTAGTTAAACGAGTATTTTGGGTTGAATAATGGCTATAAACAAATTACTATTGAACGAGCCAAGCTCGATTTCGAGCTGTTTGCGAGCTTGATCTTGAGCTCGAGCTTGATATTTTCCATACTTATCGATTCGAGCTCGAACTATTTTTTAGGCTCGTTTCGTTAACGAGCGAGCTCGAGCAGACTAGATTATCAAACGAGCTCGAGCTTCAACTTCAGCTACTCCGCTCGTTAACAACACTAAGTGAGGCCGGTGCTTTTGTCGTTGTTGTTGTGCTTCAAAGGCTTGTATTCGAGGCAAAAATGAGAATGAATTGGAACATCTACACCAACTAAAAAGGCGTTAAGGGTATAATGTGGATTCCAACCTTAATTTCTAAAAATAAGATTGCATATGTTCTTCCTAATGACCAAGTAATCTTTGCAAGTAAGCTTGCATCGGCTCCCGTTTGGTTTCAGACTGGACTGGACTCAAATGAGTCTAACTAACTAATTTCCCGCCATATTCCTTATTGGGCTGACCAAACCCGGCCCATTATTGTAATTTTTAGTCCAACTTAATTTTTTCTATTAATCCAAACCCCCAAAAAACAAATAAATGGAAATAAATACATCATATGAAACGGTAACCTAACACCATTAACTCTCCTCTATCATTCCTTCAAATACATCCTTTCAACCACCCACTCACTTCTTCAAGTCAGATAAAATTCCTTCCACCCCTCTCTCTCCTTCCTCCATCAATGCCCAAAAAAAACTCCGGCACTATTTCCGGCAGCAGCTTTTACCCCTTTTACCACCTTCCTCTCCCAAATTTCTTGATTCTCACATTTTCTGTTACATCCGATGGGAAATCGAGCTTGATTTCACCAACCCTAGATCCGGCGCCGCATCTCAATTTCTCAGGTAAGTGCCGGTTGATTAGTTGATTCGGTGTGTGTCTTTTTTCAATTATTTTGAACACCAGAAGTGATAACATGTCTAGAATCAAGAGCATATACTCTCATCTCTCCGTTGATTTCTCCAGCATCGTTCGTCAACAACGTTCTTCTTCCGTTTCGGAAAAATGAATAAGTATCTAGTCTATGTTTGCTGGTGAATGGCCTTTATTACTTTTGAGTGATTTTAATTTTTATTTTATTTTAAACAGAGATAAATTAGGAGTGATTTCACAGGTGTACACATTAATGATAATTTTGGATGAGTATCATGGTAATCATGAATTTGGGCGGATTTGCTTTGTGTTTTAATTGTTGTGATAATCTGTTGTGTTTGCCCATCATGCTTTGCTTTCTGTAATTGCTTTTGTACTAAAATTATTTTGGAGTTTAGTTGGGTTTGCCAACTAATCTTCAATTTGATCCAAAATTGACTTGGGATTTTCAGAATAGCATATGGCCAAAATCGACTTCGGGTTTTCTTTTTTCATGACAGGAAATGAACTGAAGAATACACAAAACAGAATAGAACAAACCCATTAAATAAGCCTATAAACGGGAGTTGTAGAAAATTTAGCCCAAACCCATATAAGAGGAGGAGCCTTATCCCCAAAACCTAGGTTGTGAGAAGAGGGAAGTCCATCTCTTAATATGGTGGGTGAAACAACCACAAGTTCCCAATGTGAGACACTTTAACACGCCCCCTCAAGTGTGGGCCGGGCACACAAGGCCAACAAATAGGCCCAACACTTGCACGATAAAGGGTGGCTCCGATACCATGTAGAAAATTTAGCCCAAACCTATATAAGAGGAGGAGCCTCATCTCCAAAACCTAGGTTGTGAGGAGAGGGAAGTCCATCTCTTAATATGGTGGGTGAAACAACCACAAGTTCCTAATGTGGGACACTTTAACAGGAGTGCCAGCTATTATATTTACTTTGAAAATAAAAGTACTTGTGCTTGGCAAGATTCTCTCGCGTTTTTTTATAGATTTCCAAGTAGAAAATAAAAAGGTAAAAAGTAAAAAACAAAGTTTGAATGTACACCCCTTTGTACGTACTGTCTTGTCTTTTATTTTATTTTGTGGATGGGGTTCCATGGAAGAATAACCCGGGCCCGCCAGCTATCATATTTACTTTGAAAATAAAATTACACCACCTAAAATCCTCTCAACAATCTAACATATAACAACAAAAAGAGAATCTTTCAAAGCACATGTGTAATCTTTTCGACGACTGAGTCCAATGAAAACTCTCTACATCAGAATCACCCCTATAACATATTTTGATATCTTCATACCATGAAGAGACATCATCTAAGAGATTCCCACACAACTATACCTTGGAATATGAAGTAGCGTGTTTTTTTCTTAAATAATAGTAAAACATTAAAATCTTCAAGTATACTATTCTTAGGACACTTATAGTAAATACCACCCTAATACGATATAATTATGTATAATAAAAATTTAAATTCTTTGGATTCACAAAAAATGATCTACAACATATTCCATTATAAATATTTTTAAATCATTCTGATTTACTAAAAACAGTCTTCAACGTATCCCGGTATGTAAAATAATTTTTTTATTATACTCCCTCCGTACCTATTTATCTGAAGCAGTTGCCAAAAGTCTAAGTGTCTAGGTATATTTAAATAACAACTAATCTTGAATTAAAAAGTGTCTTGCATTCATTCAATAAATTTATGTATGAATTTTGCAAATCGCTTTCGTATAAATAAATAGATGCGGAGGGAGATTAATTATAAACTACATAATCAATGTTAAAGTGAAAAGAAATACTACTAGTACTAATGTTTTGAGGTTATTCGATCGATGGAGACGATAGAGAGAAGTTTGTATCGCCAAGAACATCCCGACCACACAGTTTAACGCCACGTATCGCAATTCCCTATGAGGATGAAACTGTGTGGTCAGAGATATTACCACATACGCAGCCTCTCTATCAGTTCCTCCCTACATCGTAATAACCCTGCTTTTGGATTTCAGATGGTTTTTGGGTCCATCCATCGGTCTGCAGAAAACCCAAAAGAAAAGCCCAAAACAATCAAACCGACTGAAATAAAGTTTAGGCGGTAATCTTCCCCGCCCATTTCCTTCTTTTATTTCAAATTTCAATAACTTCTCCACGTCATCGATCCGCGTCTTCTAATAAAACCATCTCCACCGTCAATACTTACTAAATCAACGGTCCCCATATCTTTCAAACCCCAGACGCGGATCCACCTCTTCAACTTCCCCAAAACCGCGCTTCTATTATCCACTATATATAAATCCAACCAACCGCTCAATCACGTACCCCATCTCATCATCTTCACATTCTGGTTAGCTTTCAAATTCATTCGAATTCAAATCTCCATTCAATTTGTAGTTTCAATAAAGTTTTGTTATTTAATCGAATCTGTTTACTATTTTGGTTCAGGAATTTGAAGATTTTCGTTTATCTGAAGAAATCAGCAGCAGCAGCTCAAGATGTCAGGCCGTGGAAAAGGAGGCAAAGGGCTGGGCAAAGGCGGAGCAAAACGTCACCGGAAGGTTCTCCGTGACAACATCCAAGGCATTACGAAGCCGGCGATACGGAGGTTGGCTCGTAGAGGTGGAGTGAAGCGTATTAGCGGCTTGATTTATGAGGAGACACGTGGCGTTCTGAAGATATTTTTGGAGAACGTCATTCGTGATGCTGTGACTTACACAGAGCATGCTAGGAGGAAGACGGTCACTGCCATGGATGTGGTCTATGCGCTCAAGAGGCAGGGGAGGACTCTGTATGGATTCGGTGGGTAGATGTTAGTTTGGTAAATTTGGGGGATTTTGGACTTTTGGATGTTTTGGTGAATCTTGCTATCAACAAAAAAAAAAAAAAAGTTTGATCTTGTAAGGTGTTAGGATGTTAATCTGTTTCTGGGTTTGTTTACTATGAATTCCCTTGATTATCCTCTGTTGGAAGTATAAATATGTATTTCTTCTGTTTCAATTTCGTACTTATTGAATTATTTTTGAAATGATGCCCAAATAGTAGCAATCTTTTGTAAAAGATTAACAAAAGTGGAACATGGTTTGCATCCAATAAATTCAATCAAATCCATGCAATACTTTTGCAGATTCTTCAAATTTACAATCTTTAGCATGACCAATTTTCATATCTTAGAAAGAAACGAAGATGGCCAAGAATGTTTAGTAGTGAATGCAGTGTGCATGAGTTGATTTAGGGTACAAAACTGGTTGTGTTGATCAGTCATGTGGTAGATTTGAAACAAAAGCAGCTTTGCAATTGTTTTTAAAGCTTGTAATTGGGAACATAATTTAAGGGGCATTGCCTAAATAAACACAAAATTTTCATGACCATGAGTGGGTGTGTAGGCATAAACATTAAACATATATATACAAAGACTTTAAGCACATTATGATCTGGCAACAATGAAGAGAATTAGACTGATTAATAGGAAAGTTAAGACGATTCTGCTTAGCCATAATAGGGCAGAGTGGGAGACCGAACAATCTTGATGATCAGATGTTGAAAGCCCTTTATGAATTTGGTGCAAAATCTTCAATCTTTGATTAGAAAGATGCCCAGTCTGTAAATCCAAAGCAAAAGATGAAGACCAGGAACTTGTTGATTAGGCAGCAACTGGGCCAAAATTGATGCTTGATTTGTTCAACAAGATGATCAAATGATTGTATGTACTGATCTTTTGTAAGAGCCTAGACAAATTAAGTCATGTCCGTAAACTCATTGTAATTTCTTGGAGTTGTTGTTGTTGCCATATTGTGGACTAATTAAACACAGCTAACAAAATATAAGGATCAGCTAAATCTGATCATGATTTGCACTAGTATATATGAAATGGAATGCAATGCTCTCAGTATGTGAATTACTCAAGTGTCTTTTTCATGCTTTTGAAGCCATAGAAATGCCACCTCAACACTAGGTAATGCAGTAGTAATCAACAATACTTGTGAATTTAACTGCACCATTTTCTTCTTTCAATATATTCAACCTTTTATGAAAGCGAATAATGTCTTCAACCTCATTTAATTCCCTAAAACCATGCAAAGCACCACGATTTACAATCATGTAATGACTTCAAAATCATCTCCTGTATTTCTTCCATAAGATCTGATAACTTAAACACATCTTCAGAACCAAACTGTATCTCTGTCTTGAAAAAAATTAATACTTAGGAATTTGACAGATTAAGAAGAACTCCAAGGCACACTTATAAGCGTTGTCTTTAAAGATATGTTTCGTCCCACACAATTTGTCACTTAGGGAACTAACGAAAATCTCTCCCAGGATACGATGGAAGTGTTTGATTCAAACAGTGACTTGTTTGAATCAAACCCGAGGACACTCAGAAAGTACTGATGATGCTGTAAAACTTAAGAATGATTTCGTTTGCATGTTTGTGCCTTTCATAGGCCGAAGGTACCCATACACGAAGTGTGATACTCCTACACATAAGGATAAGGGTCATCTCAGTTCGGCAAAACACTGCAACTCGTGGCTTCATTAGGTGTATCTCTTCGCAGGTTCATTAATCTGAGGAGATGCATGAATCCGAATCTGTTCAGCTAGGGGTGTTTAGCTTTCAGGTCGAACTCCGTTTCGTTGAGACAACTTTAATCTGTACGGCAATTTGTAAGCAAACGATTATAAAATATTTATGAAAAAATATCTAACAATATGTACTCCTCTTTAGAAAAGGGAAAAAAAAAAACCATAAAACACCTTGAGCAATCAATGGAGATCGAAAGAGAGTTTATGATCCAAGATGTTACCAGCAACAAGTCTTGGAATTGAACACTCAACAAACCCTATTTTGTTCTTTGTGGACAATGTCATAATCATTCATACAGCTAAAAAGGATTTCATGAACTCAGATGTTACTTGAGACATGATGGATTCAATAACCATTTAGACCCATCGTCCTTGTTTGATAAAAATAAAAATTAACCCGAGTTATCAAGTTTATTATGTCACCGCATTATATCTTAGTATTTTTTCCTCCCACTTATCCTTCGTGGAATATTACATAATAAAACGAAGGTAGAAGCAAATAATTAAGACACGCAAAAATTGATTTAATCGTTCTGATAGCATGTGAAAATTGAAAGAAATTATGCACACACAAATGTACACGATATACTTTTACACATTGATAATTAAGTAGTATGACATATTGATTTATATGAATATCAGTCTGATATATCCTACTATATAAAAAACCATGTATAAGCATCCTACCTCTATGAATTTGGGAAATCACCAACTTGTTGCTCTTTTATGGATTTGCTAGTTATGAAAACATTAGTACTACTAAAAAAGAAACGTTAAACGTTAAATTAACGTAGCTATGACGTCTCCTACTAACAACCAACAAATATTATAAAAGACAAACATATATACAATTACTTAAATAATGTTTTCCGGGCAACCTAGTAACTGTACCGACCAATCCAGAATTCGAACTCAATCATGCATGTACTTGTTAGTACATATATTATTTGATATTAAGTTTTATTATTTTTGTAAGTGGGACATTATAACCTTTTTTATCTCTTTTATTTTTAGCAGTATAAATAGATGTAATGACAATATTTCCTTTTCTAAGTTTAATAGAAAATCTGGGCAAATTACGCCCCTTTTCTCTCCCCGTTCTTTATTGAATAAACCCTAGTTTTCTTCCCAAATTAGCAGATCATTAGAAAAGTGAATTGAGATTCACTTCTTCATGGTATCAGAGAAAGGTTCGAAGATTTAATCAACAATTTTTCATCATTTGTTAATGATTATTGAAACTCGAATAGATTCAGATCGAGATGGCAAACGCTGGAGCAAATCGAAATCTAGTTGAAGCGGATGGAGCGAATCCTTACTACCTTCATCCGAACGAGAATCCGACTCTTGTTCTCGCCGATCGGTCTTAGATGGAAGGAATTACCATGCCTGAGTAGAGCAATGAGGATGGGGCTACGGATGAAGAACAAGTTAGGGTTTGTAGATGGTACGATTCGAAGCCGCGGGAGATGAAAGATTAATAGACCGATGGGAGCAATGCGATTCGATTGTGATGTCCTGGATCATGAAGTCGATCTCACCATCTATTAGACCAAGTGTGATGTGGATGAACACTTCTCATGAAATCTGGAAAGACCTTCAAACTAGGTATGCGAACATGGATTCATTCCGTCTTTCTGATTTATTAGAGGAGATTAGTCGTATCACTCAAGGAACTGAGTCAGTTACTGATTACTTTGCGAAATTGAAGTCAGTATGGGATGAAATTATGATATTGAAACCTATACCTAGTTGTGAATGTGCGAAGAAGTGCACCATACACTAATTCCAACCTTCATAGGATATATAGAATCCGAATATGTGATAAGATTTGCAAAAGGATTGAATGAGAAGTTTGGACCAGTAAGGTCACAAATACTGTTGATGAGGCCTTTACCAAATATCACAGATGCCTTTGCCATGAGTGTCCAATTTGAAAGGCAAATGGAATATAGTGAAAGTCATCCACAACATTCACAAGCTGTTGTGTTTGCGACCAAGTATGGTTCGAGTTTAATAGTGGAAGGAACTTTAATGGTTCTGAAATGAAAGAAATCGACAAGATGGGATAATGGTCAAAAGTTTGGGATCGCCAAGAAGGTGCAAGTGTTCCTTCTTCGTGGTTATACTTGGGCACACTATAGAAGATTGTTACAAGAAGAATGGATTCCTCCAGTTGGAAGCCAAAGAGAAGAGTTAATCACATTGAGTCCGAAGGTGGAACAGGGTGAAGCAATCACAAACAAAGCAGAAGTACAAAAGTCATCGGGGAATGGCCTTGGCCTCACCAACCAGCAGCTTGAGAAGCTCACAAAATTGTTGGATAGGATGAACCTTGATGATAAAATGGGACATGCAGTCAACCAGGCCAGTGTTATGACTGCTCATTTCAAACAAAGTGATCAAGAATTGCAAGGTAAGGACACATATACTTGGATTCTCGACTGCGGCAAATGAGATCATGTAGCCTGCTCAAAGAGAATGTTTTGACACAATCAGTGAGGTAAAGGGTATTACAGTTACATTACCTAATGAGGAAGTTGTCACGGTATCACATATTGGCACAGTAAAGTTAAATGAGAAACTGACCTTGTACAAAGTATTATGTGTGCCTAGCTTTCATTGTAATTTGATCTCTTTGGGAAGATTAACCACTAATGACACAATTTGCGTTGTGTTTTTGGATGGAGTTTGTTCCATACAGGACAAGAGGCATGGGCAGATGATTGGTACAGCTGAAAAGAAGAATGGTTTATACTTGATGAAGTCTGAAGCAATTGGTAGCTCAAGAGATTATGAAGGCAGGAATAAAATGGTCTACAATAGTTCTAGCAGCTTGTACATAGCACCAAATAAAGATCTTCTATGGCATTTAAGACTAGGCCATATGTCCCATCAGCGTATGAGCATTGTCAAAGGGATGTACAGTGACATAGAGCTGCCAGAAAGTATCTGTTTTGTATGTCCTCAAGCAAAACTAAAAAGGCTACCCTTTCCCCTTAGTAGTACTTCTGTGAAGTGTTGTTTTGAATTAATACACATGGATATATGGGGTCCCTATAGACACCCAACTGTGTATGGACAAAGGTATTTCTTGACTATTGTAGACGATTACAGTCGTTTTACTTGGGTTTTCATGCTGAATAATAAAGAGGAGGTTAGACCTTTAATAAAGAGTTTTTGTACATTTGTGAACACACAATTTGAGAAAAAAGTGAAGGTTCTAAGGACAGATAATGGTGAAGAGTTTAGATGGACAGAGTTTTTCCAGGAGCATGGGATTGTGCATCAAGAGAGTTGTGTGTCGACACCACAACAAAATGGTGTGGTGGAGAGGAAGCACCAACACATCTTAACCACTGCTAGGGCACTTAGAATCCAAGCAAATTTACCAATCCTTTATTGGGGCCATTGTATCCAACAGGCTGTCAAACTTATCAATTTCACACCTACACCCCTTTTGAACAATGTCAGTCCTTTCCAACAGCTTTATGATAAGCCTCCAGACCTAAAGCAACTCAGGGTTTTTGGGTGTTTGACATTTGCTTCCACATTAACCAGAGATAGAAGTAAGTTTGATAGTAGGGCACACACCTGTGTCAATTTGGGAATGTCAGATACTACAAAGGGGTATATACTCCTTGACTTAGCCACTAGAGACATTTTTATGTCTAGAGATGTAGTGTTTCATGAGATGGTGTTTCCTTTCCATGAGAACTTTATCACCCACAGCTCTAACTCTAAACTTCCTCTAAATTGTCCCATATGATGATGTAGACACGCACTTTTCTCTTGATTACACTAATCCCACAACACCTCCCTCCAATTCAGAACCTGTTGCTACACCTTCTTCCTCAACAGAAATACCTACTGATCCAGTTGTAGTTCAGAGACCTGCTAGGGTCAGAAAGCAACCTGCACACTTGCAGGATTATGTATGTGCTCACATCAGAAAACGTTCCTCTCCATACACACTTGAGTCAGTGTTGGATCCTGGTCACACAACAGATTCACAATCCGCTTTCATAGCAGCCATTGACAAAGTTCCTGAACCACAGACCTACAATAAAGCAGTGGTTGATCCAAAGTGGCAAGCTGCCATGAAACAAGAGATAGAGGCTTTAGAGCAAAACCAGACTTGGGATGTAGTAGATCTACCCATCGGGAAGAAGCCCATAGGGTGTAAATGGATGTATAAAGTGAAATATAATTCGGATGGATCCATTGAAAGATACAAAGCTCGCCTCGTAGCTAAGGGATACACCCAAACACGAGGCATAGACTTTGAGGAAACGTTTTCTCCAGTAGCAAAAGTGACTACTATTCGAAGTTTATTGGCTATAGCAGCAGCTAAAGGCTGGTATTTACATCAACTCGATGTAAATAACACCTTTCTTCATGGGGATCTATACGAGGAGGTGTACATGAAGCCTCCACCAGGATTTCAAACCTCACATCCTCAACAGGTCTGCAAATTAAAAAAGTCCCTTTACGGGTTAAAACAGGCGAGTCGTCAATGGAATTTTAAACTTACAGCTGCTCTTCAAAAACTGGGTTATAATCAATCGTGTCATGACCATAGCCTTTTTGTTAAGACAGATGGTGAAGATTTTGTTTTGGCATTAGTTTACGTAGATGACATTATGTTGGCTGGGAACAATATGAACCTAATTACAGAGATCAAAACATATCTTCATGGTTTGTTCAAAATAAAAGATTTGGGTGAGTTGAAGTTCTTCCTTGGGCTGGAAATTTCTCGGACTCCGTAAGGTTTGCACATTTCTCAACGTAAATATGCACTTAATATTCTAGAGGAATTTGATATGCTAGATTGCAAGCCTGCACACACACCCATGAAATCGAAGACTGTTTTGTTTAATGGAGATTCTGAAATGTTGTCTGATAATACATTATACCGCAGCTTAGTGGGAAAATTACTTTATCTTACTATCACACGTCCAGACATTAGCTTCGCTGTACAACAGTTGAGCCAATTTCTGGATGCACCTACGGTACATCAGTATCATGCGGCTAGGGGTGTTAAACGAACCGAGTGTTCACGAACGAGGCTCGAGCTCGGCTCGTTTAAGCTCGTTCGAGCCCGTTCAGTTATGCTATCGAGCCGACCTCAAAAGTGGTTCTACTACTCGTTTAGTAAACGAGCTTACACGACGAGCATGTTCGCGAACACTCGCTTAAGCTCAGTGAACATATATTATATATTATATAAAAATAAATATATAATGTTTATTTACCCCAAAAATAAATATATAATGTTTATTTACCCCAAAATAAATATATAATGTTTTGTCTAAGAATTTACTAAGCTTTTGGGTTATGTAATGTTATCCGGTCAATTAACTCATTTTGAACCTTTAAGTTGTAACTTGTGCTTGCTAGTTGTTATATTTGAATTTGGACTATTGCCTATCGGGTTATTTTGTGTATTTGTGAATGTGTTCCCCTGTATTTGTTTTTTTTTTGACTTGGAAAAACTGAATCTGTAAAAAAAAAAAATTTGTTGAACGAGCCGAGCTCGAGTTCGAGCCTGTTCGCGAGCTTGATCTCGAGCTCGAGCTCGAGCTCGAACATTTTTCTTTCTTATCGAGCCGAGCTCGAACAGGCTTCTAGGCTCGTTTGTCTTAACGAGTCGAGACGAGTATGCTCGATAATAAACGAGCTCGAGCTTGAACATCAGCTACTCGGCTCGGCTCGGCTCGTTTACAGCACTACATGCGGCCCAGCAAGTTTTAAGATACATCAAAGGTGCTCCAAACAAAGGGCTTTATTACTCGGTTGATAATCCTATTGTTCTCTCTGCTTTCGCTGATTCCGATTGGGCTACTTGCAAAGATACCCGTAGAAGCATTACAGGCTACTGTATGTTTATTGGTGAAGCTTTGGTTTCCTGGAAATCAAAAACAAACGATCAAGCTCAAGTTCTACGGAGGTCGAATATAGATCATTAGCTTTAGCTACTTGTGAGATCCAATGGTTGTGCTACTTAGCCCAAGATTTTAAATGCCCGTTTCCTGCTCCTGTTTTACTGCATTGTGATAATCTAAGTGAGTTAAAATGTAGTGATATTGACTGAGGGCATTATAGTCTTTTTATGTGTATTTGTACTGCAGTGGCTGTACACAAATCTTGTGTTAGATTCTGTGTAACAAACTAGTGCTGAGGTGTCCTATTTGTAGTATGTATAAATACTGTAATGCAGGCTGAGTGATATTCAAGAAATGAAATCTTATCTTTTATGATACATATTTTCTAACTTGGTAGCAGAGCCTTTCAATGGCTGAGACCACAGCTCCGCCGCCCACAGTGGTCACTACACTGCCACTACCAGCTCCAGCAGCAGCTTCCTCCATTCCTGGTACCACAATGACTTCGATTGCTCCCTCTATACCAGCTCCTGCTGTTACTACCACGATCCCCTTTGGCAGCTTCTCCAACTATGGATCTGTTCTTCCAACATCGTTCCGAACGACCACTCCACACCTTTATTCCACTCTACCTCCGACCTACTCCTCTCTACCACCAATTCCCTCCATTTTGAGCTCCACTCCGGCCATTTCACCTTCTTTCAGTGCACCTCCGACCAACACTTTTCTCGGGTGGAAGTCTAAATCGACTTGCACAAGAAACTTGATAGATCTAACTATCTTCTCTGAGATCCATCATCCTCGCCCATTGTAAGAGGTCATCGTCTGAAAGCTTCATAACAGTGTGAATCCTCCTCCTGCTCCTATGCTTCCTCACATTTGGTCACTCTAGTGGTGAGGTTCCAAATCCGGGCGTGATGATACCCGGTCACCACCGACCAACTCCTCGTGGGATGGCTCATGAGCTCAATGATCGAACCAGGGCTCTTGGTGAACTTGTTGGTGTTTCTTCATCTTATGAAGTCGGCACACCTTGAGGTCCTCTTCAACAACAGATCGGAAGCCCGGATGCTGGAATACAAAGAAGCACTCACCAAAACTTAGAAAGGGACGAAATCCATGACTGATTACCTAGCCTTGATGAAGTCATACTCCGATGGACTCACTGCTGCTGGCTACCCCATTACCAAGGCTGAACTCATACTTGCAACTCTTGGAGGTCTGGGCAAGGATTACGAGTCTGCAATCGTCAATATAACTTCTCGAATTGGAACACTCACCTGGCAAGAGGTGCAATCTCACCATCATTCATGAAAGATTGATTGCCCGGTTTAATCCATCTCGTGGTTTGGAGTTGAACAACCCTTCGCAAATCTTGCTCTTTGAGAGAGGCAATTTCGCACCTCGCCCGTAGCTTCCTCGCTTTGATGCTAATAGAGGTAGAGGCTACAGGGGTGGCCGAGGTAGAGGAAGAAACAACAGGGGTGGCCCTCAAGGCAATAACAGAGGAGGAGGAAACCAGGGTAACAACAATGGGGGCCCTAGGCCAGTGTGTCAAGTCTGCAACAAGGTTGGACATATTGCTGTGGATTGCTACTACAGGTACAACTCAAATTATGGGAGTTCCAACAATCCAAGGCCAAATAGCTCTCAGAACTTCAATAGCAATCCTTCTGCCTACTTTGCTTCCCCTGAAAGTGTTTCTGATGCTAGCTGGTATGCTGATAGTGGAGCCACCAACCATATTATCAAGCATATTTTAACACTGCAAATCGAGCCAGGGTATGATGGATCGCATAATCTGATCATTGGCAATGGTGAGTCCTTGGCAATCAAAAACATAGGTTATTCAACCCTTCCTACTAACTCTGCCAAGTTAAAACTGAATCACATTTTACATGTTCCTCTTATTGCAAAAAACTTGTTGAGTGTTTCAAAGTTAACCCATGATAATGATGTTTTTATGGAATTTCATGCTGATTTTTGTGTTGTGAAGGACAAAACTACAGGGATCCCTCTGCTGGAAGGCTCACTTAAGGATGGACTGTATCAATTGAATCATCCCAACTCCATGACTAAAAGCTCTCTTCACTCCAAAAGCACCAGTCCTGAGTCTAAGTCTGTGTCTGTTTGTAATAAGTTCAGCTGTTTAGCTGAGACTGAGTCTAAGTCCAGTTCTAAGGTTAATGAATGCAATAGTGTTGCCAACTTGTGGCATAGAAGGTTAGGGCATCCTTCCTTCAGTGTTCTTAAGTCTGTTTTAAAGGATTGTAATGTTTCTATTAATGAAAAATTTGATTTCTGTGAAGCATGTCAATATGGTAAACTTCATGCCCTTCCTTATTCCAATTCTAAAACTGAATCCAGTAACATTTTTGACATTGTTCACACAGACCTTTGGGGTCCAGCACCTGTCACTACCTCCAATGGATACCAATACTACATAAGCTTTGTTGATGACCTTACTAAATTTGTCTGGATATACCCTCTCACACACAAATCTGATGCTTTTAAAACCTTCATTCAATTCAAAACCCTGGTAGAAAAACAATTTAACACCAGTATTAAGTGTGTGCAATCTGACTGGGGGGGTGAATTTAGGACCTTTGACACTTACTTGAAGGAACAAGGTGTTGTTTTTAGACATTCCTGTCCACATGCTCATGGACAAAATGGGACTGTAGAAAGAAAACATAGGCATCTTGTTGAAGTTGGTCTAACCTTTTTGGCTCAAGCTGATATGCCCCTTAAGTATTGGTGGGAGAGTTTCCAGTATGCAGCCTATGTCATCAACAGATTGCATACACCAGTTCTGAAATCCAAATCCCCATATGAGTGCTTGTTCAAAAAGAAACCTGATCTTAGTCTAATCAAAGTGTTTGGGAGTAGCTGTTATCCTTATTTAAGACCTTTTCAGAGACACAAATTCCAGTTTCACACCAAGAGGTGTGTTTTTCTAGGTACCAGTCCCTCACATAAAGGCTACTTGTGTTTAGAATCATCTGGTAGGGTTTATGTGTCTAGGGATGTCATATTTAATGAACAAGAATTCCCATACAAGTCTATTTTTAACTTCATTCCCAGTCAGTCTGTTTCTTCCTATTCCAATGTCAATCTGCCTACCCTTCCTATTCCTGATACTTTTGCAATTGATACAGTTCATCCAAACACACACAAAGCAGATGGAGTGAGAGGACATCCGCTTCTACCTCAATCAACCCCTCCCTCAACTCCTCATTCCACACCTGAGAATACTGTCCCTAATTTACCCCAGTTTGCTGTGCCTGATACACCACCACCCTCTCCTAGTCCTGTTCCAAGCACACCATGTACCTCCTCACCCATACCATCCCCTATCATGTACCTTCTCCACAACCACCTACAACTACTCAAGCTCAACCTACTCATCCTATGCAAACCAGGAGCAAAGCTGGTATCCGGAAACCTAAAACATACTCCTACCTTGCTGTCAAAGACTCCACTCTTTGTCCAACAGAGCCAACTAGAGTGTCAGATGCCATCTCTCAACCTCAGTGGCTAGCTGCTATGAAGCAAGAGTTTGAAGCACTTCAAAGGAATCATACCTGGACTCTAGTTCCAGCCAGACCTCAACAACATTTGATAGACAACAAATGGATATTCAAACTCAAACTTAATCCTGATGGCACCATCCTCAAACATAAGGCTAGACTTGTTGCCAAAGGCTTTCTTCAGACCCCAGGCCTTGATTATGAGGACACCTTTAGTCCTGTTGTGAAAGCTGCCACTATTAGAGTTGTCTTAGCATTTCTTTGTTGCCTTAACTGGAGGATCAATCAAATTGATATCAACAATGCCTTTCTCAATGGCACCCTCTATGAAGATGTGTTCATGCCTCAACCTGAGGGGTTTGAAGACCCCTCCAAACCAGGGTATGTATGTCACTTAAAGAAAGCTCTCTATGGTCTTAAGCAAGCCCCTAGGGCATGGTTTGAAGAATTAAAACAGCAGCTCCTAAGGTGGGGATTCAGACAGGCAAAATCAGACACCTCTTTGTTTGTCTTCAAAAATGCAACTGACATCCTATATGTTCTAGTCTATGTAGATGATATCCTAATCACTGGCAACAACAATTCCTTGATCACTAAGTTCATTGCTACATTGAACTCCAGATTTGCCTTGAAGGATTTAGGTGAGCTGAGTCACTTCTTGGGGATTCAGGCTTATAGAGATGACAATGGGTCAGATTCGCACTAAGCTCATTATCTTTGCTCAACTAATAAACAGGCTCCAAATGCAACATCTCAAGCCTGTTCCTACACCAATGGTCACAGGGGTTGATTTACATGATGAAAGATCTCGAATCTGCATGAATGTCACACAAGATGTAAGATTCAGGGGGCCTTACAAAGATCTCACCTACACCGCACTGACGATCTGTCTTTCCCTGAAATCGCTTGAGTCAATTCTTGCAAACTCCTGCACTTGTCCACCTGGAATGCTCTAAAGAGGATCTTTGAGGTATGTTAAAGGCACCTTACACTATGGTCTTCACTTTAAACCTGCTGCAAATTTGAATATTACTGGTTATAGTGATGCTGATTGGGGCTGTGATACTAAAGACAGAAGATCTGTGGCTGGATATTGTGTTTATCTGGGAAATTCATTGGTTTCTTGGAGTTCTAAGAAACAACATGTTGTCTCAAGGTCTAGCACTGAGTCAGAGTATAGGGCTTTAGCAAATGTGGCTGCTGAAATCCAGTGGTTGAAGTCCCTTCTATCTGAGCTGCATATTCCTGTGGTTAATATACCCACAACATGGTGTGACAACATTAGTGCAAATCATCTAGCTCATAACCCTGTCTTTCATGCAAGGACCAAGCACATAGAGATTGACATACACTTTGTCAGAGACCAAGTCCTTCAGCACAAACTCAAAGTGAACCATGTACCATCCTGTGATCAAATTGCTGATCTTCTTACAAAAGCATTACCTGGATCCAAATTTCTTCCTAATAGGGACAAACTAAATGTTGTTGACACCACCTTTAGTTTGAGAGGGGCAGTTAAAATGTAGTGATATTGACTGAGGGCATTATAGTCTTTTTATGTGTATTTGTACTGCAGTGGCTGTACACAAATCTTGTGTTAGATTCTCATGTAACAAACTAGTCTTTGAGGTGTCCTATTTGTAGTATGTATAAATATCATGTGCAGCAGTGAGTGATATTCAAGAAATGAAATCTTATCTTTTATGATACATATTTTCTAACTAAGTGCAATCCATCTGGCCCGGAATCCGGTTTTCCACGAGCGCACGAAGCATATCGAGATCGATTGCCATGTCATACGCGAGAAGATTCAAGCTGGACTTGTGAAGCTTGTCCCTGTTTCTACGGTGCATCAACTAGCCGACATCTTCACCAAACCGTTGGATGGACCCATCTTTCACTCCTTGTTAGATCAGCTTCAATTGCAGCACTCTTCTTCGCCTCCCAAGTCCATCTTGAGGGGGGGTGTTAGTACATATATTATTTGATATTAAGTTTTATTATTTTTGTAAGTGGGACATTATAACCTTTTTTATCTCTTTTATTTTTAGCAGTATAAATAGATGTAATGACAATATTTCCTTTTCTAAGTTTAATAGAAAATCTGGGCAAATTACGGCCCCCTTTTCTCTCCCCGTTCCTTTATTGAATAAACCCTAGTTTTCTTCCCAAATTAACAGATCTGTTAGAAAAGTGAATTGAGATTCACTTCTTCAGTACTGGTCTAACTCTTACTCGTAGGTAAATTTTAATTGATATATATTTTTTAATATGACGCCTAAGAAAATGGATGTGAACGGATATGCATAAATAATACATTATTCATATTTCTTATAACAACAAAATTTAATTGTTTGAAAAGTTTCAGATGTATCTTAAAAGAAACACGTGACCCGGGCTTGATGTATGTACATCCGCCAAATGATACTACCTCCGGTCCAAAATATAAGTCATCCTCTGACACTTTTCTACTGTCCCATAATATAAGTCATTCTACATTACCAATGCAACATTTATTCTTTTTTCTATCTTACCCTTAATTTATTATGAATTAACAACTTTTCTTTACTTAACAACTATCATGATAATGATAAGGGGTATTTTAGGCATTAACCTGAAATTAATGACATTCAACCAATTCCTTAATCTGTGTGAAAATTCCTAGGATGACTTATATTTTAGACCGGAGGTAGTACAAATTTTGTAACTCAAGTTATGTCTTTTTAATTTCAATGAACACTCGATTAAAGTGTTTTGTGACTAATTAATGATACTCCCACTTTCCATTGTCCAAAAAATTGTTCATATCACATGATGACAAATCATAGCATGCTTCCTTTTAACGTTTGTGTAAATCCAAGGTTTTAACTTTTAACCCTGAGCTCTAAATTCTTGTAATTAATAATCCCATCAAATTCCACATTCTAAATTCCTTTCTTTCACTTAATAATATCACAAACTTACATATATATATATATATAGCAAACTCAAACACTCCTCTAATTACATATCAAAATGGCCTCTAAATGCATCTCAAAATGTGTAGAGGATGTCCAAACACAAACACAAACACAAACACCGGTTAGAGCCACCTACGAAAACCTCTACAAGTGGCCGGAATCCGACATGGCATTCCTCCGGTCATTGAGCGCCAACAGCCGGAACAGTGGCGGTTCACCCGTTGTAGACAGCGTTTCTTGCCGCCGGCAATTGTATTTGAGAAGCTACACTTTCTCGCATAAAAACAAGAAGAAATCACGAGCACGAAGAATCAAAGAAAGAATGGTGGTTGCTACTAGAACACCTGATGATGATGATGGTTCTAGAAGGAAATCAAAGCAAAGAGGCAGACGCAGAGGCAGAGGCGGAGGCGGAGGCGGAGGGGGAAGTGTACAGGGTGTAGAAAGGCCAAGGAGGCTGCTTACGTGGCCTTGGCGTCCATTTTCCGGCGGCTGCTGTGCTGTACTACCAAGGTTGACATTGCTGGTTGATGATGATTCTCTATGTGGTATGCGTATGGTATTGTACGTGCATTTTGTATTTACAACGTAAAACATAGGGGAAATTTAAGATATATACCTTCAAAAGAAAATAGTTTTGTTTTTATATCCCTATTTTTAATTCTTACAATCATACCCCATTAAAATACCTATTAAGTAAATTTTTTTTTTCAAAGTAGGGTTATTTTCTCAAATATCCTGGCTAATTTTTAGTGAGGACGGGCTATTTTTTCAAGAGGTCGTGTTATTTTTAATATTTTTTTAATTGTTTATAATATTTTTAAAATTCCTATGTTTATTTCAAAATATCACAGTAACGTCTTTTACAAATCTTACCACCATCATTTTCTTTTCTTCCTCCATACCGACCAAACCACCACACCGGAAGCTACCTCCACCACCGGCGGTTACCATGACGGTCAGAAAAAAATACTGAGTTTTCAATCCTGCGATGATGATAATTGCGATTGGAATGAACTTGCGGTAAATCTGACTGTACGACAGTGGTATTCATCGAATCAAATTCTACCAGATTGGCGAATCATAATTGTCGGTGGGAGAAAGTCTTTTAGTTACGAATTTTTCCAAAAGAAATGAGAAATCCAGAGGTTCATGACTTCGAATTCCTGATGGAAACGACGGATTCAATTATTCAAATGAAGAGAACAATCTTTATCCCTTTTTGCACCTTTTACCCGATGGGAATCTATTTGTATTCGCAAATAACCGGTCTATCTTGTTTGATTACGTGAATAACAAGATTGTAAAGAAGTTTCCTGTGATTCCTGGGGACAAAACGATCATACCCAGCTACGGGGACGTCCGGACGTCGGTTTTGCTGCCATTGCGGTTGAGGGGTGGGAGTATAATAACACAGTCGCCGGAGGTGGAGGTGGAGGTGTTGATATGCGGTGGTGCAATTGGTGGAGCTTATCTTAAAGCGTCGGCTCAACTATACGTCGCTTCTTGTAAGACATGAATCGACTGATCTAAGTCTTGAAGCCTTTAGTCCACCGGAGTAAATTAATATTAAAAATAGCCGGCGGCTTCTTGAAAAAATATCCCTACTACACTAAAATTTAATCATCTCTTTTGAACAAATAACCCACTTTTGAAATAATAACTCGGCCAACTGAGTATTTTGATGGGGTTATGATCGAAAGAATTAAAAATAGGGGTATACAACAAAAACTATTTTTACCTAAAGATGTATATTTTGAAATTCCGTCATTTTGTATTTACAACGTAAAACATACTTGTATTTTAAATGGAATGGTTTATTAAAAAAAAAAAGTGTAATTGGAATGGAATCCGGATCTCCTGCAGTACTAAGCAATATATATCCAGTGATTCCTACAGTATCTGATTTAATTTCGACGGTATGTACCATCGGAATATCTCATGTCGCAATGTTACGGTATGTACCATCGATATTGTAATGATAACTATGTCTCTTTCTATTTTTTTTATGTATTTTCAGTATTGAGCTTGCTAGCTTTCCGGGATGGTTGAATCATAAAATATACACTATTTTTTTAATAAATACGAAAGACAGATTGAATAAAAGGATTAATTGATGGTAAATTAAAAACTCACGACTTCTTCAAATTTTCTGGTCTCGGGTTTCTGGCTGAGTAGACAAGGCTCATTCGTAATTTTATTTAAATTAAACACTCGAATGCATGACTGTAACGAGGTGTCGGTGATCATAAAATCGACTCAATAATTTATCAATTTTATTTAGCATTTAATAAGTTTGATACCAATTTTTTTTTGGTCCCGTCCCAGTTGTTAAATTAAATGTGATGTGAATATTCATGGAATTAACCGACATTGTAAGGCAGCAGCAACTACAAAATGGGAAATGCCTCACTCAAACTTTTTGCTGTATAAATGAAATACTACTATCAATAAAATGGATTTTATTGCTACTTTAAATGTTTATCAAAGCTGTAGTACCAAATATACCCATCAAATAATGAGAAACTGAACATGTGAGGTTGGAGGACTTAACTGTCCTTTTTTAGGACTGGTGGGGTTGTTGGGATGGTATTGGTGATGTTAAGTCACATGATATAAGTAAATGTTGTTAAGCCACTTGATATTAGTGTTTGAATTTGACGGAACTAGAATTTGGGATCAGTTGAGCGATGGTCACTCAACTGAGTCAGAGTGGAGTGTTCAAGTCTGGAAAGTCAGCTAAGTGAAGTGTCAGCTGAGACACATCTGTCATCCGAGTGAGGTCGGCTGAATCTGTTGAACACATCTGATTCAGTTCTACAGATGAGCTGGTTACATCGAGTGACTCAGCTGAGCTGAGTACACATCTGGTATTTATGGGAATTCTGACAGGATTTATCATTGCGGCTAGGGTTAGGTTTCTAAGACTATAAATACCAGCATTATTGTAACCCAGGAGTGTGAAAATCTTCTTGTAATTCTGTGCATAATAAAAGTTCTCATTTCCTGTCTTTGTTGTAGTCGTACAACGCCGAAAACCACGTTAAATCTCTATGTTCTCTTTGTTTCTGTTCTTGTTGATTGTTCCTACTTTTTATTGCATCTGTTTTTCTGTTCTTTGATTGCCATCTGTTACAACAGTAACTGATCATGATGATGCACATTCCCTTGATCTGATGTCACAATCATCATTTCAGTACAAAAAAATATTCTCGGATCTAAGCGGGGGCATTGCCCCTTTCCTTTGGATGTGCGTCCGCCCATGTGCTAAACTATGCGCGTCTTTTTTCCTCTCAACTTTACCAATCTAAGCGGGGGCATTGCCCCTTTCCTTGGATGTGCGTCTGCCCCTGTGCTAAATTATGTACGTCGTTTTTTCTCTCAACTTTACCATTTTGTTCATGAATGTAGAGGTGTGGATGTCTAAAGATGATTCCATTTCCATTTCTCTTGTAAATTTTTATCAAGATTAATATTTTTGCGAGCTTATTTATTTAATGTTTACATCAGTATGATAAGACTGTTTCTTTAGGTGAAAAAAAAATGATGCCAATAAAATAACTGAACAAACGCATCCCAACATTTTTCCATCAATTCTATTCCATCCACAAGAGAATTACATATAAATTCCAGTTTTTTTAATTTAATTTTTTTAGATAATAATTCATTCGTTATACGAAACAAACATTTGGTTATGCTTATTCCTCATTAGAGTCATTACTTGAAGGGAAAATCTCTTCAATATCTTCTTCTAATCGCAATATATCATCATTCAAAGACGGTGATGGAGACGGTGATGCAGATGGAGAAGCATCATATGGAGAAGCACCCGGGGCAGATGAAATATACGAAACAGGAGCAGAATCTGGTGCAGAAACAGGGGCAGAGACAGGAGCAGAAACCGGAGATAAATCTGATAAAGGAATCACAAACTCTGCATTTTCAGGGGCATATGCTGCAGGCGCAGGTGACGGACTGTCAAGAGTCTGTGCCAAGGTTAACGCGAGAGAAACGAAGAAGAAAACGAAGAATATGTTGGATTTGGATCCCATGATTGGTTTGTTTTCCTTGGTCAGAACAACTTGAGCAAACGTCAGAATTTCAAGATTTGCCAGTTGATAAATGCATTACAAAATAATATATATAGTCTAATTGGTGTATGTATAGTACATGGTTGTGCTTATATATAGATTTACTTTCTACATTTACCTCACATTTAAGGTCTTTTGACATAAATTGAAAGAAAGAGACTTCTTGTTTTGACTACTATATTTAGATTCTAACTTATAAGAGGAGTTTGTGGTTTACAGTTTTTCTGAGTTAATAAAATTAACAGCACAAACAAAAAAAACAGCAAAAAAGAAAGGATCTTTAAAACCACCATTGTTAAGATTGAAAGAAAAGAACTGTAAAAACACTATAGTTAAATTTGAACATCATACATACAAGAAGGGTGGTGGTATTGCCAGGGACTTTTTTTGTAACACCAGGGCAATTGTATATGACTTTTTTTTGTCTTATACACAAACAGCCCTGGCAATATTGCTCCCCATACAAAAAAAAAAAAAAAAAAAAAAAAAAAACAATAATAGGGAAACTATAAAAGAATAATCTTTTTACGGCGTCTTTAGTGATACCACACAAAATCTGTCGTCGTGGCACCACAGTAACAATCGACTCTTCAACGTCGATTCTAGAGCTGTGATTCGACCTTTAGCTGGTTGAAAACATGGTGGTGCCACTAAAGATGCCCTTTCCTTTTATGTGGTTCAAGAATCATAACACAAGACAAACATGCTTAACACAAAAAACTTTCATCTATCTACCCTCGGATTTCACGAGTTGTGAGAAAACCCTACTGATTGAAACACCAGATAGATCATCAATCTGTGACATTTCAATCACTGATGCAGTAGAATCAACATGAACAAAGTTGTTAACTTGTGGAGAAAGATTACCGATGATGTTCGCTGCGCTGTTGTCTTCTGGGCCGTTAAGAACAATGGCTTCTTGAAGTTGAAGTGCATATTCAAGGTTCCACAATACATCTCCCATTGAAGGTCTATCCACACCATACTCGGCTAAGCATTTCTCTGCTGTTTCCGCGTATTTCCTGAAAGATTCCGGTTTGATTTTTCCAGATAGATTCGGGTCTATGATTTGCTCCAACTGTCCTTTATTCTGCCATTTCATACCCCATTCAGCTAAGTTAACCATTTCACGTTGTAGAGTCGGATCTATAACCGGTCTTGCACATAAAACCTCCAACAAAACAACCCCGAATGAGTAAACATCTGATTTCTCAGTCAATTGTTGTCTTCGGAAATACTCGGGATCAAGATAACCAAAGCTTCCTTTCACGGCTGTACTAACGTGTGTCTGATCCAGCTCGGGCCCTGCTTTAGAAAGCCCAAAGTCAGCAACTTTTGCTAAAAAGTTCTCATCAACTAGTATGTTTGCTGATTTCACGTCTCGGTGAATAACGGCTTTCGTAGAACCTGTATGAAGGTAATGCAGACCTCTAGCAGCACCAATGCATATCTCAAGCCTTTGTTTCCAACTCATACTTGGATTACCAGAGCCATAAAGATGACCTTTAAGCGTTCCGTTTTCCATGTATTCGTATATCAGAATCATTTCGTTTTTTTCATCACAATAACCGATTAGTGAAACCAAGTGCCTGTGTCTGAAGTGTGAAAGCATCTCGATTTCAGTACGAAACTCTGCTAGACCTTGTTGGGAGCTAGGATTTCCTCGTTTAACGGCTACTTTTAGGTTGTCGTTTAGAACCCCTTTATAAACCTTTCCAAAACCACCAACACCGATCACCCGGCTCTCATCAAAGTTGTTGGTAGCTTCCATCACTGCAGCAAAAGGGATGCGATAACTCATGTTAGAAGTGGCACTAATGGTTGTTCCATTAGAGTATTTGCTTCCCATTGTGTAAGATGTGCCACCATTAATGGATATAGGAATCCATCTTTTTGAATTTCCCAAACGCTCCTCGTTTCTTCGTCTACATAGGACAAAAACACCGAAAACCAACAATAAACCGAGTGGTATTCCTAGGCTTAGACCGACTATCAACCCGATGTTCTTCTTTGACCCCTTGTTTGCTACAGGAGAGACGGACCCCACGGCATTCAGGCTGCCATCAGAATTATTCAACTTGAGAATCTCAAGTCCATTAAGAAAGGCATCAGGATAAGCACTAGTAGGTGAAGGGCCAATACTGATACGAAGTTTATCGGTAGTTGATACAGGTGTCACAAAATCCATAAAGAAAGCAGTTGCCAAAGTGCCGAAATTTCTTGAACTTGGGTCTAATTCAGGAGCAGCATTCCAAGAATCGATATAAACATTAAAGGTTATTACGTTTGAACCGTTGCTAACTATGTCACAGAAGTGTAACCGAACAGCATACTGAAAACCGGGATCCACATTGAACTCCCAGGTAACATTGAAATTACTATTGGGATCACCATCAGACTTCATTTTCATGCAAGTACCGTAAACAGTAGGCGGAGCAATGTCCAGTGTTGTCCCACCGGGCGGATATATAACAGACGATATAGCTGATTTAGTTGTAGCAAGCTTTGGTGACAACAGATAATTTACATCAGGAACCCAAGTTCTCCATAATGTATCATTTTCGTATGATACGAGAGGTCCACCCATGTTAACCCTAGCAATTGTTTCAAGAGCCTGTGTCTCCAGACCCGTGAATCCTCCGGCAGGGTTGACCAATGAGGCGTCATCCAGGATCAAACCATCCGGTGCAGATACAACTTCTAGGGCATTTATATAAGCAAATGAACCACTTGATGGAGAAAAAGTGATTACAAGATCACCAGAAGTAACATTAACCGAAAACTCTTTCATCGTGGCATTCTTGGGACTAAAATCTCCAAGAAGGATGTTCTTTTGTGTTCCCACACTAAACTTTGCTGTGTTCATATCATAATTATTGTAAACAAAAGGCCAGAAATACAACCGGATCCAAATTCTACCACTTTGACTAATAGAAAACATAAAGCTAGAAGATCCAGTAAAAATCCTAGCAGTTTGATAAAGTGGTAAATTATCAGATTCTGTGATGGAATTTGAACTAGTACTAGCAAGAACATCCTGTGAAGTTGATAAATACTTTGAAGCTGATTTATCAGAAATGTAAGTCCTATTAGCAATTTTAGTATCACTAGAAGAACCACAATCTAGCAAGAACACATCTTTAGGTGTATATGCACTTGAAAAGCACAATAAACACAAACTAAACAATGCCCACAAAGAAAATCTCCAAATTCCCCAATCCATTCTGACAAAAGCAGTTGAAAGATAGAATCTTTGAGCCTATTGGATTATGGGCACTAGCTTAAACAGCAAATATCAACAAGAAATCAACAACCCATTATAGAGGAATGCAAGAAAATGTCAAGATTGCACCTTTGTTGAGATCAACGTTCCAGCTAGAAGAGAGGAAATCAGATCCAAGAAGTTTAAGAGGCAAACAGTGGGAGCTCTGTTGGTTGCAAAATGGAGGAAGAAGACCCAAACTTCTCAAAATTTAACAGCAAAAGTATACAAAGCACAGGCCAAGGCCGGTCATGGCTAAAGGTGGCACATGGTAGCCAAGTCAGTTACAGACAGAAACAGGGATTTAATAATATAAAACAAAATAAAATATCTTTGAAATCGTTGGCAGTGGGAATCTACTATGGAAGTGAGTTGAACAGAAAGGCTACGCAAAATGTTTTCTAGCAAAAATGGACGGATAGAAATAAAAAAATCACTTGAAAGTTGAAATTAAAAGATAAAAAAATGAAAGAAAAGAAAAAGAGGACGGATAGCAACTACCGCGTAACATAAAGCTTTTCAAAACTTTAGAACCGGAGACTGTTAGGTTAGGTGCTCCTTCCATATTTGTGTGGAGTTATGGAGGTAATTTTATTTGGGCCGTTCATTTAAAATGGACTGTCAAAGGGTCGAAATTCTTAAAAGGGCTTTTCCTTTTTAATCATCTAAAGGAGTTCCATCAGCTCTGTATGGGAAGTTCTCTTACGCCTCTCAGAATGGCGCTTATGACCACATTCCATCTTCCGTTAACTCCATTTATTTATTCTATTATTTTTTTAAATAAAATCCACGTAATTTTTTATTTTAATTTTTATTCATGACCCACCCGCAAAAAAATCGAATCAAATTGGGGTTTAGGGTTAGATTCTTATTTCAATTGTCCCTCTTTTGTTTGGCCATCGACGTTCAATTCCCGTTTCCTCTCGTTTTCCTTCCTCTTCTTCCACCATTGCAATCCCTTCAAAATCGGTCTAGAAGATTCAACATTATTCATATCTTGAAGGCATAAGTGAACTATAGCATCCCGATTTCCATTTTCGGTGAACCCAATTCGTATTGTTTTGGTCAACCCAATTAACGAATGTCTCTCTTCTTCCCTTCCCAATTCTCCCACTTTTCTTCCTCATTTCAGTAATTTGTGTAGAATGCGTATTATTGGAGCATAAAGTTGCAATCCCAATCCAATTGCGTTGTAAAGCGTTGACCAGCTGCAGCCGAAATCTCACCGGTCACTATAAAGTAAGTGTTTAAACAACCTTAGAAGTGTTTCTCTCCTTACTAATTGAACAAATTGCCCCATTATGATTGGAACTAAAAGATTTGGAATAAAGTATTTTTTGAACATTTCAATGAAATGATTCGATAATACGTGGTTATTTGTTTGTTTTGATTAGTTGGTTGTTAAAGGGGCCGTTTGGAGATTGTTTGGAGATTGTGATCCGTTTGTAATTTAAGGGGGATGGATGTTGTATGGATACATATTTGTTATCCTGTTGAGTTTGTAGAGAACGATGATGGTAAATGGGAATGGAAGTATGTGGGGAAAGGAAAGAAAAAAATGAGGGCAATCATGATTCACAAGAACACATCATTTGTAGAATTTTACGATAAGGTGGTGCAAGAGTTGCAGATCGATACAACGGTGAAAGAATTGGAGATGCAATGTATTGTCCCGGTAATGTCTAACTTTCCAAGTGCACCACCGATGGTAATTGATTCTGATAACAGTGTGAAGTGGTTAGTCTTTTTTGTGAAAGCACATTCGTTGGTATTAGCCTCATTGATAAAGATAATAGAAATGAAGAAACACATGTTTTTTTGTAACAATTGTGGCAACATGGATGGAGAGAATAGGGGATATGATGGTTTTTCGTCTATGGACGTCAGTAATGAAACATTGAATAAGGATACGCCTATTTCGAAAGGTGTGAAGAATGTTGACAACCTTGAAAGGCCGAACATGGGAAAGAATGGTTTTAAGTCTGCTGCTTTGTCTGATGAATTGTTGAATAATCAGACACCTGTGTAGAATGTTGACAACCTTGAAAGGTCGAATATGGGAAATAATGGTTTTAAGTCTGCTGCTTTGTCTGATGAATTGTTGAATTATCAGACACATGTGGAGAATGTTGACAACCTTGAAAGGCCAAAAATGGGAAATAATGGTTTTAAGTCTATTGATGAATTGTTGAATAATCAGACACTTGTGGAGAATGTTGACAACCTTGAAGAAGTTATGAGTGATGATGTCGATATTGAATTTAGGAGTGATGATGCCGATATTGAAGTTAGGAGTGATGATATTTATATGAGTGTGGATCCGTTATTGTCTTCCTTGTGCTCGGATGGAGCTGGTGATGTGAGTTTGGAAGCATTCGAGACACGTAATGTCAATGTTGAAAGGTTGAGTAATGAAAAAACAGAAACAGAAACACGCAACATGAATGGTGTAGAGGGAAATAATGGTGTGGAATTGAGTACACCAAATCAAAATTCTGTTCCCGTCATCTTGAATGTGAGTGATGCTGGTAGTATTGTACCACCGGCAAGGATTCCAGAAAGTGAAGATATTCATAAGCATGACATTTTTGAATCAAAAGAGCTATTGATACAAAAGTTAGAGATGTTGGCCGTGAGACATCACTTTGAATTTATAACGGTAAAATCTTCCCGAAGCATTTATGTCGTGGCTTGTAAAGATGATGAATGCAAATGGCATGTGCGGGCAACACGGATAAGAGAAGGTGCGGATAAGTTTGAAGTTCGAGTTTACAAGAAGGTGCATACTTGTTCTCTCACCATTCGCAACAAAGACCATAATAATGCATCCTACACTCTCATAGCAAGGGAGTATGCTGCTAGGTTTACAGATCCGAACCGTGCTTATGTACCAAATGATGTAGTTAATGACTTTCACAGAGAGTTTGGATATACCGTAAGCTATACTAAGGCATGGATGGCTAAAAACTTTGCAATGGAAATGGTAGTAGGAAAGCCAGGTGATAGTTATGGCCAATTGCCCAAGTATTGTCATATGTTGGAGTTGTGAAATCCTGGAACCGTGACAGAGATTTTCACCGATAAAAAAGATGAATTCAAATATTTGTTTATTTGCCTTGGACAGACTAAAAAAGTATTTCGGTCCTCTTTGTTGCGTCGTGTTGTTGTTGTGGATGGAACACATTTGAGCTCGGCCTACAAAGGTGTATTACTTACGGCGACATGTGAAGATGCAAATGCTCAAATTTATCCTATTGCGTGGGGAGTTGTCGATTCCGAAAATAATCGATCATGGAGTTGGTTTTTTGAACAGTTGAAATAATTCACCGGGGACACAAATGAGCTTGTTATAGTTTCTGATCGTGCTGATAGCATAAAGCACGGAGTGAATAAAGTGTTTTGTAACGCTCATCATGGATATTGTATATTTCACATGAGAAGGAATTTGAACACTAAATTTCCACGATTTGATATCGGACGCTTGTTCACATCCACTGCAGAAGTGTATATGTTACATGAATTTGAAGCATTGTTTAATGCATTATGTAGCAAAACGGAGGTGGAAGCAAGTAAGGGGAAAAGAAGAAAACGATTAGAGAATATTTTGATAAAGAATCTTTTTGTCATTGGGCAAGGGCACACTTTCCAGGTTTGAGGTACAATATCATGACGTCAAACAGTGCTGAGTCATTTAACAGTGTGCTCCTCAAAGCTCGAGAATTATGTGTGGTTGGTATGCTCGAACGCATTTGTGAGATAATGCAAGATTGGTTTGCTAAGAGACATGTTGAAGCCATGAAATGTAAGACTCCCCTACCTCCACAAATGGAAAAGTTAATGTTGGAAAAATACAATGCTTCTTTGGGTATAGAAGTTAAGGAAATTGCATCACCTGTGTATGATGTTCGTGATGGTGTGACATGCCACAATGTGGACCTGGAAAAGAATACATGTACATGTAAGCAATTTCAGGTACATCTATTTCCATGTAAACATGCAATTGCTGCGATAAAGGCGAGTGAAGGTCATGGGTATAAGCATTGTAGCCCTCATTACACCGTGGAATGTTGGAGGGCATTATATTCTGAAGCTGTGTATCCTTTGCCAAATTAATAGGAAGTTGCATTTCCTAAGGATGTGATTGCTAGGAAAGTTTTGCCCCCATCGGTAACGAAGAGGCAGGCTGGTAGACCCCAGAAGAAGAGGAAAAAAATCTGCAGGAGAACCACGGGATGGACCTGTATGTGGTAGATGCAAGGGTCATGGTCATAATCGGGGGAAATGTCCAAAGTTAGCCGCTAGTGTGCAATAATAGGGTACAAGATGTTTTTAGTTTGTTGTAAGGGTAAACATGTGAGCTACAACATTTTATGGTCTATGCTATCTTTTGATTGTGCTTGCGTTAGTAATGTAAAATATGGTTGGTGTGGAGTTGAGGTAAGACGTATTTGATGAGTAATGGGTTTAAGTATGGTTCACTTTCTATTAATTTGTAATGTTATGTTATACAGTGTTATGTTTGGTTTCTATCCATAAGAAAAGCCAACATTATATTATTATTACGTCTTCGAACATAAGATTACAATTACAGTACAAAGAGCATTTTACATTGCAACCATAAATTATAAATATATAATAGAAGGTAACACAACATATCAATGCCAACCAATTTGTCTTTCTTGAAAGTGATCCATGACTCTTCTTTTAAGATAAGCAGTTCGGTCTCAACTCGTGCATTTCTCTCCTTGTGGTCTGAATGTCGATGACAATGTGATCAATCTTGTTGGCGATATGTCACAAACTGTCATATTCCAAGATGTTGGAGCTATTAAATTTAAAAGAAAACATAATGTTGGCGATATGTCACAAACAGTCCGTGAGGGGTCATAATAAGATGTTAGATCGAGGTTCGCTCAATGAGGGGTCATAGTAGTCACTGGAACATGTAAACTAGGTCAAACAGTCAGTGAGGGGTCATAGTAGTCACTGGAACATGTAAACTAGGTCAAACAGTAAGTTAGGGGTCATGGTAGTCAGTGAAACATGTAAACCAGGTCAAACAGTCAGTGAGGGTCATCGTAGTCAGTGAAACATGTAAACTAGGTCAAACAGTCAGTTAGGGGTCATAGTAGTCAGTGAAACAAGTAAACTAGGTGAAACAATCAGTTAGGGGTCATAGTAGTCACCGGAACATGTAATCCATGTCAAACAATCAGTTAGGGGTCATGGTAGTCAATGAAACATGTAAACCAGGTCAAACAGTCAGTGAGGGGTCATCGTAGTCAGTGAAACATGTAAACTAGGTCAAACAGTCAGTTAGGGGTCATAATAGTCAGTGAAACATGTAAACTAGGTCAAACAGTCAGTTAGGGGTCATGGTAGTCAGTGAAACATGTAAACCAGGTCAAATAGTCAGTGAGGGATCATCGTAGTCAGTGAAACATGTAAACTAGGTCAAACACTCAGTTAGGGGTCATAGTAGTCAGTGAAACATGTAAATTAGGTGAAACAGTCAGTTAGGGGTCATAGTAGCCAGTGAAACATGTAAACTAGGTGAAACAGTCAGTTAGGGGTCATAGTAGTCACTGGAACATGTAATCCATGTCAAAAAGTCAGTTAGGGGTCATGGTAGTCAGTGAAACGTGTAAACCAGGTCAAAGCACATCAAGTGAGGGTCATCGTAGTCGATGAAACATGTAAACTAGGTCAAACAATCGCTAGGGGTCATAGTAGTCGCGAAAACATGTAAACTAGGTGAAACAGTCAGTTAGGGGTCATAGTAGTCACTGGAACATGTAATCCATGTCAAACAATCAGTTAGGGGTCATGGTAGTCAATGAAACATGTAATCCATCTCAAACAGTCAGTTAGGGGTCATGGTAGTCAATGAAACATGTAAACCAGGTCAAAAGTCAGTTAGGGGTCATAGTAGTCAGTGAAACATGTAAACCAGGTCAAACAGTCAGTTAGGGGTCATGGTAGTCAGTGAAACATGTAAACCAGGTCAAACAGTCAGTGAGGGGTCATCGTAGTTAGTGAAACATGTAAACTAGGTCAAACAGTCAGTTAGGGGTCATAGTAGCCAATGAAACATGTAAACTAGGTGAAACAGTCAGTTAGGGGTCATAGTAGTCACTGGAACATATAATCCATGTCAAATTACACAAATAAATCTATATATATATATATTATATATACATACTACACTAGCGATCGATTAGGGGTCATCATAGTCAGTTAAACATGTAAACCAGGTCAAACAGTCAGTGAGGGGTCATCGTAGCCAGTGAAACATGTCAACTAGGTCAAACAGTCAGTTAGGGGTCATCGTAGTCAGTGAAACATGTAAACTAGGTCAAACAGTCAGTTAGGGGTCATAGTAGCCAGTGAAACATGTAAACTAGGTCAAACAGTCATTTAGGGGTCATAGTAGTCACTGGAACATGTAATCCATGTCAAACAGTCAGTTAGGGGTCATAGTAGTCAGTGAAACATGTAAACTAGGTCAAACAGTTAGTTAGGGGTCATGGTAGTCAGTGAAACATGTAAACCAGGTCAAACTGTCAGTGAGGGGTCATCGTAGTCAGTGAAACATATAAACTAGGTCAAACAGTCAGTTAGGGGTCATAGTAGTCAGTGAAAAATGTAAACTAGGTCAAACAGTCAGTTTGGGGTCATAGTAGCCAGTGAAACATGTAAACTAGGTGAAACAGTCAGTTAGAGGTCATAGTAGTCACTGGAACATGTAATCCATGTCAAACAGTCAGTTAGGGGTCATGGTAGTCAGTGAAACATGTAAACCAGGTCAAACAGTCAGTGAGGGGTCATCGTAGTCAGTGAAACATGTAAACTAGGTCAAACAGTCAATTAGGGGTCATAGTAGCCCGTGAAACATGTAAACTTTGTCAAACAGTCAATTAGGGGTCATAGTAGTCACTGGAACATGTAAATCATGTCAAACAATCCGTGAGGGGTCATTGTAGTCACTCGAACATGTAAATCATCCTTTATATAACAATTACTCCATATATAACAGTATTATGGATTATTTGTTATTAATTATAATGTATAATAATTATTACTAATTATTAATTATTAGTAATTATTATTAAATGAAACCCCAATTATAATAATAATTAGTAATGTATGTAAGAAAATTATGTATGTATATATTCCCTCCCTCAATACCGCCAGAATTTCGGGCCCAAAACTCAATTTTCAAGTTACCCGCCAGAAAAATTTGGGCCCCTTTTCGTTTTCGTTTTCAACATATTCAAATTAATTTGAATTTTAATAAGGGAAAGTTGAAGTTGCCCGGCCCACCTATCAATATACATATGTATGTATTACACGCTCTCTTTCAAAGTAAAAAGGGCAAACGCAATCTCACTCTCTTTCTCCCTCACACAACCTCTCTCTCACAATACACATCCACCGGAATCCTCCATTTCCCTCCTACTTTCCTCCTCCGTTCCTCCGCCCCTCTTATACGCAAATCCGCTTCAACATGATATTCCAAGGTATTTCGGTGCTTAAAAAACTCTTACAAGAATTTCCTGCTTTATTGACTTATTTGATTTGTTAACTTGAGTGTTGTTTTTCTTGTATGTTTCATGTTTTAGGGTTCAAGGGCCGCCATTATCAACTCCTCCGTGGTAATCGAAATTAATTAATTTCTTAGCTGTATGTAGGGATTTAAAGTAAAGTACAGTTCGATTTCGTATGTGTAATTGTTGGTGTTTGATGTTTTAGGGTTCAAGTAAGTGCCGTTGTTATCAATTCAATTCAACTCCGGTCAACTCTTTCTTGGTAACAGCCTGTATGTATATTTTTCCAATTTATCTTTATTTATTTACTTATTAGCATCAGTTATTATTATTACAAATTAAATTAAAAAAATAAATTGATGGGTTAGTTAGTTCCATCATTTCCTTGGATTAACTTACTATTTCCATCATTTCCTTGGATTAACTTACTATTTCCAGCATTTAACAGGTGTTTCATGTTCCCTTTTCTTTCTTATTATTTATCAGGATTATCCTGGGTTATATTTTGAATTGCCTTATGAACATGATAAATCCCTAAACAATAGTAGAAATTAAATACTGAATTATGGGATTCATATTACAAATTAAATTCTGGGTGCTCCTTATTATTTCTCAGAGATTTATGATGTACACTAATAAGTTGTTATGTATTTGTTGTAAGAATGTAATAATTTGTTAACATATGCAACCTATTTTGATTTCTTGTAATTGTTTTGCAAGTTTGAATATGAATGAAAGGACAACAGAACCTGGAGTTTCTCATTCTAGTCATGGTACAAGTGAGTTAATTCATTTGAATGAAACCATTTAATGCAAATGTGGGAACCCCGCTCTATCTACTTTGGTTTTAGGCATTGAGATTTACTTCAAATATCTTGGTTTTATGCAATTTTTGGGACATATCGCCAACATTATGTTTGCTTTTAAATTTAATATCATATGGTTGCAACTTTTTCATAAGCACTTTTGCATTGCAGCCTTGTTAATTTATTTTAGGATTTTCTCATGTTTGCTAAACCTTGTTATATCATTGAAAGATGGATAGGTGTGTTGAATGGATTGAACCGGACATGGATTTACAAGAACTTGAAAGGGAACTAAGGCTCATCGAAGAAGTGTATGAGCGTAATAAAAGAATTTGGAATCCGTGGGGGGTTGATGAGCCGATGCTTGATCCTCAAGAATTTGCAAGCATAATGAGGGACATTGAAGCTCAAGAAAAGGATGAGCGTGTACAATCAATCCGTGGCTGGTTTATGACTCTGAGGATGAAGAAAAGGGCTACACATGTGCATGTGAGGATTTCTGGGAGGAGGAAGTTTGTATTTAGTATGTGATGCAAATGAACAACCTTTTATTTATTATGCTTTTATTTGTGTTTGAACCTTTTATTTGTGTTTGAACCTTGGCTGGTTTATGTTTTGTTTTTCTTGTTATGTTTGTTTAAGTTTTTTTTTTCCAGTACCGTATTTTCGTTTTCTAATTAAATGATGTTGATGATATGTTGTTTGAAGATGTTGTTGTTGTTGTTGTTATTATTATTATTATTATTATTATTATTATTATTATTATTATAGCTAACATTCCAACGATTACATAGCTAACATTCTAACATAAAGTGCCCTCCAAGTCATAATGTTAATAAATAAATAACAATCAAACATAAAATCATGTATCAACCAACAGAATAGTTTACGGTTACATAGCAAATGTTTCAACCAACTCATAATATTCATACACAAATTAGAAGCCAACATCAACATAAAATGATCATGGGTCGAAGTGACATGCAAGTAGTTCCGCAACTAGTTTCAGCCTCCAATAGGGCATAAAGCCAGCATCCATTGTTTGCACATTCAAATTCACCATCATGAACTCTATGAATTTTATGGTATACATTCCACAGTCGGTCCTGCACAATAACATATCATTTAGTCAATCATAGTACATAATGAAATACATCATCTTTTACAAGCAAATGAAACGTACCCATTTGATTGTTTCGGTAGTTTCACCATTTTCACAACCTTAAACCTCATATTCCTCCCACCTTCATCTTCCCTATCAATATTCAGCATCTATGGTATAACCACTTGCAAGGGTAGCATACATTTGTCAAATTGATCATTCCTCACATGTTTTGGTAAACTATCGGCTACATAGATTACCCCCTCTTTCAAATCAACTTTAACTGCAAACCAATGATCACTTACTAACATTGGTGCATACAAATAATTGCACTCCGACCACGACTTACTGTCCCCTGGATGCTTTCCTTCAACATAATTCTTTAATATTCTACGATTTGCAAGATTCTCAATATGCACTCTCTGTTGTAACTCTTCATTTAAAGTGTTGAAAAAATACATCCAAAACACAACTATCTTGTTCAAACAACTTTGGGAACTTTAACGCACGGCGACGATTTTCATGCATACAAGTATTCATTATCTGCGATAAGTAAAAAATTAAATGAAATAGACTTCCAAGAATCAATGCAGGGTTGTCACCTAAATTAAACAACTTAAATTGGTTATGATAGAGGTAAAGCGTACTCACAGGGGATGACAAACTCCCCCATCCAATATCGTTTTCAAAAGTTCGCATCGAGCAGTTCCATCACACAACTTAACCAATTCCCTGCATATAACATATTTTATGACGAGTAATCAAAAATATAATTATTATTGTAGCTACTTTCCATGCACAAACAAAACTCAATTAAAAATAACATTTCCGTACCTGGCTTTTCCTTCCTTATAGTCACTCAACCACTTCTTCAAACCATCACACTTTGTCTTTTCAACGTCTCTATAAGGATCATATGATTCAACACTAAGCAACTTGCTTCTCTTCAAAGATGAAGTCCCTTCTTCTATTAAACTCCTTTTCCCTGAACCACCTACACATCAGAAACTAGTTAATCATATGAATCCACACTTTTAAAGGCAATTACATATGAATCACATGAATCATTTTTTCCCTCATTACCAACAACTTTCTCCTTCTCATCATTTTTCTGCACACTACCAACAACTTTCTCCTTCTCATCATTTTTCCCCGCACTACCAACATCTTTATCCTTCTCATCATTTCTCCCATCGCTACCAACTTCTCCTTCTCCATCATTAATTGTCATATCCCGATCATCAACTTTCATCTCCTCATCAATAATCTCTTCATGATTCACTTTCTTGCATGATTCACATCTTCGAAAACACTGAATCTCCTTCTTCAACCTATCCATCATGGAATAAATTCCTTCATTTTCCTTTTTCACCACAGACGTCACAATTTTCTTCATCTTCTCATAGTCAAAACCGTGTGCTCCTTCATGTTTTATTTCCTTCTCATAGTCAAAACCGTGTGCTCCTTCATGTTTTATTTCCATCTCATAGTCAACACCATTACACTTCTCGTTCTCTAGCAACTCAATCACCTTTTGTTTCCTACAAACAATTGAACCCCAATACGGCTGCTGTGATTCCAATGTCGTAGGCTCCAATTTCGAAATAACCTTAATCTACAAAAAAAAAATAGACACAAAACATTACTCAAGGTAATTCCACAACAATAATAGTAAGGAATACGTACAAAAACAATAACTTACAACCTGTTCTACTTCCAAAACTTGATCAACCCTCACACCAAGCAATCTCTTTTGCAGATTCCATTTTAACATTCTTGGGAAGACTTCTACATCTTCATCAATGATTTCCCCAAATGTCTTCAACGACGGGATAGATTCAAGTGCCCATACCTACATTACATCAAATCAAAAATCAGTCTGAATTGAACAAAACTACATACCCAACAAAAAGTAAATAGAACTAAAGATTGTAGCATACATACCACAATGGCATGGGAAAAACCAAAAATGGCGTATTTCACATTCGGAGAAAGCAATGGGTTCGTCAAATCTTGTCTGAATGTCTTCATTGTTTGCTTAAGACATACCTCGGCCCAAGGGTACTCTTCAAACGCTTCCAACTTGTCAACCAACTCAAACCACCAAAATGGCACAATACTTTTGTCCTTCACCGCCGCCACAACAAATGCTAGGATGACTAGAAGACCCAATTTATATTTGTCTTTGTTGTGGTTTTAGGGGCTTGAGACTTGATCACCAATGCTTCCAATGCCTTTAATATTCCTGCAAAATCTGAAAAACGGATCCTCTCGGTTTCGCAACAAGTTGCTGTCCTTCTTAAATTTATTCGTCCCCTTATTTGTCCGGAGTATCACGAATAATCTAAGTGAGATATAAACAGAGAGTTCTTGCCTTTTTGTCTAGGACAAATAGATCAAAAAGATAACTTAGAAGTGTTTGTATGTATGTAACTTTTCAAGGATGCTTGTTTGTGTTGTATATATGTTCAACTAAACAAAAACACCTTTTAAAGGCACTTGGATTGAAGAAAATCAGTTGCTAGTTCGTTTACTAAGGTTACAACCTAAGTGAAGAGGTATCACTTGGTTATAACCACTTAAAAAGACCAAGAGGTACCTAAAAATCGAGTTTTGGGCCACACAGTGGCGCGCGTGGTCACTGTGAAAAAGAAAATCGCCCAAGCATTCGAATCAATTTTAGGCATAACTCAAACCACAAAGTGGCGCTAGACCCATAGGCGGGCGCTGTGCCCTGATGCTCCAAAACTTAGTTTTTAGTCCTTTAACTGGATTTACGGTCCTTTAAGTGACTTTCTCGAACTACGCTAGCTTATTTTCTATCCAGTATACTCATATACACTTAACATAAGCGTGCACTCCGCACCTCCAAGCTTATAAATAAGTGTTACGAGTATATCCATCCTTGTACTAAACCCCGATTACCTCAACGGCTCGTGATACACTTAAATCACTAACATTCCTCCCCCATTTAAGTGTAATCCTTGGTTTAGCAAAACAAAACAGTCACCAACAAACCAACTCATGATTTAATGAAAATGTCACGAAGATTGAATTTCCATCTAGTATTATTACACGCAAATATTCGAGTATTGGGGTGTGTCTAAGCATTGAACCCTTTACACATTTTGAATACATGTACATAACAATACACATGAATTGAAACTACTTCCAAAGTATTATACTTGACACTAATTAAACAGGCCTTGTGTCCATATCCGTTCATGAGTATATAGAAAGTCAACCCCACTTTCTTGAAGCGGCCAAACTTCATACTCATATAGGTGAATCTTTCTAATCATGTACCTAAAACACTTTTCCAAAAGATATCACCTACATAACATGTAATGCACATACTTTCGGGACTTTTCATGTGCCAAATCTTCGAGAATGGGCCTTCCACATTGAATTCTGCCTATGGCGTTGTACCATAAGGGAATTGGGTATCCCACCCCAAAGATTTAATGGGTTCTACACATCCCGATAACAAACTTTTTACCAAGTTTCAAGTCAATCTATATTTGGCCAAACAAGATTGACTCAATCAAGAGTACTCTTTGAACAACCACCATCATCCTTTGAGTTATAAACTCACAATCCAACTTTTCTTTAATACATTGGTGTCTAGATCACCATTGTAACATTTGACAATTTTCCAACCAAACACATTGGATAACTAGGATGAACTTGGTTATTAATTGCAAGGGAATTCCGAACTTCTAAGTCATCAACAAAGAAATCCAACTCCATAGTCCAACCGTAAATTTATGCACTTAGAAGCTCATAAATGAAACTTCATCCTAGCACAAATTACTAGTTAACCGAGGATTCTTCTAAACCGAAGGAATCTCATATAACTTTACTATAGAGTTTAAACCTCCCCAGTGACCGTAGTTTAAAGCCTTGATGACAATACCGTCAATTATGAACAACATGATTTGGTTAATACCAAAATCAACATGTCAACAATGTAAACTACTACATCACCTTATATTCCAAGGCAAATCCAATCTTTGTAGATCGAGCATGTTTCACTTTTAGTATCATGAATAGATACTAAACCAAAGCAAAACACCAAACATGTATTCAACATACATCAAATGACAAAGTCATTTCCTTAATTAGACATCAAACATATATAAGACATATAATGTGCAAAACATATGTAAGATTTGAATAGATACGAACAAGGTATTATAAAGAACTTTAAATTAAACTAATCTTTAAGCTAAGATGTCTATCAAGTTTAATTTAGCACCTTGAACCAAAAAAGCATATACACTCCTTATGTTAACTTCAACATAACAAAACCCTCCAGTTGTTTCAAATACAATGCCCATTCTAACCTCCATTCTAAAACCGAAGTTTTTACCATCCATTTAATGGATTACAAAATTGTTTAACAGTTGTTAAAACAAACAACAACAATTTATCCGAGGAGATTTCATTAACCGGTGCCAAGGTATCAAAATAACCAATACCTAAAACCGTACAAAACCTTACATTATTAATCAGGATTTATACATGTTGACTTACATCAACTTTCATCTTTCATTGAAAGATTCATCGCACCATTTGCTCTCATTGAGCTTTACCGGCATATTTAGAAAACAACTTTATTGTTTTCCTTCACTCCAACACTAGTAGGAGTTTCATACTTCAAACTTTGTACAACATTATAAATGTCCAAAGATGACATACCATGATTCAACAAATGATAAAGCTGCACTAGAATTAACATAGTTTCAATGCCTCTTTTACTCAAGGAATTAACCTTAACCTCAGAAAGTCACAAGACCTCCTCACACCTCCAAACCTCAAGTTTGGATTTCATTATACCAAAGTTCAAGTAATTTATCAAACAAACAACTGTTAGAGGCTTGGGATTATAAACAAAAGCTTAAAACTTATGCTTAAATACTTTCCAATTAAACTCATTAAAACATACACTCTTTTCATTTACCTTTTGGAGGACATGATAGTTATTTACTACCATTTTCATACCATCACTTGTATTACTACAAAGTAACGCAAATAAACGATGTATCTATTAACAAAAGAGTTACAACTTTTCCAAATTAAGGATTCATCATCTTCTAAACCGAAGAACTACAACTCTTACAACCAAGAGTTACAACTTTCTATATCGGAAAGTCTCAACTTTTCAAAATAAAAATTTCATCCTTCTGAACCGAAGAATCACAACTTTTCAAAATAAGTCACAACTTTTAAACCAAGAGTTGTAACCTTTAAAGTTTGAAAAGTTACTACCTTTAAACGATAAGTTATAATCGCTCAAAAGAATACAAACTCTAATGAATTGTATTCTTTCACCAAACCGATACATTCTTTAACAAATCAATAACATGATTTTTCCTCCAAAACATTCACTTAAAAACAAAGCGAAAATCCATGATACTAATCATGTTTCTGAAAAGAATAAGTTCAAAACAAGTTATAAACATATATTACATATATATATTACCAAATAACAAGTATAACACATGAAAGACTAAATACATAAACATTTTAGTCATAGGACTAAAATGCAGAAGTATAAAAAAGCAATTATACTGAACCAAAGCACTCATATATAAGTCCTATTGCATAGCAACATATCTTATATACATATAAGTATCACTTAAGCATACCAATAAACATACATGTATAATTATTTCAAATCATACAAACCATGTACAACTAATGTTTAAACTATATACTTTCAAGAACCAAAGGATATACTTAAATCTCTTAACAATGACAACCTTGACTCCTTTTCTTGAATGTCACGGATCAACAATCCACCGGTTCAAAACTTCAAACCAAGTTGATCCTTACACTCACAATTTTCCAAACCGGAGTCAAAACTCAAAACAACATTTTATTAGTTGTTTCACCAAAACTTAGTTTACCGTCATTATTCTATCCTTTGTTTGATCTTACATACTAGGCATTCAACCTAGTAAAACAAGTTTTTCCAGAAATCCAAATTTCTTTAGATTTGCAAACTCTTCATTACAAGTGTTCTATCAAAGATAGACATTTAAAATCATTATCTCTTCAACATGATTTCCATCTATTTGTACCATTAGAAAACATATAACTACAATAGACATCAAGTTTTCCAAGAGATAACACTTGATTCATCCCAACATTAGTTATACACAAACACTTAAAATTTCTAAACATTAACATGATTTTATCACCAAGATCAATGAACATTAAACATTAAACACGCAGCAAGTTTCATCATTGATTCAATCATGTCTAGAAATATCAAGCCAAACAACATATATGTATAATCAAATAACATCCAAGAACAAAACTAGACACTACAATCAAATTTTATATTGATTGTAGTTACTGTTCTTGGACACCACAAACTTTCATGAAATAATGTAAATAAACATACATACCATTCATCCGTAGTCATAGCAACATCACAAAGAATTTTTACAAAGTCATTCCAATGAACTTTTACTTACCAAAAGATTATAATCGACTTTGCATCAATAAAAAACTGCAGTAACTTCTCAGAATTTCTGACAACTGTCAACATCGAACCAGACCGCAAACTTGATATCACTGCGATCCTCGTCTCGCCACGATTCTAACGGTATCTCCGGATTTTCAAACCGATTCTGAATCAAGAGTTATGCCCAAAATACTAGGACACAACCTTTGATCAAGTCTCGCCATCTTCTAAAGTTCACTCCTCGAACTCTTCCAGCTTCCCGAAATTGCAGTCATTTCTTTGCATTCACCATTGTGATCGTAACAATAAATTTAAGAAGATTGTTGTGGTTTTAGGGCTTGAGACTTGATCACCAATGCTTCCAATGCCTTTAATATTCCCGCAAAATCAAAAACGGATCCTCTCGGTTTTCAACAAGTTGTTGTCCTTCTTAAATTTATTTGTCCCCTTATTTGTCCGGAGTATCACGAATAATCTAAGTGAGATATAAACAGAGAGTTCTTGCCTTTTGTCTAGGACAAATAGATCAAAAAGATAACTTAGAAGTGTTTGTATGTATGTAACTTTTCAAGGATGCTTGCTTGTGTTGTATATATGTTCAACTAAACAAAAACACCTTTTTTAAAGGCACTTGGATTGAAGAAAATCAGTTGCTAGTTCGTTTACTAAGGTTACAACCTAAGTGAAGAGGTATCACTTGGTTATAACCACTTAAAAGACCAAGAGGTACCTAAAAATCAGTTTTGGGCCACAAGGCGGCGCCTGTGGTCACCTGAAAAAGTAAAATCGTCCAAGCATTCGTAATCAATTTTAGGCATAACTCGAAACCACAAAGTGGCGCTAGACCCATAGGCGGGCGCCTGTGCCCCTGATGCTCCAAAACTTAGTTTTTAGTCCTTTAACTGGATTTCTGGTCCTTTAAGTGACTTTCTCGAACTACGCTAGCTTATTTTCTATCCGTATACTCATATACACTTAACATAAGCGCACTCCGCACCTCCAAGCTTATAAATAAGTGTTACGAGTATATCCATCCTTGTACTAAACCCCGATTACCTCAACGGCTCGTGATACACTTAAATCACTAACGCCTTCTTCACTCCCACCGCAACTTTCAAAAGCATCCCACAATTCTATCCTATTCAATTCATCAACATCCTTAAAATATTTCTTTACAAGACGACTCTCTTATCTTTCCAATGACTTATCAAAATTATCTTCTCCAAATCTCTAAAAGATTCCTGAAGCAAGCCCATCACTAAGGCTAATTCTTCAATGCCAAATCCTCTAATCCTCTTATCTTTCCCAATAACAAAACCATGACTTCATTCTTATTGACACTACTTTGTCTCGCTTGGTATTATCAACTAATTAATGATTTGATAAGATGAATTCCGATCGTAAATCTCTAAAAGATTCCTATCATTTTGGTTACAAAAGCAACACTTAAGTCAAACTTAAATATCACATGGGTTTCATCCAATATGAAATCTTGGTTCATGTCTTGATTCAATGATTTCTCTCAAAACTTTCATGCAAATGGAATAGTTAGTGATTTCACATGGCTTATGTCTATCCTCCTTGGTAAGATGATATGCCAATTCATATAAAATGAACATGTTAGCCTTTTCTTGCTTGTTGGACATGGGCTCCTCAAATGTAGATGTCACCATAATTTTTAGAATTGTCCATCTTCATTCTCACTACAATATTAATGAACAAAATTAGTTAATTATCCTCAAAACAATTGCAATTAAGAAAATCAAATTAATACGCTTTGATACACTATTAAGACATACTTATAACACAAATTAACACCATAAAGTTGCAATTGAGGACACTACAGCTTTCAATTACAAATTCCAGTTGACTTGAGACACTACACACAACTAAACCATAAAGTTGTAGACTTTAATTGAATCACACTACGAAACCCAAATCTCCATACCCCATGATCCTTAAAACCCCCAATATTTAAAGATACAACCCTAACCATAAACAATCGCCCCAAACACAAACACAACCAAATTAAATTAATAAATTTAAAGCCCCAACCCAAACACAAAATAAAACCCAAACCCACAAAATCAGCGGTTTCAATTACAGATCCCAACCGTATGTTGGATAGTATAACCCATTACATGCGATTACATGTTGACACACAATGCATTCGATCAACTCATATCAAACTTACAAGGAATAAAGCAAGAACTTACACCCACAAAATGCTTCAGGCAGTCGAATGCTTCGGGCTTCAGATTGATTCCGATGAGATGATTTAGGAAATTATGGGAAAATGGAAGAAAATACGATTGGAGGGGTCAAAAGTTGGGAATCAAAGCAAATTGAAGAAGCGTGAAAAGATAATAATTGAAGAGCATAGGAGGAGTCAAAAGTTGGTTTGAGTGCGTATGGACCCGTGGTAGGTAACGACATTTAAAATGGGGGATTTAAATTGAAAGATAACGTGAAGATGACGCTGAGAGGAGAGGGATCCTCCGTTACTTCTCCTCTATTTCCCATGAAGGGTATTTAAGACCTTACACACGTTTTTAAACCTTTTCCGCTTTTTCAGTTATTTTTTATTTACACGTTTTGGTCAAAGGTCATTTAAGCAAAACACCATTCTCGCGAGGTCACTTAAATGAATGTCCCTATTTTATGATGAGTCCATTTCAGGAGTAAAGTATGTGGATGGATCTGGGTTATACAATTTCAATTCAAATTTAAAAAGTGTGGTCCAAAATCATCCACATGTATCTACGGTGTAAATGAAGTGACTAGGAAAGAATTGCCCGAGTTACGATGGGACACACTCAACACCATCTATTTTTTAACTGGATATAAAGTGTGGTTTAGATCAATCCAGTGAGAGGTAGCATAAAAAAATTCTAGAACTAGAGATTTTTAGGTGCTCCTTTCACTTGTGTAGAGTTAGGATGTGGGATAATCAAAACCGTTCAGTTTTCAAATTGGATTAATATTGTGTGGTTCAGATCATCGTAGTTGTCACTTCACTCCAAATAAAGTTAGCACCCAAAAAAATCCAGAACGGGAGATTTTTAGGTGCTTCCTATTTGTGTGGAGTTAGGAAGTGGCACGATCAGTACCTTTAGTTTTCAAACTGGATTCAAAATTTGTAATTCAGATCATCCCAGCAGTCACTTCTCTTCAAATAGAGTTAGCACCAAAACAATTTCCAGAACGGGAGATTTTTAGGTGCTCCCCACTTGTGTGGAGTTAGGAAGTGGCACGATCAGTACCTTTAGTTTTTAAACTGTGTAGTTCAGATCATCTTAGCAGTCACTTCTCTCCTAATAGAGTTAGCACCTAAATAAATTCCAGAACGGGAGATTTTTAGGTGCTCCTCACTTGTGTGGAGTTAGGATGTGGCACGATCAGTACCTTTAGTTTTTAAACTGTGTAGTTTAGATCATCTTAGCAGTCACTTCTCTTCAAATAGAGTTAGCACCTAAGTAAATTCCAGAACGGGAGATTTTTAGGTGCTCCCTCCACTTGTATGGAGTTAGGAAGTGGCACGATCAACACCTTCAGTTTTCAAACTACATTTAAATAGTGTAATTCAGATCATCCTTACCGTCACTTCACTCCTAGATTTAAATTTGTCATATTATTTGTCTTTAATGGATACAGGTTCTCTACAAACACAAGGGGAACCCTGAGATTACTTGTACACATGTTGGCATTCTTAATTAGATAAATTATATCCTATTACCATTGTAAATACGATATAATAAGTGACGTTTCTATTGGAAATATAAGTCAAATCCCATGAAATGAAGGTTTGGATTATGTGTTGAAACAGTCAAATTTAGAAAAAAATTCGGATACGCTCCGGTATGGTTCACCGAGAGCTTGTTATACTTAAAAATACTACACATGGAGTAGATGATGTTTGGCTATGGAATCACTCGATTCAGATATCGGGTAAATGAGAAATTAATGCATAAAATTGGTTAAAAATAAGTAAGAGATGAGAGTTGAAGGGAGGACCTCAACCCATCTTCCCACATTAATTGGTAACTTGAGGTTTGGGAACTCAAGTAATAAGAGTTAGTGACTCTTATGGATGTGCCCAAAGGGGCAAAGCATTTTTGTGTAGGAGGGAGGACTTAGATTATTCCACATGCGCGTGCGCCGCAGTCCGTCCCAGCTCGAGCTCGGTTCGGTTTGGGTGTTTTTATTAATTTTTTGGTCGAAATTTCTTTATGAAATTAACCAAAAATTAATTTTTACACGTGACATGTCATCCGACAATCAAAATTGTTGATTGGGTCGGCCATACAAGTCAAAGGCGTGTTTGACTTTTCTTGAGGGTAAAGTCGGCCGACTTATGCCATCCGACCAATAAGAATTGTATTGGCACCTCCTCTGCACTATATAAAGAATCCATATGAATGAGAATTAGAGCATCAAATTTTCTCTTCTCTTTTCCACTACAAAGAATATCTCATATAGAACTAGTTCTTGAGTTGAAGAGAAGTCGGAGCACTCTGTAAGTTCGTCGGAACTCGGATTTTGAAGTGCCTTTAAGTCCAAGACGTGAAGCCGTTGTATCTTGGGAGACAGTTGCTACTACTGTGGGCATCATACCAGAGCAATTTGTCTTAAGAAAAAAGTAACTACTCGCATCGGTTTAATCTCTAGTCCTTTATTTTATGCATTATATTTTTATTTTTCTTTGTTCAAGTCAAATATGTGATATTAATAAACCGAATTTTCCTTGCCGTGTTATTTATTTTCTATTTTAATTTTTCATTTATTTTCTATTTAAATTTTTTATAATTACTTACGTTAATTACGGATCTATTCTTCTGCCTTCTGTAAATGTAACAAGAAACAATTACATGCATAAGAGCTGCACTTTTACAACAATTTCTACCCTCTTTACATAGCTGGGGTATAAGTATAACATCTTCTGCCTTCTGTAAGAATGTAACAAGAAACAATTACATGCAAAAGAGCTGCATTAAAATATACATATTGTATACATTCTTTAAAGTTATAACTAATTTGAGAAAATCTTGCACCATATATGCTATTCAGAGATGTCAAATAATACAAACAAAAGGTTCTAAATTGCATACATTTTCTTGAAATCATTATTTAAAACCTCTGAATCTGATAACACAGACATTGACCAAGACCTTGATCTGCTGTTATGTGAGTTCTTTCTCAATCTGTTCTTATTTGAAGATTCATTTCTGCTTGTGAAAATCCAATAACACATTGTTCCCAATGTCCCAACTATTATAATCACACCCATGATTGTTACTACAATTGCCATCCACCTCTCTTTTTCACCAACTACTATGAATGCAATTGCTAAAAAAGCCACTGAAATCAACACACAAGCCAACCACATAAGTTTGTTTATAATCGCCATTAATTGCTTCTTCGCTTTGCTTTCTACGACCACCACTGATGTTTGAACAACCACCACAGCAAGTGAAATGAATAGTGAAATGGAATCGAAAACAAAGAAGATCAGAAAAGCTGGATTTGGTGCGATATTTGCTTCACCTAAGGAAAGCCCATCTGGAATATTATCCGGGGTATCAACAAAGCTTCCAGGTATTTGATAAATTGCCGCAAAGGCAATTGTGGCTATAAGTACAGCTACCACTGTTGTTGAATTGATTGCATTGTTAAGTGCTTCTCTGTGCATTTTATTGAGTCGTTTTCCTATCCCTTGCACGCGTTTCCTGGTTTGACGTGTATGCTCTAATTGATTGTGAACTTCATGCTTTATGTCACTCACTGTTTGCTTCAATTCTCTTGCTGGATTTTTCGGTTGTGGCTGTAGAGTACGCGCACTTTCAACACCGTGTTCTTGTAGTATGGCTTCGATTTCAACTTGCCCTGTTTTCTCTGCTGTGTCGAGAGCTGTTTCGTTTGATCTATTCACAGCTTTAATGTTAATATCATTGTGTGCCAACAGCATCTTAATAATCTGCACATATATATAAGCATCATGTTAAATTCTCCACCATCTAAGTATCTAACACACACAAAAAGGAGCCTTTAATGGCACCACATCTGAAAGTAGGTTTGGTGTGGTGCTTTGTGTTATACCTGTGACCTGCCTTTGCGGGCGGCGATATGCAAAGCTGTGTTGCCCTTAGAATCAACCATATTAATAAGTGCAGGCTCAGCTTTAATAAGTTCCTCTACAACTTCAAGATTTTGACCTTTAACTGACATATGAAGGGCAGTCTGTCCCTTTTTATCAGTTCTTGTTGCCATACAAGGCTCTTTACTCAAAAGGGCTTTCACTACCTCAACATGACCACTTCTAGCCGCGGAATGCAAGGCCGTTTTCCCATTACTTTTCGCTATACTTGCCAAATTACTCACTGAATCCAACAGATAATTTACCACTTGAATGTGCCCTTGAGCAGCGGCTGTATGCAATGCCGTGGTGTTTGCTGTATCAACCGTCATTGATAGCTCAGGTCGAGCTTCCATTAGCACCTTCACCACATCTACAATAGGTATTTACAAGTAAATCTCATTAGCAATCTCATTCGAATCGAAAATATTTAGTGCAATGATTATACCGCGTCATATGTTTACATCAATAGGTATATCTGTTCTGGGATTGTCTTAGGCATTGAAACCGTTAGATAAGTATAGAGACAATACCGAATTCCATAGAGATATACATACCCAAATCTCCTTGCTTAGCAGCAATGTGAAGTGCATCAAAACCATTCTTTGCTTTAATGCCAGCAGCCACAAGATCATAATACATGATCAGCTCCTTAACAACCTCGGGATAACCATATTCCGCAGCAACGTATAATGCGGTTTCCCCTGCTGAATTTCGGCGTGATAACAATTCTACCAAATCATCTTCTGATGTGCTTCCACTGATAATCTCTTTAATTGCCTTTATATTCCCAGCTCTAGCAGCAGAATGCAACGCCGAATCATCCCGTTTTCCGGTTAATTGTTTTGTCATTTTTTTCCTAGGTGTTGGCTGCTCTGCTGTTGCTGGTGCTGTTGTTTTTGTTGCTGGTGCTGTTGCATCCATCTCTATTTTAATTTCTGTATTTTCCATTTCTTCGATATTACTGCTTTGCCTAATTATTCTCCTCCTAATTTCTTCCTTCAAAAACCCATAGCAATTCTCATAAAAATAGATAAATATGCAACAACAAAAACATGCAAGAATTCACCAAAAATTGCACTTTAATTCTGTTTCCACCTCCCTCATTTACATGAACTTGAAACTCTTCCCCTGCCAGAAAGGGGGAAAGAGGAGGGGGTTACTTTTTTTTTTTTTTTTTTTTTTTTTTTTTTTTTTTTTTTTTTCATTTGGAAAAATATATTTGTTTCCTATATTATCTCCTTGTCATCATCCATGAATCACAGGATCCCCAAACAAAAAAACCAAGAAAAGGGACAAAAGCTAAATATAGTAAAATTCTTTCAATAATTTTAGAGAATTATAATTAGAAAAACGAATTAATTCCTCACAGAAATGAAGAAATAATAATCACCTGGCTATTAAGAAAGAATCCACCTTTTGCTCTCCTCCATCCAATGCTAAAAAACCCACAAAATTCAAAAGATGTTTAACATTTATTTACCAAAAAAAGATGTAAAATTATTTTCAATATAAAGGCGACCTCACATGTAAACACTCAAACAATGAAAAAAAAGAACATTTTGCTAGCTAGAGTGGAAGTCTTTGTAATTTTGGAGGGAGGTGAATGTTCAGGCCGCAGGGTCAACTGGTTGATATTTTGTACGCGACCATTTTATGGTTTGCGTAAAAAAAACAAATATTATGATAGTGTGTTTTTTTGTGTGGCACCACACCAGTGAGTTTAAAATTTGAACATGACATCATACAATAAGCAAAAGCCTATTTATTTCAAAAGTAGTTCCAGTTATACCGTCAATACTGTTAAATTAACATTGCTGCTCGCGAATAATTTTGTGTTCAACTTCTTAGTATTTTTTATCGTTTGTTTGTTTAATTTAACGAATTAAGTTTGAACAAAATTATAACCTCGTTCTCTAAACGAACGAACATGAGCAAACTCGCGAACGTTCGATTATTTTTGTGAAGATGCTTATATAGATAAACCAATGTCCAACATAATCCTAACACATAAGATGATAAGTCATGTATTACTCTAGAGTAATTTTTATAGACTATTTATAGAATACACTTAATGTTGTTGTTACTATGATATTTGAATATTTTTTTTTTTTTTACTTTGTTATTTATTTATTTGGACTTAGTTATTGATACCTTGATGAGCCAAACTCGATCCAAGATCGAACTAGAAGGCAAAAATACGTGCAATAACCAAACTCGAATACGAGCATTAACAAATTTTCTTTATAAATAAGCTGAGCTTGAACATAATTTTATGTTCATTTTTAGGGTTTGTTCGTTTATTAAACAAACGTTCGCGAACAAGCTCGTGATCTTAACAAACCAAACTTGTACATATTTTTTTTTTTATCCATTTGTTAAATGAACGAACACGAACAAGCTCGTGATCTAAACAAATATAAGTTTAAACAACTGATATTCGATTCGGCTCTATTCGTTAACAGCACTAGTTATACAACAAACAAACAATAAAAATAAATGGTAAATCGAAATTTTCCATCATTATTCATCGTATATGATATATTATCTAATATGAGTTTTATTATAATCAATTATGTAAAATTGTAGTATGATCATTTTATTACTAATTAAAGTTAAAACAATAGATAACTTTCATAATATGTATGATTTTGAGAAATACATTTAATTAATTAGGAAGGGATTAAGTATTAGCTTTCTTTTTATATTTAACCTTATATGTGAGGAATGAGGATTCAACTCAATTAAGCAAGAGTTCCTTGCACCTTGACAACTCGTTTAGACCACTTTGTATTATAATGACATGTCACACCCAGATGATATATTATATATAATTTAAAAGATGTATACTTTAATCTTTGCTAATGATGCTGAGCGCATGGAGCATCCAAATTAGTATGACCAATAATCCTATAGCAACTTCTAACCGTCTCTCATTTTTTGTTTTTTTTTTTTTAAATTTTCAGTTACATTTTTCAACATTTTAAAGCAAATTTCATTTAATTTTGATAGGAAGCATCACAAATCATTGCAAGGTAATCACAATTTGCTGAAAACAACGTCGTTTTAATTAACCTGTAAACGCAAATTGGACAGGCGTATTCAACACCTAATTCAAACACGTCCACCCCTCCACTGCCTTGACCATAAACATAATATTTCTACCCTTTTTAACTAGTTAATTAAGGAATATTGAAATAAGATAACAGTAAGTAGCAACATAATGCTCTGTATTATATATAAACATAATCAAGTTTGCTAGTGGGATGATGCATTCCTTTTGAAGAGAGACTATATTTATAACCATAATTATCATACGTGTAGTATAAATTCAAGGTGTGAACACTGTATGAACAAAAACATATAGCACATTTATTTGGCCAAGAAATATATCACCTTGGTGGTAGACTTTTGACTTTATATATATTCTTTTACCAAGCTATCCCCTGACGTTGTCTGAACTAATCCTCTAAGGTGCTACAGCCATGAATGGCGGAATTCTCAGATTGTTTGATAGTTGATTTTTCATCACAATAAAATCATTTTATCATTGTACAGTACAGTAGTTGGAACATATATAAGAAAAAGATTTTATAAATCCCACATGATTACAATTTTGTATCAATTAAGTCCACTAGATTACAACTCAAATATACTTCTCATATTTTGCAATCATATACTATAATTCTTTTAAGAAAGAGAAAACAAGGACACAAAGGTAAATTCAGCACATCAAACACACAAATCAACAAACTAATTAATAAGCAAGATAAACATTGAACTGTAGCACAGTCTCAAGCCCATCAGTGTTCTGTTGAGTGATAGAACCAGCAGGCAGTGTCTTAACAATCGCGAACCCTTTAGCGTTTACGTATTTTCCAGTTCCGCCCATTATCGCAAGATGGGATTCGGAAACCGCGGGCCGATGAACCCCGAAAAAGCTCAGACTATCAGAGTAGCTCCCACTAGCAAACATCACATTAAAAGCCATTGTTTGGCTAAGCCCGTCTTCTGAGCTTGCTATATAGAACCCTTGAGCTTTTCCGACTGAACCGGAACCGAGATCATGTCCTTCTGTTAGTTCATCATCAAACACTGTCATTGTTCCAAACATGAGCTTTTGGAATGAAGTTCCTGATTGGAATTGACCCATATTTAAGGCGGGGAACCCGAACCCGCCTCCTATTATGTTGTTTCCATTGTTGTTGTTGTTTGCAATAAGGTTAGGTCTTGTACCACTTAGACCTGTGAGGAATGGTAGGTTATTGTTGTTCATGTTGCCGTTATTGTTATTACCGTTGTTGCCCGGGAGGACCGCGCCGTTAGGCTTCGCGAACGGGACCTGGCCGCCGACTGCGGGGTTCGTTACGATCCCGGTTACTGCTATAGCTGAAGGATTTGTTCCTCCAAGAATGTCATGCATGAAGAATGTCAATGAGTGATCAGGAGTACTCTCGGCGCCAACTGCACCGCCCGGTACTCCGGTTGCACCAATGCCAGCTGGTGCAGCACCTGTTGTTGCTGCAACTGGTGCAATACCAGTTGTTGTTGTTGCTGCACCAGTACCCGGTGTTGTTGGTGCAACAACACCAACGTCATCAGGTGTGTCGACTGCAGCACCTGATGGCGCCTCATCGAGGATTCTTGATGAGGCCGTAAATGTGGATGACAATGCTACCATAAGAAGGAGAACAACAGCTTTAAATTGGAAATGGAAGAATTTGCATGAATCCATATTAAATAGTATGTCAAAGAACTGCAGAATAGTTTGGTTAATGGGTAATTAATGTGTTTAAAATGGATTAATGAAATTGAAGGGATTGTTAATATGTTTATATAGCATGAGTTTTAGTAGATGAAAATGCAATTGGAGTTGATGAAATGGATTAGGTGTTCATTTATTCCAACTGCACTTTGGGACAGTACTGTTGATTAGTTGGAAAGTTTGATCATTTTAAAGAATATAATTATGAGGAATAATGCAGAATCATATCCGTTTTAAATTCATGATGAGTTAATATTAATTATCGTCTAAAGATGAGTTATTAACGTTGTACTAGGTATCTCGTGATTGGTAAAATTTTATATTCCTTTTTCTTAGCTTTGCTTATTCTTCGGATTGAATATGTGAGCTTAAAGTAAAATATTCGTTTTTTGTGTGTTCAATTTTAAATTCTGCATCAAATATATCTGCTTATTCCTCCAACTACATGCTCTAACTTCAAGAGCAAGAAGGAATGAATTGAGGTTGTACTCGGTACTCGTCAAAGACCCATAAATCATAGTGATCATGTGCCCCTGCTAAGTCGTTTCACGAATGGACGAGCTCAAAAGGGGAGGGGGCGGATCAACAAAGGCGAGATCAGCTCACTTGCCCACCGAGAGTCTCTTTGTGTTCAGTGTACCGCTCCGAAGCTTGTGTAGCTTACGCGAAGCAAGCTGCAATATATTCAAAAATAGATATATTTTAACCCTAGATTTAGCGAGTAAGGCAACGAGCGGAGCTACTCGCGGAACACCTAGGTATTTTTCTAGATTATATTATATGTGCGGCTCATGCCCCTCTCCTGTTGCAATGGTGTGGGGCGTCAGCAGAGGCTGTTCCCCCATGGCCAACTCGAAGGGGCTGAAGTTCGACGTAGAGCTTTTTGGTTGTTAAGTTATAGCAGCACTGAGCTCCATCCTTCTGGTTTGCACTAAAGTGGCTTAGCTTAACGCCCTCGAGGAGTCCGTATATTCTCTCCGTCTGAGCTTTCAAAGCAAGACTTGATTCGTATATACCTCATTTTTAAAGGGAGAGTCGTTTCAAGGTATTATGGGGTAATGGGCGTAGCAGATTTACCCTTTACTTCTTCATAAGAGATGTCCTAACCGAAAACTTTATAACTCTGGTTGGTCTTCCTACGCTGACGAATGCCTATTTTATCTTCCCAAGGTTCCCCTTATAAGATAAGGCTAAGGTAAAAAAATAGAGAGACTAAAAGTCCGGGTTTCTGACAACCGGGAACAGGTATCAGGCACCGAACAAATTCCCTAGGACTGCTATAACTCGCATGATATAGACCACGAAAAATATGAAGGTGAACCACAATGAGAAACTTACTTGCCCCATTAGCATGCATATAATGGAGCAACCAGCCCCCTTCAACATCTCTCATAATGTGTTCTACGCTGTTGAAAGCTAGATCCACATGAGGTGTGTAATGCAGAACTAAAAAAACGCCAGTATGATATAGACTTTTCATTTGGATATGACCCTCTTTAAAATCTCAATCAAAATATATAGGAACAAAATTTGTACATTAAGAAGTGAGAATGAGCAAATAGGCCGAGTCTCATGATCGATCAGGACGGAGGATGTTTCGGAAACACTTAGAAGCGGCATAAATGTATAGTGACTGGTAAGGAATTTTGAAGGAAATTGAATTGCACCGTGCCCAAGATGTGAATTGTGAAGTAGGCGTTGTTATGCCTAAGCTTATCTCTGTGAGGTATTAGGGCAAATGCAACATAAGGGAGCATATTGTGAAAATGGCTCATATAGTATCCAAACCATTTTTTTGAGAAAGGCTATAGTATCCAAACTTTGGGCATTTAATTTGGAGGTCTTTTATGGCCTTTGGTGCATTGTCTTTCTTTCTCTTTCTGCACAATAGGGTAAACTAAAGGTCGGTTATACTTGCCAAAAGGGAAATGAGACTTAAAGGAATTAATTTCCCACTATGTGCAAAATAGAAACGGTTGAAATATAAGCAACTGAAAAATGCTCATAAGATCACCACTAAAGGTAAGGGTAAACAAAGATTAAGGGGGAAAGCTGCTAATGCTCTACATTAATGGCAAAAGAAACAACGTAATAATGTTGGTTGTTTTTATACTAATGGATGGACACAAAGAAAGACATGCTTCGCACTTTGGTCTGTTCAGAAGTTAATTTGACTTTTGTACATTAGCGCAAGTGGATAGATTCCGGTGTTACTTTTCACTTAAACGTGTCTATGCAAGTTTGTCAGCATTATTGGTCACCGGTTGATGGTGAAAGATAAATCTTAGTAGGCGATAGTGATGCGTTGACGGTTGAGGCTATTGAGAAAGTAAGATTGATACATATTATTACACACTTATCAAAGTTGCAGACCGGAGGCCTATAGTGTCGTCGTCTATTTTTTCCCACACAATGAAAGAATGGGAGTACAATACAGGGTCAAAGGGTTACTACATCAGCTAGCTCTCTAATAGTGAACTCATGCTTAGCAATATCCTCCACCCAAAGAAGAAAAAATTTTATGCCAAGAAATAGGCATGGACATCTTAGTAGCAAAGATAGAGAGATTATACCAACAAAGGTTGGTCGGAGTGGAAGGGACTCCGGTCGCTTAAGCTAGAGGTCTCTGGTTTGAGCCCTTGTGGATGCAACAAAACCTTGTTGGGAGAGATCCCCACCATTGGTGCCCGAAAATAGCTCGAAGGATTAGTCTCAGACAATGTTTGGGGATACCTTGCGAAAGCTAAAAAAGATAGAGAGATTATGGGCGACCAGGTTAAATTTTCGGCTAAAATGAGCAAAAGAACATAAAGAAAACCCATTCTTGAACACGTCTATATCATCCAAAATAGCAATAGCAGAATGTGTCATCAGACTCCTCTTATCATGGCAGCAAATGGTTCTAACTAGCATTTTGCAGTCGGTGTATAGAATGTTGGATATATAGAAACCCGAATCATGATCCGAAACGCGGAAATACCAAATCCAGAAATTTTCCGGGTCTCGATTAGTCGAGAGGGGGTCTCACCTAATCGAGCAAATTTTTCCGTTCTTTTTCAGATCTTCAGATTTGATTAGATACTCGATCATTCACAACGGAAACAACGAATCGAAATTCGTTCACAATTTTACCATGACATGAAACACATAATTAACTAATCTAAACTACAAGGAGGTTGAAGATCTACTCAACCGAAGAGAAGCCGCAGTTTTCCAAGTTGTATCTCCAAGCGACGACTGATGGACATCGATCCTCGTAGCGGAGCCTCCTCGAATACGCTCAGGAAAAACTCTAGGTTTTTCTTCTCCCAATGACTATAACAAGAAACTGAATTCTCTCATTTTCTATGTAAGTGGCACAGATGTGTGTATATTGTGTTGGAAGGAACTCTCTTTATATAGGAAAATAACCGAAACTCTAGAGTTTATCCATTATACAAAACAATTATCTTTTTCCTTTAGAAAAAAATATTTACCATAAATAAGAGATAATCACCATTAAATGATAAAATCAATCTTTTATTTTATCTTATAATTATTTAACAAATAAATAATTAATTACACATGTGAGATAATTCAGTAAAATTTCCTCTCCCAATTTTCTGTACATGTGGCACCATTTTATGCCATGGGATATTAGAAAATGTCTTTTATATTTTACATATTATTACCGAATAAATAATATTGCATATTTATTAAATAGACCAACTATTTAATTTATTCTCGAGGTTCTACAATACGAGAATTAACTCGCGTGTTATAGGTCAACCCGGGGATCCTGGACCTATAACCAGTAGCTACAATAAATTGAATAAAATATTCATCGAAGAGAATATTTCTATTCAACATATTAATTCCGAAATTACGCCGCCATAAATCCGAAACTGAACTCTATCGAGTATAGATATAACTTATTCTCAAAGCGACGAGTCAATAACCGTCCATTGATATAATCGTTACATATAGACTAACCCTCCATAGGCGATCCGTAATGAAGCGAGAATGTTTCCGTAAACCTTCTTCATTACATCCCATCCATATTTACCATTAACCTACTAGTGATCAATTATTTCATAACTAATATGAACCCGGCTGATCGATTCGTTTCTAGGATTAACAAATAATGAGATTGTCTTTCTACTTCCTGCAAGAAAGAATGAATTCCGTATCTGCGAAACACACACTTGCTACTAATTCCCGAATAGTGCTGACGTGAAAGTGATTCGGACCGCGCCTCTTAGCAATCCTTAACGAACACATCTAACCCTCTTGAAACAAGCAGCAGTCTACAATCACTTCACGATTAAGGTTAATCCATATATGATGATCTTGTGATTTAATGAGATTTCTCAATTACGAAATTATATGAGAAATGCAGATTAAATCGGTCCAGTCCTATATGACTACATCATATATAAATGCCTCACATAGATAACCAATACCGACGGTCCAGATAAGACGGTCACACCATAAAGTGTTCTGGAAGCATTAATGGTGGTTTAATCAATAGACTCATACTTTGATTTAAGTTTACCACAGACTAATAGTTTAAGTGTATCACCATAAACTTAATCCTCACTTGTGACACACACTAAGTTATATGGCTACATATGATACAACTTACAGTTTTCAGCAGTGTATTACTTATAAGCACAAAACAAATAATAAGATAAAAATAATTTTGTCATTTATTAAATATAGGGATAAACACCTTTTGCCCCCCTGTGGTTTGTCAATTAATTATTACAATATAATTCTTTTTATCTTATATTTATTTATTAAATAAAAGGGAAGCATGACCGGTGGTCTTCTCCTTTATTCTTCCATTTCCTAAAATCATAAGCGGACGACGGCCGGACGGAGCGATCGGGTTCAAGGGCTGCAATTTCGGCCAAATTCACCATTCCCGACCGCGATTTTCTCCAAAATACAATACATCATTTTTGTTCAAGCTTTCAAAAGTCTACAAATTCAAAGTTTCTTTTCACTACACGACGAAGAAAGCATAAACAATGTTAAATAGACAATTCATTTGCAGAACAATAATGCAAGAAACAAAATTTGTCATTCAAATTCAAAAGTTGATCGATAAGTATGATCTTTATGGACAAAGTAGCATTCCCTAAACATCACAGACAAAACGATGTTCCAGAAATTTATAGTCTTGCTTTGCCAAAACAAAGGTGCATTTACTTGTGATTAGGCCTGACCCGACAAAGTTAATAAACAAACTTCATGTTAATCGATTCATCAAAATTAGGGATTAGGGTTCATAGAAATTAGGGAATAGGTTTAGAAATTAGGAAATTAGGAAAATTACCACTTTGCTCAAAGCTTTCATCCGGGAAAATCGAATCGATTGAACCCTAAAAAAACGCACCTTTCAAATCGAAAAATCGAATCGATTGAACACCCACGAAATCCGGCAATCGAATGGAAACTTCACCCACGAAATCCAATTTCTTGTCTTCCACTTCTCAGCAATTCGGTGATTATGTCAAAGAGTTGGATGAAGGAGTGATGCAGAGCAGCAATTGTCTTTTGGAGAGCAGCAATTGTCTTCCACTTTTTTTTTTTTTAATCGAAGAGCAGCAATTTGGATTTTGGAGTATTGGTATTTTATTTAACAAAAGGGTTGCAGAAAAAGATGAATACGGGTGTTTTATTTAACAAAAGGGAATATTAAAAAGGATAGTCAAAAAGAAAAAAGAAGTCAAGGGGTAAAACGGGTGTTTTAATTAAAAGGGAATATTCCGTCGAATTTATCCCTAAATATAAAAATAAGTAGACAAATTGTCTTTCGACCACTACACCTAACATAGAAGCAAATGGCGTGTAATAACTATTTTGGGCATAAAGGATAATATCTGCTGAATTCCATCAAATTCCAATCATTAATGTGAAATCTTAATTCGTTTTGGAGCAACAAATGATAATTCATGCGATATTTGAATACTTTTTATGTGAGTAAAGCCAGAGTGATATTTTAATAGATTATTTATATTGTACGTACCCTACTCATGTCGAAATAAGATTACAAGACCAACCAACCCCTTAAACAACATCCAAAACCAAAATAAAAAATATTATAAAAAAAAGAGCGACATGTACTATTAAACCTACTAGTCAGGACAAGCTTAAAGACAAAAGAATCGTTACTTACTCATTTCAATTCATCATTGAAAATTAACCATATTGTTGAACTAACACCTACAATATCGGATACATTTAAAAACACAAATTGTTTAAGACAAACTAGTATTTGAGTGATAGAGATGACATACAATATAAAAGGTAGTCGCTTTTTATATTTCACAATATATATATAATACTAGTGTGGTTTCGGCCTTGCAACGCAAGCCCTTTTAATAATCAAATTTAGAAATAATTTTGTAGAGGTGTTGGTTGAAACAAGTAAGTGCACCATGATCATCTGAGCTTCAACCTGAAAAAGACACCAAAATGCAGCAGCTAGCAAAAAGTAATTCTCCACAGCCAAACATGAGGATGGAAGGGAAAAAACCAAATGCAGCAGCTAAACTTGGCCCCAATATATTCACAGCAGCCAAAGATAAGCAGAATAGCACCCATATTCACAGTAAGCAACTCAAAAATCAGAAATAGAGCATCAGCCTTTAAACATTCACAAGCTTTAGCAATCCAATCAGCAGCTTGCAAATAGTGAGCCAAAGGAATTGACCCCAATAGCAGCAACAAGGAAAGAACAATAATTGCTCCCAATTTGTTACTTAAAAAAATGGTTCCCCAAAAAAACATGGGAGCGCCTAAGCCCCAAATAAACCATATATGCAAAAGAATAAAAGAACCCCAGTAAAAGAACAAACTGATGAAGAAAAAGGGAAGGAAAAAAAACATCTTAAAAGCATCATATTTATATATATTATACATATAAAAGTTCAAAACAATATTGAAATCTAACCTTGATAATAACAAAATGATCTGACAAGCAAGATTAACAGGTTATCAGAACTAGGGCTGGTATCGGGTCGGGACCCGTCCCGTAACCCTCCTACCCAATCCCCGACCCGATAAGATTTGGGAATCTATTATCCCCCCCAAACCCGTACCCGAACGTGTCGGGATCCCGAACATTCGGGTCCCGAATGTTTGGGATCCCGACACGTTCGGGAGGACACATCCCGAAAAATACCATCTTAGGTTTTTCATCACCTTCAGTCAGCAAAAACGTACATAACCATAATAAAAAAGTTAAAAGCACACGTGCAAAGTATAATTTTAAATGATAAAATGCTAAACTTGATGCTTTGGCCCAACTTTAAATAAAGAAAAAAAAAACCAAATTAGCACATAGCATTACCAAATCTGATACAGGTCCAAAAGAGAAGTAAATCGTATGTAGCACAGCCAAAGAAGCCAAAACAAGAGCATTTTGCATTACACGTTACAAGCTATATCCAACGAGTTTTACATTTGCCAAACACCAACATATGGACATGACAATGCATCTCAACAGCAGCACAAAAAATTTCCAAACCATTATCAAAAGAGAACACTATATTTCCAAACACCATCATGGCATCATCAACTGAAATCTTCCTAGCCACTTCTGCAGGATGTCATTTTGACACAAAAAAATTGATTAATAGATTTTAAAACAACAATAACACACATTTTGGGAAATCAAGGAGAATGTGCAACTTCGTGGTAACTTTATTCAATAGGTGAGGAGAAACTAAAACAATAGAACGACTAGTAATAATAACTTAATCTATCACAAGTGGTCTAATAGATGAAGGGGTAAAACTTTCTAAAAATGAAAGTAAAATTGCAGTAAAGCTTAGAAATCAATTGAAAAACAAACCCCTGCCAGAAATTGAAAAAATTATTTGCTTAAACATGTCATTATAATTCGGAAAGGAACATCATTTTTACATTTCTAAGAAAAGGAGCATCCAAGATTAGTAAAGGAAGCTCACCTTTTCATACATGTTCTTATGTAAACAGAAGAGAAAAATTAAAAGTTCAACACGAAACTATCAAGCCATGTCAATTTAGAAGCATTTTAAAGCAGCATAAGAATAGATGAAAAATGAGTGTTTTAAGCCATGTGTGTAATTTTTTTTACCTTTGTACATATTTACGGCAGCTCAACAATACAAACACTTCATCTTCCATCCATATTGATACCTACAAACAATAAAAAAATCAGATACACATAATATATAATAAGAATATAAATGAAAAATTAGTTGAAGCAGAATGTACATCAATAACAACAAAGACATACAACTTTTACCTATGAAAATGATAGACAAAAGGTTCAAACACTAAATAAAAAACTAAAGCAAGCTATGTAGAGGCTTACTTGTGACCATTTCTTCACATTCCTTATAAAAGTTGAGTTCATCTTCCATCGGTTCCTTGTATAAGTTAAATTCTTCCGCTTTAAGCCAATCCTTAGTACACACAAGTGCCTCAACCATTTTGGGATGCAATGATGCCCGAAATGGATCCACAATCCTCCTCCCAAGGCTAAAAGCATTCTCGCTAGCAACTGTTGATGAAGGGATTGCAAGAATATCCTTTGCAACCTTTGAAAGAACCGAAAATGCCGTTGTATTCCCTTTCCACCACTCTAAGATATCAAAGTTTGGGCTCCATTTCACATAAGGATCAAACAAGTATTTGTCCACTTCATTGGTCAATTCCGCTTGATTTTCAGTTTTACTTAATTGAGACATTCTTAAATGGTGCTTCAGTTTAACAGGATCGTCCTTATACATTTCCATCAACTCTTTGTCTACATCACCGTCATTAAACTCGTTTAAAGGCTCTAGAGAAGAACTCCCTTTATATGCATGATACAACTCCAAGAGACAAAGTTTGAGACCATCAAGAAATGAATGTATTCTAGCACCATCATAATTCAAATCCCCCAAATGGATCTCAATCATTTGAAGCTTATAACGAGGATCTAGAATGCTACAAATGAAAACAAGCTTGTTCACTTTCTCAAGGTCACCCCAATACTTCTTGAACTTACCCTCCATTTTCATTGCAACTTCTTGCAATGTTGCCTTGGTAATATCATCCTTTGTTTTGTCAATGGCCATCCCTATTGAAACTATTTCCTCCCAAATCAAGTTTGTTGTAGTTCGTTTGCTTGCACTAAGTTTCAATGTTGTATCATAAAATCTCTTGAGGAATTTCACAAATACTTGTGCCATCTCCCAATCTTTTTCATAAGGAGGCCCCAACCTTTTTCCTCTCTGTGGACCCTCAAACTCTTCAAAGTATTCAACATATTGTACATTTTCGGTCATCCTATCAAATACTCTCTTAAACTTAAATGCAAAAGAAAGCATTGTATAGGTGGAATTCCACCTCGTAGTACGCGTCCATAGAACAGTTGACATTTTATCCATTTTCATCTAATTGCACACTCCTAAATTGGTCCAACCTAGCCATGAGAAGAGTGAATATACTTCAAACTATTTCTAATAGACTCAACCGATTGATTAAGAAACTTCAAGCCACTTTTCACAATTAAATTAATAATATGACAACAACATCTTAAATGCAAGTACTTACCATCAAATAATAGAGTGCCCATCTCCTTTAGTCTCTTTTGCATATACACCAATGCTTTATCATTTGTGCTCGCATTATCTACCGTAATGGTGAAAACTTTATCTATGCCCCAATTACTCAAACATGTTTCCAAAACTTTACCAATGTCATCTCCTTTATGAGAGGTGATCTTAGTGAAATTTATGATCCTCTTGTGCAATTTCCAATCATTGTCCAAGAAATGGGCAGTGACCACCATATAATTAATATTTTGTATTGATGTCCAAGTATCGGTAGTGATACTTACCCTTTGATCACCAATGACACTCTTGATCTTAGTCACCTCCATTGCATATAAATCCCACACAAGTGATGCGATTTTCCTCCGGTTAGGAATCTTGAATCTTGGTTGAGCCTCATTCATCATCTCTATGTACCCTTCCCCTTCCACAACCCTAAACGGCATCTCATCTTTAATAACAAATGATAAAACCTTTTGTTCAAGCCTTTTTTGGTTGAATGAGTGATATCCGAAAGGATTATTATTCGCAGGCTGGTCTGCTATGGTAGATCGAGAAGCATCAATATTCACCACATTATGAGGATTTAATTTGCATGTCTTCACATGCTGATCAATGCCATTATTCCCATGTACTTTGGCATGTGCAGGAACTTCTTGTTTACAATAATTGCAAACAGCAACAGTGGCAATGACCTCATTCTTATCATTTCTTTTGATAACTTTCTTAGCATGTGACCACACATCTACTACTTTTTTTCATGAATGACTGGAGCTTTGGACTGAGGTTGAGTTGGAAAAAGGATGTCAATATTATCACCTCCAGTAGAATTATTCATGTTCACCTAATTAACAACAAACAACAAATAAAGCTTCATAATTATTCATGTTCACCACCAGTAGAAAACTAAAGCTTCACAAATGGATACATGATATAGCCATTGGAGACGTACACACACAAAGAAAAGGAAAAAAGACTTTCAATGTAACTGTATAATCTCTAATAAGGTACAAGAATTTCAAAATCACACAACTGAGAGATCATCCTCAATCGGTTACCAACTTACCATGACTAATCCCAAGATTAACCCAAAATGCAAACCATAATCATCTTAATTATGTACATGACAAGACAGATTGGAAAAAAGGAAAAATAGAGCTAAATAGCAAACTGAAAGAAAGAAAGATCGATCATCAACTTCACTATCTGTTCCGTTTTTTCCTCGCACCGGAACATCTTTCTTAAAAAAGTAACAAAGCCAAGAATGAATTGCTCGACCCGACCATACTACCCCATATATATGCTGCACAAACAAGAATAGAGATGGATATTCTAAACCAAAAAAATCACATACTTTTCTAAACGAAGAAGCAAAAAGAGCGAACAAAAACTGATCAAGAAGTGATCTACAATCTGACGAACAGTAGGCGCGCAGTGGAGAAACAGTGGCGCAAGTGGCGGCGCAGGTGGAGAACAAGTCGAACAAGATTTAGGTTTTCATTTTCACTTTTTTACTGAGGTAGTAACTAAAAGTAAATAAATGATTTTTCAGTAAGTTTGAAATTATAAACGTATATTCCAAAAATGAGTATATACAATATAAAAATATTATTATTATTATTATTATTATTATTATTATTATTATTATTATTATATATATTTGTCGGGACGGGTCGGGATCCCGTCGGGAAAGAAGTTCTATACCCGAATGAATACCCGATTTTTGTCGGGTCGGGATATACCCGACATATTCGGGTCGGGAAGAAATTGGGTCGGGATAAATTCGGGTTGGGGACGGGACGGATATCGGGTCGGGTCGGGAAACCGGGATTATTTACCAGCCCTTCAGAACTCCAACTTTTTTGCTAAAGAATGTGATGGCTTCAAAAGCAAGATCCAAAATAAGTAATAGTTAAACCTTTAGTTGAGGTAAATTACATTAACAAAAGGATAATTCTTAAGCATGAAATGAAGGCAACTTAAACATCTTCATTCTTGCCCATAGCCTTCTTAGATGGACTTTTCAACGTACGGTCAACTTCAACTTCAGCTGGAAGCAATTGTAGCCCTTCAATGTCCTCATCAGTAAAACTGCTGAAATTAATTGTTCATTTTGCACGTGCAGGCTGCTCTTTGTTGATTTCTCCTAGGCCTGTCTGTATCGCAATTTCCTCAATGACTTTCTTCATGGTTGGAGTGAACATCTGTGGATCAGCAGTTTCTTTTGTTTGTTGAGTAGGAAGAACTTCTTTCTGTATAGAAGGTTCAGGCAAAACATCAACTTGTTCGGAAAGAGTTTTATGTTTTTCTTTTGCCAAAGTGTTGAGTTATGACTCGGTATACATCTTTAGAACATGATACCTTCTGACAATCTCACCATTTATCTTTTTGTCATACCACTTAATGAAGCAGATAACATATGTGTTGTCCATTGCAACCGAAATCTGGTCCAAGACTTTTTCAACCTGCAATATCATTTAACAAGTTTAATATGTTAAATTGTTGTGTTGTGCAGTGCGCAATTTGTGTCCAGATAAACCTAAGAAACCTCTGAACTTTTTTGTGAACCCTTCAATAGGCATAAATAATGGAAGAACAATATCATACACCAAGACAGTATGAAAATAATCATCTAAAAGAAAGGAAACTCATAAAATTAAAGCTATAAGTACAAAAGAGAAATAATATAGACAGATGATTTCATTTTCTTTCCTTCTTTTCAAATCATATTCACAAAGGGTAGAATTAGAACTGATTACAAAAAACACTAATAAGAAAAACACCAACTACCGAGCCAAAAAATATGGATGTAAAACCTAGAGTATGGGTGGGAAAATTTAACCTAATTAATAAATGTTGATGAATCTTAATCTCATTGTACCCAAACTGGAAGAAAAAAAAGCTCAAATCCATCTACAACTACTTGTAAGCAACAAACAACATCATAAATAAGTAGTAAACTAAAATATTCAGCAATTTGATGTTTCATGGATGTTGCAAGCTCTGACTGAAACATGTATTGGATATGCAATTTAATCTAGCAAGATAATGTTATACCTCTTCATAAATTTGTTGTAGTTGGGCAACGGTAAACGGACAAATTTTTTCTGCATCAGGTGAGTTTATAATAGTGTTGAATTTGTCTGATTCATCAAACAAAACAACTGGCAGTTTTTTATGTTGTAGAAAAAGAATAAATGAATTTAACAATACGGACAAACAACATATTTTGTGCAAAAGTTACCAGAAAAAAAAGTAGAAATTATATTTTTATGAATTACCTGACATCCAATGGAGAGCGAGTGTTGCAGCCAGTACATGTTAAATTTCATTCATTGTTTGCTTCTGTTATTTTTGAGCAATTAGAACACGACACAGTGTACAGAGCATTGAGTGTGAAATTGAATTTGACTTTTGCCTTCACCCTCGCTGCTTTTCGTCTGCACAATCGATCAAAAGAAAGTAAAGAATCTGGAAAGTCTTATAGCTACTAAGTTTAAAAAAAAAGTACAGATAATTACTGTGTTAATGGTGGACATAGCAATGCTGATGTCCAATATCTATTCTGGCTCAAGATGAACAAAAAACTTTCCAGCATCCTTGTAAGCTTTTGTATTCACCCAATTGTTTACCTTTGATTTATTATCAGCATACCTAGGACATTGAAATAGTCGCTTTAGACGAAGAAACTCAAAAAAAACGAACATATAGCATGACAAACCATTTCATGGTTGCACAAATGAGTAAAAACTACATACCACTTTTTCAAACACACATTTGGGGGCACTGATGGATCTTGTAGAAAGTAAGTATTGTACCTTGAAGCTAAAGACAATCCTGAACATAGAGGTACCAAAGTAAGAGGCAAGACACACACACACACACACACACACACACACACACACACACACACACACATATATATATATATATATATATATATATATATATATATATATATATATATATATATATATATATTGTATTTTAGCACATTGTAAGAATACAGGGTAAACTTACCATGAAATGTAACTTCCAGATTTGTGGCAATGATCATGACTGGACCTTTATCAAGATGATCAACGTTAGGGTCATAATCTGCCAATAATTCTTTCCAGAGTCTCAACACCGTAGGTATTCCTCTATATCAACAGAAAAAGGAAAAAGAAAACATGTGAGTACAAGACTGTATCACACAAATTGTTTAGAGATTAAAGTGCAAAAATTGCTTACTCTTCATTCACCACCATATAATCCTTAGCACACCTTGTAACTCCAATGTCCATAATAGGAAATTGATGAACGACCAAAGCTTTAATAGCTAAAAGCAAGGAAAATAAATTTTATGTTAGAACTACAAATGAATAAGTATAATATTCAGGTGAACAAAAAGTTGATTGAATAGACTGCAATGTGTCCTTAATTATCAAAGAACACAACGTCTATTATTTAGCTTTTTATAATGTTGCATAGAGTGGGAATGTGAATATTACCAATATTGTGATCAGATCCTGCGAACTTGTAAAGTTCTGAAAACGGACACACATTATATCGGCATGGAAGCGCATGAGGTTGATCGTCAATGATTAGGTCAACTGGTGTTTTATAAGTAATTGTCCATGAATACTTGAAGCCTTCAATGCGATATTTTTCAGGAGCAACGGACACAAGAGCGTTAGATATTGAATATCTTTTGAAGGGTTGCAGCGACCGTTCAAAGAAGTCCACATCTTTATCATATACCACAACAGTGAATTTGGTTCCCTGATTTTAGTGCATCACAAAAAGATGATTAGTTCATAAGGTTGATATAATTGTGGATAAAAGAAATTTAAGTAAAATATAAAATACACAACATACCTTCATATCAGTTAAGACATCGTGCCTAAATCTTTTTTGGAAGGGGTAGTGGTCAAGTTTCTTGTAGAGTACTGGATGCTTCTCAAGCACTTGAACAATAACAGACCACTTTTTGTTTCTTGGACGTATTTCCGCAGCATCATAGTATTTTCCTGACATTGCTGGTAATCGATAAGAAATTCATATTATTTGGTTTAACAAACAGAAGGTAAAGTTAAAAGGTGATAATTTTCAAAGAAAATGTTCAGCTAATTCCTAATTATCAAAACAAGAATGCTATTGTTGGAAAGGTGTCCTAAACCCAATCGGGTTGGACCGGATCCGACCGGGTCGGGTCATTTACAGTCTATTTAGTTCATGTAATAAGTTTATTATGATTAATAAAAGCACTTATGTTATTATATATTGTTTATCTTCATATTATTTGTTGTATATATATAGTAACGTCCCTAGTATCAATCTGTGATAGAGAAACCATGATAGTGATTATGGTTGATGAGATCTCTAATCACTATAACAAGTTTGGTGCTTAAATGTCTCTAGTCTTAAGTATTATCAAATGGGAAATTGATAGTATAATCGCACTAGCACGTATTGGATGTCTTCTATCTTTTAAGGTAGGGATAGATCTCGCTCTATCAAAGTGTAGAGACACTTGACCGTATGCGTGGACGTGTATTGTAGAATGCGTGACGTTAGACCGACTCACTTACATTAAGTGTCACACTATGTGGCGGTTGTGTAATTATCCTTTTGACCGAGTCTTCATGGCATCACGGTGTGGATTGTCATGCTTTGACACTATTGAGATTTCTCCTAACCACGGGCGATCATGCGGTAGTGATTGGGTATGATATTGAAGCATCGCGGAGTATACATGATTGGTCGTCCGGGAATCGCGTATCCTATGATTGGGATTGAATATCCGAAATGGCCTTCTTATAAGGAATGTCTAGCTCTCGAGAATCTTTGCAAAGTGGGAGTAAATGTGTTATTCCGAGGAGCATGATATCCGGATTATAAGATACGATCGTCAATGTATTGACACTCGAGATACGATTGTATGGATATTATTACAAATGATAGGATTGTAAGTTACACGGTAATCGCTTCACATGAAAGGTAGTAGTCATTGCTTTTGACTCTTCCGATGATTGGGTCACGGTGTGTTGCTAGACGCTATCCCGTGATCGTTAGTATGAAAGGCATTTTAGTAAATTGCACTTTGTGTCTACGGCCAACATATTCGGAAGCCTATCGGGTCACACACATATGAACATCGAGTCGGATTAAAATGCGGTTATAGTTGATAACCGAATAAGGAAAGTTTATCTGTACTATAAAGGTTATAGCCAGTGGTAAATTAATATGGTGGTATTTATTTATTATGAATAAATAAAATACAAGATATTAATTATATATACAAATTATATTAATTAAAAGAATTTTCCATAAGTTATTTTATGGAGAAGGTGGCGCCATTTAGGTGTGAACATGTCACACTTGGATTGAGCAATTTAATTAATAAATATACCATAATAATTAATATGTGATATTAATTGATTTTGAGAAAATAAGATTTATGGTAAGATCATAATTTATTTAATAAAAGTTATTGGAGAAAAATAAATTATGGAAAGAGTGATCAATCACATTAATTAACTTTCCTTAATTTTATTGGAAGAGGTTTTCTTCTCCTCCCCAAGCATCAAGGTCGCCTCCCCCTTATAAATAAGAGGGATTGCCAAGCTCTTAGACACACCATTCTTCCAAGAGTTCATTATTCTTGAGAGAAAATTCTTAGAGCTAGTTTTCTTGTGCAAAAGAGGGGGGCTTTTGTTGTGAGGAAAGAAAAAGTCCGGTCCAGCGGCCGAGCTTTTCAATAGCAATCCTAGGAAGGATTCCGGAAAGGAGTTCGTGTGGATAAGCGATAGAGGCCGGACGCGTGGACGGCTTGCGCATTGAACTACTCTCCGTTGGCGGTCAAAGCGACGATCTTGTAGATCATCCAAGGTATAACCGTCAAACTACTTAACGTGTTTATTGCATTAAACGAAGAACGATCTAGAAAAGGAAATCAAATTTTAAATTCCGTTGCGTTAAACTAGTGATTTCCTAACAGTGGTAGCAGAGCCAGGCTTCGAGCTTAAGCAATAAGCATTAGATAATTGCGTAGTAATCGATAGATGCAAGATTCAAATCATGATGCGTTAAGTCGAGGATGAGTGATGGCTTCTCGTGAACCCACTCCTCCATAAATTCGATGGGGTTCGACTTCTCGTGTCGTGATATTTATTGTGCATAGATAAATCGATTAAGTCATATAATTAATTAAAAGTTATTTAATTATTTGATTTAATGAAGACGCTTGAGTAGTTAGAATTAAAACTTAATCTTCTCATAAGATATGATAGTATAAATTAGATGTGTAGATATAATGTGATTATATGGACCCCGATTGATCATGGACTCGACCAATAGGATAGATGGGAATGTATTCTTTATGTTGGTTTTTTGAAAAATTGTCCTAGGCCGTATGAAGAACGTGACCTAGTTTACTTTTTGCAATTATCTCATTCCCCGTTGGCTCCCCCCGTGTGCGCGGGGGTATAATTATTTATTATGTAACAAGAATGGAGCAAGAAGTTGAAGACCAAGGAGAGATAAAGAACCCATTGGCGTACATCAATAAAGATCCTATTGGCGGTTGCAGATATACCTTAGTTTGTGACCCGCGGTTTCGCTGGGCTTGTATTCAAACCGCACTCAGAAAAGTCCATGATCATACCGGTTATTTTATGCGGGAATGTTGTGTATGTTTTACTTTATATGATATCGTAGTAATATGCACATAGTAGATGAGACCATAATTAAACAAAATTAATTAAGTGAATTAATTTAAAATTATTCCCACGCCAAAAATCGAGCCAAAATTGTCTCCCAATATTATAATGACGGTGAAGAGCCTTTGTTCGATCCAACCGATCGCCCACGCCGGGAGTTGACTCTACCACGGGTATATCGTCATTATCGAGATATGATCGTTATGAGATCTCATGAATATTTGGGTTACGACTCGACTAAGAATCTTGCGGTGATTGGCCCACGTCAGGACCGTCTGATTTTAGAGACAAGGGGTGGCTATCACATAGTGAAGAGAGTTTGAGAATGTGATAAACACAAGAGTAAACTTCAACTTATCTTTTATTCATTGATAATGTGGAGTATATGTAGATACAATTGAGGAGTTTGAAAGGTCCTAGACAAGATAGTGACCTTTCATAGAAAAAGTAAAAGCTATAAACGAGGCTAGATGCTTTTTAGTCTCTTACATAATAAATGTCTATGACATAAAGTGAACTCGAGTAAAAGCTATGTCTATGACTAGAGTTTGACATATTAATTGTTTGTATGTACTACAATTAATATGTCTCTTTATAAATAAATAAAGTGTACACAGTAAAATTCGGCACATGAGTTCAAGAGTTCGAGACCTCAATTGACCTCAACAGCAGATTTCAAATGTCGAATATTGCCACCCCCTCAAATCGGGTCAGATATGTTGATGCAACCAAGTTCGCTACTTAGTCTCACCGAACATGAGAGGTGGAATAGCTTTGGTTAGAATATCTCGCATTTTGGTCTCAATGAGGAACATACTCGAGCCGGATAATCTTGGCATCAATCTGCCTTTGTGAAGTGTCCACAATGTCCACGTGTTTTGTTTTGTCATGATGGACTGGATCCTCCGCCATGCATAGTCTTTGAGTGATTATCACAAAGAGAGTGTGATAGTTGTCAAGAGGTCTTGAAGTTCAAGAAGTACTCTTTTGAGCCAAAGAGCTTCACAAATGCCTAAGACAAGTGCCTGAGTTCACCTTTCAAGATCGCTTCTGACACGAGGGTTGTTTCTTGCTCCTCCAAGTAACAAGATTGCCCCATACATGTGAATGCAAGAGCCTGTGGTCGACCTTCTATCTATGTGGCATCCAAATAATCAAGATCAGTGTAGACCTTGATGGATCTATCAAAGAGACTTGGTGTGTAACCCTTGGCCAGAGTGGACTTTAAATACCTCAAGATTCTAGTTATCGCATCCCAATGTTGCTCAAGAGGGCAATGCATGAACCGACTAACCAGATCGACACACCATATGCAATATCGTGTCTTGTATGGGAGAGGTAGATGAGTTTCCTACAAGCCTTTGATATTGTTCTTTCCTCGACAAAGAATGTCACCATGTAGCAGGGTATGACCTGGGTCTACAGGGGATATAGCAGTTTTGCACCCCAAAGATGCCGCTTTCTTCAAAGAGATCCAAGACATATTTCCTTTGGGAGACAGAAATGCCTTTGTTGCTTTTTTGCTACTTCCATGCCAAGAAAATATTTGAGAAAACCCAAGTCTTTCACCAAACACCTTTGCCAAAGAGAGTCTTCAAATGTTGGATCTCAAGAGAGTCATCTCCAGTGAGGATGATATCATCCACATGACAATAATAATAGACCTCTTCTCGGTTGGTTGTCTTGATGAACATAGTGTGATCGAATTGCATTGGTGATATCCAAAGCAGCTTTGACCACAGCTTGTTAATTTTCCAAACCATGCCCTTGGTGATTGCTTGAGCCATATAGAGATTTCCTCGCCTGCACACCTTGCCTTGAGTATGAGGATTGATAAAACCAGGAGGTACATTCATATAAACCTCCTCAACGAGGTCCCCATTTAGAAAAGCATTTTTGATGTCCAATTGGTGAAGAGGCCATAAAGTTGGACAAATGCTAGAGAGATCGTAACCCTGACAAAGGTTGAGTTTTGCCACTTGGTGCAAAAGTTTCCTTATAGTCAATGCCATAAGTTTGAGTGAATCCCGCTACCAATCTGGCTTTGTACTTGTCAATAGTGCCATCATCGATTGTATTTTATAGTGAATAACTATCTCAGAATCGATCGTCTTCTTGCCTGTGGAGAGGTGTCAAATCCCAAGTATGATTATCCGTAAGTGTCATCTCTCTGCTTTTAACAAAGACCTTTTTCCATTTATCATTTTGAAGGGCCTCCTGAATATTTTTAGGAATAGAGTGAGAGTCCAGTCCCGTGAAAACATAGCAAAGGCGGGAGATAACTTATCATAAGATACATAAGAATGAATAGAGTGATCGCTGCATGATCTCTTTCCTTCCTAAGAGCAATAGGCCTATCATCAATGTCAAAGCAGTCGAGGATCTCAGAGATTGCCGAGTGTCAAGAGGCTCGTGGATCGCCAGCCTCGGGGTCGATGAACTCTTGTTCAGAGGTTGCCGAGGAGTATTAGGGTCAGAGAGTCATCAGGGTACCAAGTTCACCATGGAGGATCGATGAGTTTCTTTGAGGTTAAGAGTTTGCCGAGGGAAGGGTTTAGGTCAATTTCAATCAGTTTTCATCAAGTGAATGGCTCAAGAGGGTTTGTTTGTAATAGTGGGTCCTTTCAAAGAATTTTACATCCATAGAATTGTAAAATTTCTTTTCAAAGAGGGAATAACATTTGTAACCTTTCTGTCCTTGGCATAACCTAGGAAAATGCACTTGTGAGCTTTAGGATCAAGTTTACTGTTTGAGCATGGATATACACAAACACAAGACAACCAAAGATCTTTGGAGGCAATCTGGGAAACAAGATGATGGCGAGGAGTGTGTGGTTAGTAGGGTTTGGAGTGGAGTTTTGAAACCTAACACTCACTTGGGAAGTCTGCTGAGTAAATAAGTTGCACATCAGATAGCTTCACCCCACATATATTTAGGAACATGTGTGGTGAACATGATTGATCTGGCCATTTCAAAAGAGGTGCTGTTCTTCCTCTCAAGAACCCCATTCTCACGAGGTGTTTCCACACAACTACTTGATATGAACAATTCCTCTATCTGTCAAGAAGGTACGAGATTAGACTCATAGTATTCTAGAGCATTATCGCCTTTAAGATCTTGACCTTAGTATCAAATTGAGTGGAGACCATATGATAAAATTCTTGAAAGATAGGGCCAACTTCGATTTGTCTTTCATTAAAAACCCAAGTGTTCCTGGTATGATCATCAATAAAGGTGACAAACCACCTTTTCCTCGTTATACTTTTCACCCTGAGGTCCCCACACATCACTGTATTAAGGTGAAGGGTGAGGAATGCAAATGAGGTAACTTAGCATACACAGATTTTGTAAGTTTAGCAAATTGACAAATATCACATTGAAGGTCATTCAGATTACATCCTTTAAACAATTCAGAGTTAAAGATTTTAAGTAACCAAAACTTGGATGTCCTAATCTATAATGCCATAACATGATATCGCTTAAAGTCTCGGAGCAGTCGCGAGGCGATTCGGTCTTGATCTTACTGCCTTCAAAGAGGGTTGACCGTAAACAATCCAAATAAGAAGGTTTAGCCTTCCCAATCACTTCCTCGTGAAGTAGGATCCTCGAATGTGCACCGATTTTCCTTAAAAACAATCGTCCAATTCAAATCTTTAGTGAGTCTACTAATGTATATAAGATTGCGCTAAGTTTGGAACAAATAGGACATCCTGTAGGCATATCTTATTAGTGAGTTTAACATTTCCAACACCTTTTGCACGAGAGATGATCCATCAAGCAGCTTTTAATGTTATGGATTTGGTGACAAGGCATATAGTTGGTTATAAGGTTTTTATTACCACCATATGGGGAGGATGCCCTAATCAACAATCCATGTTTCATTGCTAAGGAAGAGTAGAATTTACTCAGATGAGTATGAGTAGCAACATCAAGAGAGTGACTACCTTCCTTTTGTTGATTCAGAAGGCTTTGAATGCAAAGAACCGAGCATTCATCCTGTTGTCATTCTCTCTCTCACCGATGTGTCTCGCTTTGACTTTCCCCGATAGGTTTTGAGGTTTTGAGGAGTTAGGCTTGCCATGGAGCTTCCAAAGAGCTTGTCCTTGGTGTGATTTGTGCGTTTGCAAAGATCACGAAACAGCTTTCCGCTTTTCTCAAGAGGCTTCTTGTATGTTTCAAAGAACCTCAAAGCAGCCTTCTTCCCGACAAATCAGGCGAGCACCTTCAAAGTAGGGTTGTCAAGAGGGATTTCAAAAGCATGACTTTTCTCCTACTTTCTTCATGTTTGACCTCAAGAAACATGGATTTGAGATTTGGAAGAGGTTTGGTGGAAAGAATTCTTCCTCTAACATCATCAAGAGTAGGATTCACCCAGTGAGGAACTCCGAATACTCTCTTCTTTTCTATGATGTCTTTATAAAGAGCAAAGATCCTTGACATCATTCCAAGAGTGAGTTTCTAACATATCTAAGTGTTGCCAAGCCTTAGATAGTTGATTGAAATATTGAGTTACAGTATATATCCCCTGCCTCGCAAGTTTGAATCTGAGCTTCTAGTTCATATACCTCGATGTATTATCCTTCTTGAGTAAAGATCTCTGGCATTATCCTGCATTTCTTTGGCAAAGATCATACATCATAAAGTTTTCACTTATCTCTTTTGTCATTGACCTCATGAGGATGGTCATGAGTTGATTATTTGTCGTGTCCCATGCTTCAAAACTCGGGGTCGGCCAAGAGTGCGGTGTTTTGTTCCGCATAAGTATCCCATCTTACTTTGTCCGTAAATGTACATTTTCATAGACCTTGACCATAACAGATAGTTGTTACCATCAAGTCTATGGTTTGTATAAGAAGAGGAGTTGTCAAGATTCTGTGCAAATTGAGGTCAGAGAGAGTCTTTGAGGTTGAAGTAATGTCGGATGTGGAAGACATTCTTCGTAAATATGAGTTTTGGCAAATGAAAAAGTTAGAACACAAATGGCTCTGATACCATGAAGAGAGTTTGAGAATGTGATAAACACAAGAGTAAAATTCAACTTATCTTTTATTCATTGATAATGTGGAGTATATGTAGATACAATTGAGGAGTTTGAAAGGTCCTAGACAAGATAGTGACCTTTCATAGAAAAAAAGTAAAAGCTATAAACGAGGCTAGATGCTTTTAGTCTCTTACATAATAAATGTCTATGACATAAAGTGAACTCGAGTAAAAGCTATGTCTATGACTAGAGTTTGACATATTAATTGTTTGTATGTACTACAATTAATATGTCTCTTTATAAATAAATAAAGTGTACACAGTAAAATTCGCACACATGAGTTCAAGAGTTCAAGACTGCTTTGAACCTCAAGCACTTTATCAAGATGTCTTTGAATATTGCCACACATAGAGATGTGAATTGTCAAAGAGTTGACTAGTCAACCAATGGAAATCGAATAAGATTCGATCGGTAAATAGTACCCACCTTCGAAATTGACCCGGTCGATCGCCCACGCCGGGGATCAAGTCAACTAGATAGATTCCATCCACTAAAGAATTAATTAAATTCTTGAAAGCCAATAGGAATAGTTGGCTAGTGGGAGTAAAACCTTATAAATTTCTTAGTGCAAATTTAGGTTTTTTCATACATGAGCTTTTACTTATTCTATCTTTATTTATTGTTGTAGAAAATGTCAAACAAATTGAACCTTCGCTTTTATCATCGAAAACAAGCTTGACGAAACTAATTTTCTCGATTGGGAAAGAAACTCAAAATCGCTTTGAGGCACGAAGATTGGCTATGTCTTGACGAGGGCCCTACCGGAAAAGCCCGCCGAGGGTTCGGGCCGCAGATGTTGTCGAGAAGTACAACAAGCAATCGCTCGACAAGATCGATGCTACATGTATCATGCTTGCTTCTATGACACTGAATCGCAGAAACAAAGATGAGTCTATGGACTCCTACTCTATCATGGTCCACCTGGCGGAACTTTACGCTTCGCCTCGTGACCGAGAGGTACGAGGTCTCAAGGCCCTGCTTAGTTGTAAGATGGCATCCGGGATCTCTTTGTGGGGTCACACGTGCTTAAAATGATCGGGTACATAGAGAGGCTTGGGAAGTCGGGCCACAAGTTGGAACGAGTTGAGTATTGACTTAATTCTCGCAATCTCTACCGACTCATTCTCGCAGCTTGTGATGAACTATCACATGAACAAAATAGATTGCTCCTCTGCGGAGTTATTGAACATGTTGAAGATCGGCCGAGGCACCGCGGGGAAGGGGAAAGCAAGTGTTGCCGGTCACTTCAAGCAAGGCAAGCCTAAAGCCCAAAAAGTCCAAGAAAGCGAAGGCTACACCTAAGCCAACGCCTAAAATAGCGAAAGACAAATCCAAGGATGCTTGCTTCCATTGCGGTGAGACCGGACATTGGAGGAGAAACTGCAAGGGCTTTTTGAGTACCAAGAAGAAGCATTCTCGATGCTTCGACTTCGTATATTTATGATTGAGATCAACATTACTTCTTCTAAGTCTAACCACCGGGTATTAGATAATCGTTGTGGTTCTCATATTTGTACTGAATATGCAGCACTAAGAAGAACTAGAGATCCGAGGAAAGGATAGGTGGACCTACGCGCTGGAAATAGAGCAAGTGTTGTTGCTACCGGCCGTAGGAGTTTATTTTCTTTCATTGCCCAAATGGCTAGTACTAGAACTCAATAATCGTTATTTTGTTCCTTTCTTACGAAGAGCATTATTTCTATTTCTCGCATTAGATGTTGATGGATTTTCTTTTACGCTTGAGAATAAATGTTGTTCTTTTTCACGTGATGGAATCTTTTATGGTAATCGCATACTTAGCAATGGTCTCTACATATTAGATATGAATGTTGACGTACTTAATATAAATAACAAGAAAGCCAAAACAAATGACTTGAATGAATCCTACTTATGGCGTTGTAGACTTGGCCATATAAATAAGAATCGCATTTCCAAACTCCATAAAGATGGAATGTTGGATCAATTCGATTACTGAATCGCTTGACACATGCGAAGCTTGTTTACTTGGCAAGATGACAAAGTCACCTTTCAAAGGGCAAATGGATAAGATCCAATGAATTGCTTGAGCTCATACATACCGATGTGTGTGGCCCAATGTCAATTCAAGCCAAAGGAGGATACTCTTATTTTATCACCTTCACCGATGACCATTCTCGCTATGGTTATATATACTTAATGAAGTATAAATCAAGCCTTTGAAAAGTTCAAGGAATTCGTAGTGAAGTGAAGAAACAACTGGTAAAGAAATCAAAACACTTCGATCCGATAGAGGTAAGAATACCTAGAAGAGTTTCAAGATTATTTGAAAGAATGGGATTCAATGGACTCCTCCCGATCCACAGATGAATGGCGATTCGAGAGAGGAACCGCACTGTTAGAATATCCATGATGATCCCAAAATCATTTTGGGGTATGCTCTAGAAACCGTTCCTCAAGAGTTCCATCAAAGACGGTTGATTCTACACCATACGAGAAAGAAGAAACCAACCGCATATCTTAAACCTTGGGGTTGTCCAACTTATGTGAAGCGGATGATGCCCGACAAATTAGAGGCCGATCCGACAAATGTGGTGGGATATCCTGTAGAAACTAGAGGATACCAATTTTACCATCCCGGGAACAAAAGCCGCCACTTTCTGAGAAAGAGTTTATTCTCGGATAGGGTCGGCGAAGAAATTCCACTTACGGATAACAAATCCGTTGATGGAAGTGAGAGGAGACACCACATACAAATGTGGCGCCACCTCTACAGTGACACGATAGCACCTCGAAGATCCACCAGGAACGCCGTGAACTCCGAAAGGTGCGTGTATCTCATGGAAGATGAGGACCCTAGAACTTATGAGGAAGTGCTATTAAGGCATGACAAAGAGAAATGGCTATAAGCCAAATTCGAAATGGAATCATTTTGGAACTTAGTTGATCCGCCTGAGGAATAGTTCTAGGGTGTAAATGGGTCTTTAAGAAAAGACCGCATGGACGGTAACGTGACCACCTACAAGGCTAGGTTGGTGGCAAAAGGTTATAAGCAAAGACAAGAGTTGACTATCATGAAACCTTCTCTTCTCTTTGTTTAAAATCCATTATTTTTGCTCGCTATTGCACCATGATTACGAAATCGGATGGATGTGAAAACAAATTTCCTTAACGGGAACAGGAAGTGTATATGAAACCAACCCAATGACGCCATGGTGTGTATCCATTTATGGATTAAAGCAAGCTTCGAGTTGGAATCTTCGCTTGATGAGATTATCAAACTTTGATTTCATCAAGAACGAAGATGAGCCCTGTGTTTACAAAAAGGTTAGTGGGAGTGCCATTGTGTTCTTATGCTTTATGTGGATGACATATTGCTCATAGGAATGATGTGCCTATGTTACAATCAACAAAGCTTGGTTATCCAAGAACTTCTCAATGAAGGACTTGGGTGAGGCAAACTATATTCTAGGAATAAATATCTATAGAGATAGATCTAAGAGGTTGCTTGGTCTGTCCGCAATCCACCTACAGACAAGATGTCAAGAGATTCAAAGCATGGAGCCGATCAAGAAAGGATTGCCGCCCATGTCACACGGGTCTACCTGTCGGGCGGAATGAGTCCTAAGACAGAGGAGGAAAGGGGCACAAATGAGTAAAGTCCCTTATGCTTCGGCAATCGGGTCTATCATGTATGCCATGTTATGCACAAGACGTCTCGCACTCTTAGTATGACTAAGAGGTACCACCCAATCCAGTGATGGTCACCGGATTGTCACAAGAATAAGTACTTGAGATGTACTAGGGATATGTTCCTGGTTTTCGGGAATGATGATTTAGTATTACGAGGTTACACAGATGCCGCTTCAGACCGACAAGGATGACTTTAAGTCACAATCTGGATTTGTTTTTACGCTTAACGGGCGGAGCAGCCGAGTCGGAAGAGTTCCAAGCGAGAGACTACTGCGCACTCTACAACGGAAGCCGAATACATAGCAGCCTCGGAGGCGGCAAAGGAAGCGCTTGGATGAAAAAGTTCATTCATCGAACTTGGTGTGGTTCCCTCCATTGAAGGTCCAAAGGCCTCAGCATCTTGTGATAATAATGGAGCGATATCTCGCCAAAAGGAGCCAAGGTCTCATCGAAGTCCAAACATGTGCTACGGCGCTATCACTTGATTGTAGAGATAGTAGATGAGGAGATGTAAAGATAGAGAAAGTCCACACGGATGATAACATAGCCGATCCGTTAACTAAGGCATTGTCTCAAGCTAAGCATGAGAAACATGTTCACTTGCACGGGCTTAGGCATATGGGTGATTGGCTTTAGGCCAAGTGGGAGATTGTTGAAAGGTGTCCTAAACCCAATCGGGTTGGACCGGATCCGACCGGTCGGGTCATTTACGCCTATTTAGTTCATGTAATAAGTTTATTATGATTAATAAAAGCACTTATGTTATTATATATTGTTTATCTTCATATTATTTGTTGTATATATATAGTAACGTCCCTAGTATCAATCATGATGAGAGAAACCATGATAGTGATTATGGTTGATGAGATCTCTAATCACTATAACAAGTTTGGTGCTTAAATGTCTCTAGTCTTAAGTATTATCAAATGGGATATTGATAGTATAATCGATTTTAAGACGTATTGGATGTCTTCTATCTTTTAGAAGGTAGGGATAGATCTCGCTCTATCAAAGTGTAGAGACACTTGGACCGCACGCGTGGACGTGTATTGTAGAATGCGTGACGTTAGATCGACCCACTTACATTAAGTGTCACACTATGTGGCGGTTGTGTAATTATCCTTTTGACCGAGTCTTCATGCCATCACGGTGTGGATTGTCATGCTTTGACAATATTGAGATTTCTCCTAACCACGGGCGATCATGCGGTAGTGATTGGTATGATATTGAAGCACGCGAGTATACATGATTGGTCGTCCGGGAATCGTGTATCCTATGATTGGGATTGAATATCCGAAATGGCCTTCTTATAAGGAATGTCTAGCTCTCGAGAATCTTTGCAAAGTGGGAGTAAATGTGTTATTCCGAGGGAGCATGATATCCGGATTATAAGATATGATCGTCAATGTATTGACACTCGAGATACGATTGTATGGATATTATTACAAATGATAGGATTGTAAGTTACACGGTAATCGCTTCACATGAAAGGTAGTAGTCATTGCTTTTGACTCTTCCGATGATCGGGGGTCACGGTGTTTCTAGACGCTATCCCGTGATCGTTAGGTATGAAGGGCATTTTAGTAAATTGCACTTTGTGTCTACGGCCAACATATTCGGAAGCCTATCGGGTCACACACATATGAACATCGAGTCGGATTAAAATGCGGTTATAGTTGATAACCGAATAAGGAAAGTTTATCTCTAGACTATAAAGGTTATAGTGGTAAATTAATATGGTGGTATTTATTTATTATGAATAAATAAAATACAAGATATTAATTATATATACAAATTATATTAATTAAAAGAATTTTCCATAAGTTATTTTATGGAGAAGGTGGCGCCATTTAGGTGTGAACATGTCACACTTGGATTGAGCAATTTAATTAATAAATATACCATAATAATTAATATGTGATATTAATTGATTTTGAGAAAATAAGATTTATGGTAAGATCATAATTTATTTAATAAAAGTTATTGGAGAAAATAAATTATGGAAAGAGAGATCAATCACATTAATTAACTTTCCTTAATTTTATTGGAAAGAGGTTTTCTCCTCCTCCTCCCCAAGCATCAAGGCGCCTCCCCTTATAAATAAGAGGGATTGCCAAGCTCTTAGACACACCATTCTTCCAAGAGATCATTATTCTTGAGAGAAAAATTCTTAGAGCTAGTTTTCTTGTGCAAAAGAGGGGGGCTTTGTTGTGAGTTGGTTGGAAAAGAAAAAGTCCGTCTAGCGGCGGAGCTTTTCAATAGCAATCCTAGGAAGGATTCCGGCAAGGAGTTCGTGTGGATAAGCGATAGAGGCCGGACGCGTGGGCGGCTTGCGCATTGAACTACTCTCCGTTGGCGGTCAAAGCGACGATCTTGTAGATCATCCAAGGTATAACCGTTACTTAACGTGTTTATTGCATTAAACGAAGAACGATCTAGAAAAGGAAATCAAATTTTAAATTCACATAGTAGTGTGCAGAAACAATAAAAAAAGTGTAATTGTATACATTGTTTATTAATAATGCTTTAGTATCAACAGTTGTGGTTGTAGAAACTTGTAGGATTATTTTTTTTAAATGCATAAAGTGTTTAACAATAATTTTTACAAATCAATAGCTTGACAATACATGTTTGCACACAACATTTTTTGTTTGGCCTAGAGGTAAAAACTGAAAGCATGAATCTTTAATAACAACTTTAACACAAGCAGATGTATTCGCTCGTGATAACAAGACATACAACTGACCTTGTGAAAATACGGGTTCTTTTAGATATACTCCTACAAAATCTAATGTTTGGCCTTGAGCCTTGTTTATAGTCATCACAAAGCACAAGCATACAGGAGACTGAGTTATGTTATGAGTTGTCAGATTATCATTGAGCCAAAAACTTACAATGAGGCAGTGAAACATGAGGAGTGGAAGAAGGCAATGCAAGCTGAGTTAGATGCACTTCACAAAACTGGAACATGGGAGATAGTTACTTTACCACATGGCAAGACCCTATAGGTTGTAAATGGGTGTACAGAATAAAGAGACATGCAGATGGCATTATAGAGAGGTTCAAATCCAGATTAGTGGCTAAAGGGTACACACGACAGTTAAGTTTGGATTATCTAGACGCCTTTTCTCCTGTGGCTAAACTAACAACTGTGAGAACACTCCTGGCCGTCTCATCAGCAAAACAGTGGAACTTACACCAATTGGACGTGAACAATGCATTTCTCCATGGTGACTTTGATGAGGAAGTATACATGTCAATACCTCAAGGTTTCCGGTCCAAACCTGGAACTGTTTGTACACTCAAAAAATCCTTATATGGTCTCAAACAGACCAGTAGACAATGGAATATAAAGCTAACCCAATCCTTGCTTGAGAGGGGGTATAAGCAATCAAAACTTGACTACAGTTTATTTACAAAAGGAGTTGATGATCACTTCATTGCAGTTCTGGTTTATATGGATGATGTTCTGGTTGCCAATCCAGACATCACACAGATTAAAAATTTGAAAGGTTTCTTAGACAAGAAGTTTGGAATCAAGGATCTTGGAGAGTTAAAGTATTTTCTGGGGTTAGAAGTGGCAAGATCAAAGAAAGGAATAGTTCAATCACAAAGAAAATATTGTATAGAGCTGTTGAAGGAATATGGTTATTCTGATTGCAAGCCTGCCAAGACTCCTATGGATTCAACCATTAAGTTACACACCAAGGATTCCAAACCACTTGAGAACAACAAGTACTATAGAAGCTTGATAGGTAAACTGTTATATTTAGGCATCACTAGACCTGATATAACTTTGGCAACTCAACAACTAAGTCAATTCCTTGACAAACCCACTGAACTGCAACTTAATGCTGCACTCAGGCTTCTAAGATACATGAAAAACTCACCAGGGCAGGGCATTCTATTTCCATCAGAAGGTACTATGGAACTTAAAGCCTATGTAGACTCAGATTGGGCTGGATGTGAAGACATTAGAAGATCAGTGATTGGTTTTTCTGTTTTCCTAGGAAATCCCTTTAATAAGTAGGAGATCAAAGAAGCAAACCACAACTTCTAGAAGTTCATCAGAAGCCGAGTATAGAGCCATGACAATGGCATCTTGTGAATAGCAGTGGCTCTCTTATGTCCTAGAAGAATTCAACATCAAACAGCAAAAACCTATACCACTGTTCTGTGACAACAAAAGTGCCTTGTACATTGTAGAAAACCATGTATTTCATGAGAGGACCAAACACATAGAGATTGACTGCCATGTCATCAGGGATAGGTATCAATCTGGATTGCTAAAGCCTATGCCTATATCTACACAATATCAATTGGCAAACCTCCTCACAAAACCCTTAGACAAAACAAGATTGTTTGAGATGTTGTCTCACTATCCCATCACAAATATATACATGCCAAAGTGTCCAACTTGAGAGGGGGTGTTGAAGTTCAAGGATAGCAAGCTGGACACTCAAGCAACATTCAACATTGCTCTCTGGGGCATTTCAACAAACAGTTATAACAGATTTCTGTTAGCAACTTCTTAATTAAGTCAATAGGAAAGTTAGGTTAGTTGTTTTTGACGGTTTTATCATGTGATTCAGCTATATATAGCTGCTGTAACACTCAGATTGATTTATGAAGTTCAATAATAAGAAGCATTGCTTTATTCTCTCGATCATCTTCTAGTTTTCCTTACTTCTGTTTTGTTTCTTGATTAAGTACTGCAATTCCTGTGTTGATTCATCTTTGAATGATGAAATTTATCTATGTTCTAGATATTTTGTTCATGGAAACACAATCCCCAAAATTTTCTTTTTAAGGTAACAATACCCAATTTTGACTACCTCAACTATGGTGCGTAACATACAAATTTTCTAACGGTCTTGAATAAAGTATTACTTGGTGTTAGATATTTTTTTATAAATTAAATATTTTATAATCGCTTGCATACGAGTTGTCGTTCGAATTAATGTTTTCGTAACGAAACAGGTTCGATCTGATGTACATCTACATGCGTACATGAATCTGTGAAGATTGATGACCCTTACAATTTCGTGTAGGAGTACCTCATTTCGTTTATGGGTTCCTTCGGCCTATAAAAGGCACATGCATGCAAACAAAATCATTGTCAAGTCTGTAAGCATCATCAGAACCAAATTCTGAGTGTCCTCGGGTTTGATTCAAACAGGTCACTGTTTGAATCAAACACTTCCATCGTATCATGAAAGAGATTTTCGTTAGTTCTAAGTGACAATCGTGTGGGATGAAACACAGGGCCGTCCCTCGAATAAGGCGGATGAGACGGTGGTCTTAGGCCCAACGGTGTCGGGAGGCCCAATATTACATTTTCGCTAAAAGAAAAAAAAAATCGTGTAGATCCAATCCGATTCCAACCTAATATAATATGTTAATTTTTTTTATTTGAATTGACAGAGGCCCAAAGAAAATTACTCGAATCAATAAAGACCCAATTTTTTTTATTAGTATGTATTTACGAAAAAAAAACTTCGAACTAAAAGACCTAATCCGACGACTTGGCCTTAGGCCCAAAAAATGTTAGGGCCGGCCCTTACGAAACATATCTTTAATGATAACGCATTTGTGTGCCTTGGAGTACTTCTTTGTCTGTTCTTATTATTAAAATTTTCCAACACTTAGTGTGCCAAACCAATATAAGTGAATAGTTTTAAGGTGGACCCCTATCTATAGAAAAACGTCACGGATCATCAAATTGTATAAAAATGAGGACATGGTGATTTTTTTTTGGTCCAGGAACACCATAAAATTACCGTGCGTAACGTAACTTAATTTATATAAATAAAAGTACAAACTCTAAAATAAATTTTCATTTATTTTTCAAACATTACGGGTGAATTCATTGTGAAATATCGATGACGAAGGACCTCTGAATAATGAGAAGTCTATCAACTAGAATCAACATACGCATATCTCAAATACGATGGTCCTGAACCAAATCAGAATAACACGTGTAAAATATAAATATCATATTTTTACTGTTTTACCCTTCTTTTTATGAATTTTCATTGGTGAAATAATTGTGAAATGGTGGTCCAGAGTCATCATAAATCTGCTGCTCAATTACTGATGTTGAGGAAGTAGAAAAAGAAGAGATGGTTAGAGACTGCGATTCATGAATTTAATTGTGTTAAGTACTTGAAATTCTTCAACGAGTTTGGAACATTATAAATAAGCATGTGGTAGAATCACGGGAAAAAAGAAAAAACAAATATGTAAGATATACAAAACGTTGCAAATAGAATGAGACGGTCTTATTTGAGTTTAAGTGAATTAGAAATATCGTGACGTAATTGTTTTGTTTCAAGTATATATATACATACATTTGGCAAGTTTCCCAAAACTTGTCGACTTACTTTATAATCAATTTTAGCTTAAACTCGAATATACGTCTCTTTTTAGTGTTAATTCAGTTCGAGCTGCACAATTGAGATTTTGATTATTCACCCATAGTTTCTTTCCTATATTTACTTTTTATTGGTGTAGTTGGGAGACCAACTTAAATAAATCACTATGAAAAGGCCTGTGATTTGCCCAGTAATAATAGCCTAGCATTTTCCCCTAAAAATAAACAGCCGAGTAGTTTGGAAAATTATACTATAAATATGTCTTTGATACGAAAGCTGTTAAAGTGTCTCACATTGGGAACTTGTGGTTGTTTTCACCCATCATATTAAGAGATGGACTTCACACCTCATGGCCTGCAGCCAGGGGCGAGTCCTCCTCTTATATGAATTTGAGCTTAGTTTTACGTGGTATCGGAGCCACCCTTTTATAGTGCAAGTTTTGGCCACTTTGTTGGCGTTGAGAGTGCTGCGCCATTACTTTAGGGCGTGTTAAAGATTCGCATTGGCTTGTGATTATAGAATCCATACCATATTAAGAGATGGATTACACCACTCACAACATGGTTTTGGGGATGAGACTCTCCTCTTATATGGGTTTGGCCTGAGATTTTCTACATGGTATCGTAGAAAACATAGGCCCAAGCCTCATATAAGAGAGGACTCATCATCCCAAAACCCTGGACACATGGCGCCGAGTGCTCCATCTCTTAATACGGTACAGTGAAACAACCACAAGTTCCCAATGCGATACTTTAACACGCCTCAAGTAATGGGCCGGCACCAACATAGCCCAACACTTGCACAATAAAGGGTGGCTCCGATACCATTTAAAACATAGCCCAAGCCTCATATAAGAGGAGGCGATCATCCCCAAAACCTGCGCAATGAGTGAGAGAAGTTTCATCTCTTAATACTACAGAAAAAAAACCACAAGTTCCCACTATAAAAACTAAGCCCAAACCCATATAAGAGAGGCCCATCCCCAAAACCTAGGTTGTGAGGTGAGGGAAGTCCATCTCTTAATATGGTGGGTGAAACAACCACAAGTTCCCAATGTGGGACCTTTAACACGCCCACTCAAGTGTGGCCGGGCACACAAGGCCAGCAAATAGGCCCAACACTTGCACAATAAAGGATGGCTCTGATACCATGTAGAAAATATGGGCCCAAACCCATATAAGAGGAGGGGCCTCATCCCCAAAACCTAGGTTATGAGGTGAGGGAAGTCCATCTCTTAATATGGTGGGTTACACAATCACAAGTTTCCAATGTGGGATACTTTAACAAAAGCGGATGTCCTATCGTCCAAATCAGAGGACAAAAAATGTCATTATCCCTATTGCGGCATATGACACGAGCGACTATGTCTATTACTCCCGCCGTTCCGAATAACTGAGACAGTTGTCAAAAAAATTTGTTTCAAAATAATTGAGACAATTACATTTCCAATGCAACATTTATTGTGTTTTTCCCATATCTACCTTTTATTTATTACGAAGTGAGAGAATAAATACAATATTGTATTAATTATAGACTAAGGGTGTTTTAGTCATTTTGACAATCAAATTAAAGCATTAACAAACATCCTTAATATGCGTATTTTTGGCAACTGCCCAGTTATTTCGGAACGGAAGGAGTAGAAAATGTTGGATCGATGCGCTCACAGATTCAGAGGAGGATGGTGAATGAATCTACTCCCCTTTTAAAGTTACCACTTCAAATTTATGAGTTTTCACTTAACTACCCTACCCCCGGCCCAACAGAGTGATGGTGAGATTAATTATAGTGACTCAGCGGTTCATTAGGGGAGATGACCAAAACCCAGTGTCAACAATGAGTTATCTTTTATTGAACTAACTCTCATATTGTGACTGCTGAGATATATCCGTTACTATAGCTGGCGGTGAACAAAATATTTAACCAATTTTATTAAACTGTATGAAAAGTTTGGAACTTATATTTTAACACGGGAGAAGTACTCTCTCCATCTCAGAATATATAAGCCATTTTAACTCTTTTGGTTTTGTCTCGTAATATAAGTTATTTTATATTACCAATGTAGCATTCATTACCCTTATTATTTTTATCTTACATCTAATTTATTAACAATTCAGCCACATTTCAATAATTTAATTGTTTATTAATAATAGTCGAAGGATATCTTAGATATTTTTTATTAAATTTTATGTAATTTAATTATTTTTTAATCGGTATAAAATAGCCAAAATAACTTGTACTATATATTTTGGGAGATATGAAGTACATTGATAATTGGGTGGTTCTTGTGTGGTGTTTTCACACGGTATGCAGATACGTATGGAGACACATACTACACACATCAGCAAGCGCCACATGTGGCAAGCCTTGAGCGTGAAATCCAAATCAATGAATTTAAGCTACCACAAAATTTCAACCTAATATTATATATATATCAGTATTTATATGAACAAAGAATGTATTACCTTAATTACAAGACTTAAAGACATTGGCATTAGACTCGGTTTGAATCTTGCTTGCCACAAATAGTTTTTGTTTTTTTAAACTGGGACTATGACAAATAAATATGTTTTTTTTTTTTTAAACTGACTATCTCACGTGAAATCAAATAAATATGTTTTTTTTTTCCTTCCAAACCCACGATTATCTCACGCAATTTTTTGTTTTATTTATCGTTTTTTTTTTTTTTTGAAGGCGCGGCCTAAATTTTTTTTACTTCGAAATTTAAATTCTGACAGTGACGCCCAGATACGCTTTTATTCTATGTTTAAATTATATGATTCTGATCGTTTCATCTCTCACTTCATCTTAAAATCCCTCTAAACACAAGTATTTCCCTTAATAATTGATTCATCTAAATTTGCTACATGCAACAGCTACGTGGTTGATTCAGACCCATATGCCACACCTACTCAATAAAACAAGAAGCGCACAATTCCCAAGGAAGCAATAAAAGGAGAAAAACATTAGATTTGTCGGCTTACTAAAATTCGATTAATAATCTTTACATAGTTTTTTTTTCTTTTCCCTTTCTTTTTTTTCCTGACCGAGAACGAAAACGACAACAACAATATATAATGACATCAATAATAGGGTCAAATACTCCTCCTGATACGATATAACCTTGATAAATATATATTCGATAAATAAATAACCTCGTCAAATGAATATTTCTCTCTGGTCCCGACTTGAGCAAAAAGGCTAAATGAATAACTTCGCTAAATGCATAAACGTATAAAAAAAATTGAGTCCTTAAAGTTCCTATCTAAACATAAATGAATAATTACTAAATTCCATCGCTATTTTTTGGGATACTTAGCTGACTTGTGCCTCTTAATATCGCGTGGTTTGGCTAGTAACCAAATCAAACTTTTGTTTCATTCATGCTTGCATATCTTTTTGGTCAATACTTGGATGTCCCTCCTTATGCTCACATATGTCCCTCCTTATCTGGTCGGTTAAAGTTGTTTTTGTTATTGATTTTAACTGATGATTGGAAACTATTAAATTGAAAATTAAGAAAGATACAATAGTATGGATTCTTTATCAAACTACGATTTTAAAACTATATATAGTTTGTAGTGTAGGTTAAGTATATTTTCTTAGACTCTACGTATTTCATACATACAATCTTATTAGTAATCTCAAAACATAATACACTGTACTTAGTCCACACGTATATTGCATGTATTCCTAATCTAGAGTCCAAAGAAAATGAATGTAGTTAAGTTTTTCATAAGAATTTTGACCTGGACCCTCTAGGTACATTTCTACATAAATGTAAAAATACTAATCATGAGAAAAAAAAATTAAAAAAATGTAAAAAATACTATCTAAATGAATAAATATTCATTTATTGATAAATGAATAATATATTTATTTATCGATAAATAAATAATATCGCTAAACGAATATGGTCTCGATGGTATTCATTTATCGAGGTTATACTGTATAGGCCTTTTGGTTTTTTTAGTGCTGTTTCAAAAAAATAAGTTATTCTCATAAAGCAATATAATATTAAATATATTGTTTTCAATTTTACATTAAACAATGTAATATTATTATCAGTTTCCGAAAATAGTGCAATATTTTGCATTGAAATATTAAAAAATAACTTATTTATCAGGTTTTCTTAAACCGTGTGAAATAGCCAAAAAGTTTTATATTATGGGACATAGGGAGTTTTTATCTTTAGGTGTTGTAATATACCGACTTTTCGAGAAAGGACAGACATGTCTTTTGCGAAAAATGGAATATTATAATTTACGGATTTAAAGTATTTTAAGTGTATTTATATATATTTGGCCGATATATATAAATAATTTGGAGATAAATCCGATTTGAAGTAAAAAGGGCAATTAATGAAAATAAATAATTAGGTTAATTATTGGGATTTTCCTATTTAAGGAGAAATTAACCCTGTAGTTTCTAACCTTTAAATCGTAAATTTCCTCCTTAGAAGCCTCCTCTTGCGTGTGAGAGTTGGAAGAAAAACGCTACTGAGGCGTATGAAGAGCCAACGGTAGTTTCATGATATCTCATGGAGTTTTCAACCGCTTTTAGATCCGTGAGAAGCGTTGGAATCGCCAGTGAAAGGAGCGTCGTTTCAACACTCAAAGATCGAGCTTTGTTAAGGTTATCTGCAAGAAAATATCAAGGTTTTGCTGCGCTTTTACGAGTTTGAAGTTGGTTTATCTTCGCTAAAAAAGGTAAGAGATTTCTTCCTACAAATTAATTATGGTTTAGAGAGGTTAGATCGTATTTTTGATTCGTTTTGTAAGAGGGTTCATATTGAATTTTTAGTGTTTTATGATATTGAGGTAAAGTAAAGATGTGCACAAACCGAAAAGATAAATTTTAGGTACGGTTCTGTGTTATCTGATATACATCATGAGCTACGGTCATTCATAAATATTCCCAACTTGATTAAAGATGTGTACTATACTTTTGATTCATGGAGATCTGCAGAATATTTGATGTGCAATTTTATTAGTTTGTATTTTTCTTTTCGTTTGCTTTCTGTTTCGTATAGTGTGTAATATATTTTATTATTTTGTTTTTTCTCCTTTCCCTTTTTTAGTTGATTCCCAGCAGCATTGTCTTTCTTTCTTTCTATTAAAAAAAAAAAAACAGCTGCTTAGTCGAAATGAATGGAAAAGGTGTAGGGTTAGTTTTGTATTAAAAAAAATGGTAGCAACGTGATAAATAAAAAGACGAAGCAGAAGCAATAAAAGGGAAAAAAAAAAGATTATTTAATAAATTTATAATTTGTAGTTGTTTGGTATTGTGTTGTGTTATTTTATTTTTTCGGAACAATATAAATATATGGTTTGGTAGATAATGGATTTCGCATTATGTATGTTATTTTGATGCTTAACATGAGTTGTAGTTTTGTTAATGAGTTTAAATAAGATTAAATGAAACGAACAGCGCCGATTGAGCTTTACGATGTTTTTGGTTCCGCACCGGACGTCTTTTAAAGGAGTTGAAGTTCGGGACCGTCGGAAAGGTATGAAAGGGTTTGTGCTTTGATGAACTAGAGCTCATCAATATCACAGAATTCTTGGCGCTTGTCATTGTTTAGAGGTCTAGAAAGAGAGTTGAGTTTGTGAGGAGCTTACTTGAAAACACTTGCGTCGCTAGTTAATAACCATTAATAATTACATACTTGCATAGTAATAAGATTAAACATCATGTCATCTTGGTAAGCGCAAGACTATATCGCGAATGCCAGAGCCTTCGGATAAAACGAGTAAACTTGTCGGCCTTTCTGAGGCACCAGGAGTAGAGGGTACTCGTTGTGGATAACTCGATGGCCCAGGCGGCATCGAGAGCGGAGGACTTCACATGTGAATAACTTTGCTTTGGCCATTAGAGGCACCGCGAGCGAGGGACTTTACAATTGAATAACTCCGTAGTTCACAAGACCCCCCAAGTGCACGGAGGGACTTCACCGAATCGCGTACACTATCGGGACTAGCCCGTGGCTATTGGTATGATCCACCAATAGGTTGCACCCAGATGTCTCGTGGTGGCAAAGACCACGCGTAGTCTTGCTTGAATGCGGATGTAACAAGGATAAGCTAGGTTAAAACAAATTAGTCATGACACTGAATGAACCCTGATTGAGTCGATCTGTAAAAGATAATTAAAATAATAAACTTGTTAAAGAGACTTAATTAAATTGTAAACCTACTTACTTACTACTATGTCTGAAACGACTTACCTCAAATCGCATGTTTATTTATATGTTTGGGGAGAGAAGACGAACAGTAATCCCGCAGATTCGAGGAGGATTTTGTTGACGACGCTTAAGGGCGACGTTGAGTTGAAGACTTTATTTATTTATATTTATATTCACTAGACTTGTTGTCGTTGAAATTTCTTGTAATTTTCTTTAAGACTTGCTTTCATAGATTTCGTGACGTTATTACGTTTCGTTTGGTTTTCCAAAGTAATAAATGTTACATTTATATCTTTAGTATGTCGATTTCTATTCTTAGTAGCATTTATGATGTTTTGCCGAGTCTTTTCCGCTTTGCTTAAACTCGACACGACGTAGTAGAGCTACGCGTGTAATATTAGATTTATTTAATATTATACGCTTGAACGCTTCGCTTCCTGATAAAGACTTCAATCCTAATCCTAATCTGCTAGGCGTTATAAGTGTGCTAGTAGTATATATATATATATATATATATATATATATATATATATATATATATATATATAAGCGAATTGATGAGCATAATCGAAAATTAAGTAATAATCCACATAGTACAAGGTGTGAAAGTGTATATATATATATATAAGGGAGTATAATTTTTAAGTATTAAAGTTAAGTCGTACATTGATTTATTTATATATATATATATATATATATATATATATATATATATATAAAAGTGAAGTGATGAGCATAATCGAAAATTAAGTAATCTTTTGGTCTAATATTAAAATTTAGTTCGTTAAGTTGAAAAAACAAAGGAGAGCGAATACTAAAAGTATATATTTGGGTGTCTAAATAAATACTATTTATTTTGTTTTGTGTAATGATATGGACACAACGGTGGTAATATGTAATATTGATTATGTTAGATTTACTCATAATTATTTTAGACACATTATAATCATCGGTGCATATCACCGTTGTATTACTCGTGACATAACCGTTGTGCCCGTATCATTACTCGTTGTGTTTTTAAGCTTCCCTTGCATTATTATACGCTTAAAACTCTCCGCCGGAGGTAGGTAGTGGGTTTGCTCCGGTCCTCCCCGACCATCTTTTGTGTGTGTATATGTATACATATATATATATATCTTCCTTTAGCAAAAAATTTATCTCACAGTATATCATAATGATGCTTCTTGACTTTTTTTACTCTGCTTCCATTTTCGTCCTCTCAATCCTCCTCTTCCATGCAATCTACACCACCAAAAACCGCCGTCTCCGCCTCCCTCCGAGCCCATTCGGTTTACCAATCATTGGCCATCTCCACCTCCTCGGCCCCAAAATCCACCATTCTTTCCACAACCTCTACAAAAGCTACGGCCCAATATTCCATCTTCGTCTCGGATCTAATCGTTGTATTGTAGTCTCCACACCTGAACTAGCTAAAGAATTCCTCAAAACCCATGAACTCGATTTCGCTTACCGGAAAAACAGCTCAGCCATTAGTCTTTTAACTTACCATGTTTCTTTCGCTTTTGCACCTTATGGTCCCTACTGGAAATACATCAAGAAAATCACTACTTACCAGCTACTGGGTAACCGGAATCTCACCCATTTCGAACCGATTCGAAGACTGGAAACGAATCGGGTTCTTTACGATTTGATGGTGAGTTCTAAACATGGCAAATCAGTGAATTTAACGGAGGAGATGATAAAATTGACGAGCAACATCATTTCACAGATGATGTTAAGTATCCGATGTTCAGATACAGAGTCCGGTGCTACGAATGTACGGAACGTTATACGAGATGTGACGGAACTGTTCGGAGAGTTCGATGTTTCAGATATAATATGGTTTTGTAAGAACACAGATTTACAAGGGATTAAGAAGAGGGCTAAAGGTATACATGAAAGGTACGATGCTTTGTTGGAGAAGATCATTTCGGACAGGGAAAGAACAAGAATTGTTGAGAAGAAGAATGGCGGTGCTGGCGGCGGCGGTGAGAGGAATGATTTTCTTGATATTCTGATGGATGCAATGGAGGATGACACGTCGGAAGTCAAGTTATCCAGAAATCATATCAAAGCTATAATCTTGGTAAGTATAGTACTAGAATTCCTTAATATGCGGGTTATGCTATAATTTAGGTAATAAAATGGTTTACTTGCATTACACAATTTTACAGGATTAATTAAGGTGTTTATAGAAAATAATATTACATCAGACACCTTACATTTTACTTTAAAATACAGTAAAAAAATTTGTTTAACAACACTCAGCATCAAATTTTCTTAATTAATAGTTTATTTTAAATATACGTTTTGTTTCTAATTTACATAATTGATTTTATTTAAAATGAAATTTGTTAAATTTTCTATTTAATATAATCCGATAGATATAAATGAAAACTTTTAAAATATAAATATATACGATAGATGTAAAGAAATTTTACAGAATTTCTATTTTATACTCCGTAGTTAAAAATAGAATATCTGTTACAAAATTATTTTTAATGTTGAAATTTGAGCTTTGGAGTGAAGTGATGGATTATTTGATCAGAACCATAACCATACAATTTATATCGTAAATTGTGTGGCTCCGATCAATTGGCTATCATTTCATCATTTCACTTCAAATACACTCGGTATCCAAAAACAACATTGATACAAATAGAGATACTAAACATAGAGATGTAATTAATTCAATTGATTTTATCATATACACTACAACATAAAGTAGAGAAAATAATTGTCATTCCCTTGGATTTGGTCTAGTGGTAAAAGGTTCGGCGTGGTGTAGTGTCTAGCGGAGTCTGAAAGTCGGAGTGTGGGGGTTCGAGTCCCTTAAAGGGCCAGCCCCTTTCGATAAGAAGATATAATAACGCAAGCCTCTTCCTGAAGCTGCTAGGTCCCTGATTAACCTCTCATCGTATTCCTATGGGATCGGAGGTCCCTGATTAATCTCTCATCGTATTCCTATGGAATCGAAGGCGAGGGGCCGTAAGGGCCCTTACGGTTAGGGTTTAACCATTATTCCGCTTGTTACGGCCTTTTTGCAGTTACACCTTCATCTATAAATAATATTTTAGTCAACTAAGCAGTTGCGTTTTCGCAGTTATATACATAAATATTACATTGATAAATCATAGGTAGTAAAATATTGGTAGTTGCTCATTAAGTTACATCATACTATGCACGTGTCATTTAGTAAGACGGTGGTAGTTGTTCATTAAAGAACTGGGGTAAATATTATTTTTTTAATTGCAAATACAGTAATAAAGAAACTTTTGATAAATATTTATTACGTGTAACATTTGACTTACTATTTTTTTTATAATTATAATCAATTATTATGTCACTAACTCAATTAATTGTGTTTAATTAGGACTTCCTAACAGCTGCAACAGATACAACAGCCATATCACTAGAATGGGCATTATCTGAGCTCATTAACAATCCAAGGGTCCTAAAGAGAGCACAAGAAGAAATCAACAATGTGGTTGGAAATCAACGGCTAGTAAAAGAGTTAGACACTCCTAGTTTCCCCTACATTAAGGCAATAATTAAAGAAACGTTTCGTCTTCACCCTCCGATTCCGATGGTCATTCGAAAATCAGCTAACGACATCCAAGTGGCTGGATATAACGTGCCTAAAAACACGATGCTTTTCGTGAACATTTGGTCTATTGGAAGGAATCCCAGTTATTGGGAGAAGGCGTCCGAGTTTTTTCCAGAGAGATTCTTGGCTGATACAGATGGTGGCGGGTTGAGTCATATGGATATAAATGGGCAGTATTTTGAGCTTATGCCGTTTGGTACCGGAAGAAGAGGTTGTCCCGGGATGCCGTTAGCCATGCAAGAATTGCCAACTGTTCTTTCGCTTATGATACAATGTTTCGATTATATTCCGCTTGATTTGAAGGGAGAAGAGGTGGAAAGGGTTATGGACATGAGTGAACGGCCAGGATTGACTGCTCCGAGGGCGAATGAGTTGATGTGTTTGCTTAAACCGCGAATTGATCTTCCAAATCTCCTTGGTAATGTAAAGGGTGAGTAGATGACATTTGTGAGGATGTGTTTTTAATTAGTCGATAATTATTTATCGACTAATGTGAGAGAAGTGTGGGGACCAACTTTTAGTTGTTTGAATCTGTCCAAGGGTATGAATGTATTAAGATATAAGTTGCATGTTCATCTTTCTTGTATCCGAGTTATATTGATCTTTAACGAATTCTCTGTTTTTCATAATGCAGTAGATATAAAGAAAAATTTAAAGAATTTGCAGGGCCGGCCCTCGCTTTTGTTGTGCTTAAGACCAAGTCCCCGAATTGGGCTTTTTAGTTGAAGTTGTTTTTTTTTTTAAAACATACTTATTGTTAGATATTTTTTCATAAATAAATATTTTGGTTATCGTTTGCATCGTATTACTGCATTTAATTAATGTTATCGCAATTAAACCAATCGTGCGATCGATTCATGAAGGATAGGCGTTTTCGGATACATGCATTTTCGAACCGATATGTACTTACCATTCGTGTAAGGGTTGCATCTTTCATCCAATGAATAATGTGATAACACTACTCTTTCGTGCGAAGAGAGTACTTTCATTCGTTTATGCAGTCTTTTGCAACCTATAAAAGCGTAAATATGTAGATTTAAAATTCATAAGTTTGACAACATCATCGAAAAAACTTTGATTGTCCTCGGGTTTGATTCAAACAATGTCATTTGTTTGAATCAAACACCCCATCAGATCCTCGAAAAGAGATTTTCATTTGATCCCTTAGTGACAAATCGTGTGGGACGAAACATCTCTTAAAAGACAACGTTATTAATGTGCCTTGGAGTTTCTAATTCTCTGTCAAATCCTAAGTACTACATTTTTTCTAACACTTATCGCGTTTTAACATCCGTAAATACAAAAAATTAATAAAACTTGTTTGTATGTCTTTTTTTTTTGGGCCAAGTAAATTTTTTTATTCGGATCTTTATCGATTGGAGTAAAAAAAAATTTGGGTCTTTATCAAAAAAGAAAATTAACCTATTATATTAGATTGGATCGGATTAAATCTACACGATTTTTTTTTCTTTTAACGAAACATTTATGTCGCCCCGACACCGCCGTTGCTTAAGACCTGGTCTCGATCGGCCTTAGCATAAGGCCGGCCATGAGAATTTGGATAATGCGTTATATGTAAAAGAAATTTTATAAAGTCCGTATGTTACATTAAAAAATAGATTATTTTCTGCCATGTTATATTTCCTATTAACATATCTAAAATACGGTTTTTCAACGATGTACAATATTTACTGCAAGTGTTCTAAGTGTTGATTCGATGGTTCTGTTTATTCACTTTTAACTATCAAAACTAATCTAAATCATTTTGTATTAATTTGGTTTGTGTTTAACTCGGTTCGATTTTACGGTGTGTACTGAAGTCAACAGTATATAAAATAAATTACTTAAATACTCCTTGAAAAGTGAATTGGTTTATCAAGATAAGGATGTACACTTGGCATTTGCTTAAATGATACAAGTGTGTAATATTCTGTTTTAATTATAGCCATTGGATTAGATTATGTCTTGAGATGTTTGTAGTGGTTTCAACAAACACTAGCATATATGCTAGTCTATGATCGAGCCTACAGTTTGTATGAGTTGTAATCAATGAAGAACAAATTCTCTCAAATTGTTTGTTATCTATAGTTTAATCTTTCAAGTTGGTAGAAGAGCTAGAATGGCAACACCGCCACCGTCTTCCGGACACCACGGCACTTCACAAAGTGATGGCAGCTCTTTGCACATTTCGGTGGCTTCAATGTTTTCCGGTGTCTACCACAGTTCTCTGACGGCCCCTTTTGGAGCAACAGCTGGAATGACTTCATCTCCATCTGTTGGATTCATACACAGTACTTTTCCGGCTGGATTCATGGCAAATCCGAGCTCACCACTGCTGCAACAGAGGTCACCATGTTCTTCTATGAGCATTACCCCATTTCACACCCTTGGTGGTAATCTAAACCAAGCATGTTCTGTCAAATTAGATAGAAATGACTATCTACTATGGAAATTTACAGTTCTTCATGTTGTAAGATGACATAAGCTTGAACCCTTTCTGATTTGAACACTTCCTTATCCACCACAGTATTTGGGAGTTCCGAATTTGACATCATATGTGCTTACTCCGGTGAATCCAGCTTATGATGAATGGATGGCCAAGGATTCCCTCTTTAACTGGTTGGCTCTTGGCATCAATGACAAAACAAGCTCTTGTTGAAGTGGTAGGATGTAATACCTCCCATGAAATCTAGCAAACATTGGAATTGTTGTTCAATAATCAGTGTGAGGCTCAAATGTTAGAATATAAAGATGCCTTAACTAAAGCTGAGAAAGGATCTAAAACCATGGTTGATTATTTGGCCCAGATGAAAACTTATTCTGATAAGTTAAGTGCTGCTGGATACACTATCACAAGATCTGAGCTAATCCTTGCCACACTGGTGGATTGGGAAAGGAGTCATTGTTAATTTAACTTCTAGAATGGGGGCCTTGTCATGGCCAGAGGTACATGCTCAGTTAATCACTCATGAGAGACTAATAGAAAGATTCAATCCCACTGTGAACCTTGATTTGTCTCAAGCATATGCAAATGATGTTGTTAGATCCAGTGACACCTATCAAGTAAGAGGCAGAGGTAACTATAGTCATTAAGGACAATCCAGAGGCAGGGGTGGCCAAAATCAAAGAGGTGGAAGGTCTAGAGGAAGAGGCAGAGCATGATACAACAACAGTTCTAGAGCAACATGTCAGCTCTGTAATAAGACTGGGCACACAGTAGTTGAATGTTGGTACAGGTTTGATCAGAATTTTAACAATCCCATAGCATCCAGCCAAGGAAATCAGGCAAATCAGAATGCCCCTGCTGCCTATCTTGCTGGTCCTAAGTCTGTTGCTGATCCAAACTGGTATGCAGATAGTGGTGCAACTAATCATGTGACTGCAGATCTTGGTAAACTTCAGTTGAGCAGTGAGTACAATGGCTCAGACACCTTGAGAGTAGGTAATGGTTCCAAAATCACCATAAATCACTTTGGTTCCACTAGATTTCCCACTTCTGTTTTTGATATTAAGTTGAAAAATGTCCTTCATGTTCCTGATATTACTAAAAATCTTGTTAGCATATTTAAATTTACTTCTGATAATCAAGTTAGTGTTGAATTTGATAGTGTTGGTTGTTATTGTTAGATATAGTGTGCCCGAAAGACAATTGTTGCTTGTCCTTACGGGCAAGTGGGAGATTGTTGGAAGTAGCGCCCGAAAGACAATTTATGTAATTGTTTTTAGAATAAATGACAGATTTATTCTCATCTTATTACTTGCTTCGTGTTTGTAAGTAATACACTACTGAAAACCCTAAGTCGTATCATATGTAGCCATATAACTTATTGTGTGTCACACATGAGGATTAAGTTTATGGTGATACACTTGAAATGTTAGTCCATGGTGAAGTTAATCAAAGTATGGGGTCTATTGATTAAACCACCATTAATGCGCCCAGAACACTTTATGGTGTGGCCGTCTTATCTGGACCGTCGACATTGGTTGTCTAAGTGGGGCATTTATATATGATAAGAGTCATATAGGACTGGACCGATTTAATCTGACTTTCTCATATAATTCCGTGATTGAGAAATCTTATTAAATCACAAGATGATCATATATGGATTAATCTTAATCCTGAAGTGATTACAGACTCCTACTTGTTTCAGGATATGGTTTGATGTGTTCGTTAAGGATCGCTAAGAGGCGCGGTCCGAATCGCTTTCACGTTGGCACTATTCTGGAATGAGTGAGAAGTGTGTGTCTCACAGATATGGAATCTATTCCTTCCTGCGGGAAGCAGAAAGACACCCCTTATTTGTTAATCCTAGAAACTGATCGATCCCGGGAGTTCGTATTGGTTATGAACTAATTGATCACTAGTGGGTTAATGGTAAATAATGATAAGATGTAGTGAAGAAGGTTTATGAAAATAATCCTACTTCAGTACGGATAGTCTATGGAGGGTTAGTTTATATGAAATGATTACATCAATGGACACTTATCGACTCGACTCGACGTTTTGAGAATAAGTTTTATCTATAATCGATAGAGTTCAGTTTCGGATTTATGGTGGCGTAATTCCGGAATTAATGAATTAAGTAGAAATATTATGTTCGATGAATATTTTATTTAATTTATTGTAGCTACTGGTTATAGGTCCTTGGTCCCCGGGTTGGCTCCTAACACGCGAGTGTTTTCTCGTTTTGTGGAACCTCGAGATTAAATTAAATAGTTGGTCTATTTAATGATACAAGAAAAATGACATTTTGTGACGAGCACTAATCGTCACAAATGTAGTCAATTCCGTCACATTTGGCTATATGTGACGAAATTTGTGCGTCACGAGAGTCGTCACCTATCATAAGTCACGAAAAGTATTTTGTGACGATTGTATCATTCATCACATTTGTGTTGAACATGTGACAAAATCTTCGTCACATATTACATTTTCAACTTAGTCATCTCATATACTTTGGTGATGCCAGAGTCGTCACTTATTGCAAAAATAAGTGATGCACCATTTTTCTCATGTATCATGCATTTAAGTGACGAATGATTTGTCACCCATTGTAAAACGAAATACAACCACAGTGCAATATGTGACCATTCATTTAGCCACACATTAATGTAATAAGTGATGATATCGGCATCACTAATGTGGTTTTATGTGATGAAGTATATGTCAGCTTAAACTAGTATTACTAACCTCCGGTTCGTCACATATTCACATTACTCGTAATTCAGTCCACAACATTTTGTGTGATGAACTGTATCACCTAATGAAGATATCATAACCAATATCATAAAAAAAGTACAACAAAGTTTTGAATATTCACAAATATACTGAGTTCAACTAAAACAAACTTTCATATTTTAATAATCCTCGAAAGAATACATACAATTGCAAATTAATCACTAGTAGGTCATGGTCCAATGGCTTGACTGATGCTAGTCTGCCCCCAACATGTCAAGAGAGCTTTCGCTTGCGCTTTCAGGTCTTCGTCTTACTTTTGCATAATCATAAACTTGGTTGACCGTACGTAGTTGTAGTTCATCATGAATTTTAGAAGACTCAGATTTCGGATGCAGTAGATGACCATGCCCGGAAGAAAATACACAAGAACCAAACGGGTTCTTTAGCCATCATTTTCTCCCAGCGATCATCCCTGTAAAATAAAACAAAAGAATCATAATTTTTTCTAATGTTAACTCTATATTGCGCCAATTTCTTTTGCCACATTAAAATACAAGTTGGAGCAAACCAATGGATTGAAATGTTAAAAGACAAAATACAAAGTAACAGTACACCTCCTAGTATATTTGGCAGGCAAGAAATATTGTTGAATCATGCAGGTTCAAAATTTTTGAAGCATTATAAAAAATTATATTATGATGCCACAACTTTAGACAGATCATAGATTCCACCCTGTAAATAATCAAGATCACAATTGTAAGAATATATAGTAAATTCACTAACAGCCACTTTTGTTCTCATAGTAGTTGTCCTTTACTCGTTCCACATCAAGCTACAAAAACGGCCTCAGTTCACAAAACATGAAGGAAACTAGAAATCATCAGACATTTGTTGTCTTATGTTATCAGCCTGTCACTATCAAATCACATCCATTCAGTTAGTACATACAAACTCTTATTCAGCCAGCAGGGCATACTAATTCCAAGAAAAGAGTCAGATTTATAAAAGGTAGTCTGATGTAGGGAAGCAGGAAAAGCCGGTTACTGAAAGGTTGAAGATAGAATTTATTGTACGTACCTGGCAAAGGAAACCTTCAGGGGTGCCTAGTTTTCCCATGGCCATGGCCATCCATCTGGCCCATATAGTTTGCCATTTCCAGATGAACCTTCAGAGCCATTGGCTAATGTCTCGCCTAGAGATTGTTGTAATGCTTCCATTCCTTGTAAAAGAGCATCTTTTGCTTGATGAGATGATTGTTGCAGGTTATAAATGTAGCTGATTGCTGCTCTGTTAATGGCTCCAAATGCGTCCAATAAGCTGATGCATTGACACAGCTCCATCAGATGCATTGAGGAAGTTCACTCGTCTTCTATAAACCTATGAAATGCATCCATCAATAGCATATGCGTTCCAATAAGCTGATGCATGCGTAAGAAATGAATTATCCTTTTCCCATATACGTGAGTGAGAGAGCACTTGCGACAAGTTTATTCGATTCAAGGAATGATTTAATCCGGAAAAACAATTGGTTTTCTTCGTGTATTGAACTTTTTTCAGTAAATCAAACCATTGCTAAAATCTATAATATAAAAAAAAAAAACAAATCATTAGGACTTCAAACCAGACGGTGAACAAGAATTAAGTCCGATCTCACTACGGAAAAGCCAAAAAGCCTAGATTTCCACACTCAAGAGAAACTAAAAGATAGATGTATAATCTCCAAATTAAGGTCTAATGGATAGTACTGTAAAAACAAAAAATATAGAAAGCAAAGTTCAAACACAATTTTAACATTAGGATAAATGTACAGACTTACATAGTCACTATGATGATAATTGCCTAATAGGTTTAAGCATTGAATATATACGTTTTCACCATGTAGAGAGAATGATCAAGCACCTTGGCAACAAATATCAACTTGATAAAATTTTTATTTAAGGCAAAACTGAAATGATCTGAAATTATGACAATTCCCCTGTCTCTACAATTTCAGAGCATTACAATCTCCTATTCTAGACCACCAACCCAAATGAAAAGACAAAAAACGAAACTCTGAAACAATGATGCACTGCAGAAACTCTGAAAACAATGATGCACCGATGATGCATCGCTGCACCGACCCAAACAAAACAAATATTGGAAGACCAAAACTAACATTGATTCTACTGGAAACTTGAGCCTTTTCATTTATAAACTAGAGACTGAGAATGACCAAATTCTGTGAGCCAAAATCAATTATAGATTACCACTAAAAGTGAAATGGATGTATATATATAACAAACAGATTGCTTTTGTAAATCAAATGAGTTTGAAAGGAGAGGCCAAGAATAGTAGACCTGGGGACATCGACTCAGTCCTTGATGCGCTGGATATTTTTATAGTTACCATAGGGGCCTTTAAATATCCTCCCTCTCTTCGTCCTCTAATCTCCTTGTCCGCAGAGAATCGAGGATCCTGTCTATATTTGAAATGCATATCATGATCATTTATGGTCAATTCCACCCCTAAGAAATCAAAAAAGTAAAGGGATTCACCACACAATATCGACATGACTGACACCAAAAAAAACAACAAAAATCAATTTGAACCAATCATGCATCGGATCAATCTTCCTCAATTAGCTAAAAGAAAATCAGAAGAAATCTGTGACCTTAGCAAGAGTGATAAAAGGTTGACCGATTTTTAGAAGCCAATTCTTTAGAAGCATAGCCTTCAGTAGAATCCTTGAAGACCTATCCATCTCTTGATTTTTTCCCTATATTTTTCTCTTTCATCTTATTCTACATGATCCCTTTTGTGTACAGATAGACCTCAAACGAAATTCCCTCTCCAATTTCATACAAACAGTATCACTAACAGACATTTTACACGCATCATGATCCGTCATCAGCCTCCTCGCGAGCACATCGGATTTCTCTGTTTTTCTCCGATCTCCGACGAGTAAAACCCTAGAGCCCAAGCAAGCGATCGAGAGAAAGGAACACAAAATAGACCCACATTAGGTGAAACCGATTAATTTTTTATGAAGGAGATCTGGTTTTTTTTTTTGAAAAATAATCTACCCATATGTTAAAGACTTAGACGTCAGAAAAAAAAAAAAAAAAAAAAAAAAAAAAAAAAAGAAGCAAATTATAGTGAAATTATACACAACCAAAACAAAATACAAACTCCAACACAATAAAATACAAACTTCAATCCTCTAATACAACATAGAATAATAACCAACTTTGAGCGCACTAATACAACATAGAATAATAACCAACTTTGAGTCTGTAATAGAACAATATAGAATAAGCATTCATAGTTTATCCCCACTAGAAGATGACAAGATGCAATCGAACGGAACCTAAGATGCAATCGAACCAACTATTAAAATAACAAATTAAACAATATTAAGATATTGAGAAATGAGAATAAAATTAAAATAGAATATTATTATATATATAATTATAACGGGTACCCGTGGGGCGGTTCGAGGTCGTCATAACGTGGAGCGAGTTCGAGCTATATTATACGGGTATATATTATACCCCGCTTTTTCCATCCCGTCAGGTAGCAATTTTATCCCCGCTTCCCTTGCCTTGGTCAAACCTCGCGTATTTTGACCCCGTTCGGATCGGGTTCGGGACGGGAATCCGGGTAACGGGTAGTTTTTGCCATCCCTGAGTGAGATGAGGAATTCCTCTTTTGAGATTTTAATACTGGCTTTAGAAAATAATAGGTTGCGTAATCAAATATTCCTCACCAATGAAAATTCACTAGGCCGCCAAAATTTCCCGCTGTTTCTTCCTTTATTTTGTGACGAAAATAAAATCAAATATGAGGAATGTGCGTGAAAAATTTTAGAAAAAATATTAATAACACATTTGTGACGACGTTCAAAAATTCTTCACAAAACTTACGAATATGTGACGGATTATAAGGCGTCACGTTTACTTTCGTCATAGAAAGTCGTTTTTCTTGTAGTATGCAATATTATTTATTTGGTAAATAATATATAAAATAGAAAAGACATTTTCTATTAAATAAATGATGAAGGTGGCGCCATTATCATGTGATTAATTAGGAAAATAAATTTTTCTAGATTATGTCACATGTGTAATTAATTAATTATCTATTTATTGGATAATTAATGGAAAAATAAAGAGATTGATTTTTAGGAATTATATCTTATTTTGTAGCAAAAATATCTTTTCCTTATGGGAATAGGTTTTTGTGGTGTGAAAATGATAACTCTCTTGGCTGGTTATTTTCCTATATAAAGAGAGTTCCTCCTTGCACAATAACACAACATTAAATGCGCCACAACCAAAATAAAAGGAAGAAAAATTAGTTTCTTGCCTTAGTCATTTAGAGGAGAAAAACCTAGGGTTTTTCTTGTGCATATTTGAGGAGGTTCTACGGCGAGGATCGACGTCCACCAGTCGTCGCTTGGAGATACATTCCAGAAGATCACGGCTTCTCCCTCTATGTCGATTTACTATTCCTCTTAAAAGGTAAATCTTCAACCTTCTCAAATGGTTAATTAGTTATGTCTCATATCGTAAATCGCATAAGCTTCCTTGTGCGAAGATCGAGCGTCTCGATCGGTGCTATTACTTCTAGCAGTTATGTGAAGGACAAACTCACAGGTAGAATTCTTCTCAAAGGTAGAGTGCATCGTAGTGCATGCCAATTGCTTCCACCTTCAAACCGTAAATCCTTCAATCCAGGTCCACAACTTCTTCAAGTCAAGCATTCAAAGAATCCAGCCTCCGAGCTTGAGTCAAAGAGTCTATGTTAGTGAAGTCAGTAGACCTAAAAATGATGTCCTATGGCATATGAGATTAGGACATCCCTCTCTTAGAGTTTTAAGTACTGTTTTGAAGCAATGTAATCTTCAGTTAAGTAATGAAATGGAGTTTTGTGATGCTTGTCTTTATTGAAAACACCATGCTTTACCTTTCTCTAAATCTGATACTGTTGTCACTAAACATTTTGAACTAATACATACTGATTTATGGGGTCCTTCCCCAGAAAAACTGCCTCAGGATACACTTATTACATACACTTCCTAGATGATTATAGCAGATACACCTGGATTTATCCCCTTAAGAACAAATATGATGCTCTTAATGCCTTAATTCATTTCCAAAAAAGCGATTGAAAATCAGTTCAATGCTAAGATTAAAATAGTGCAATCAGATTGGGGAGGTGAGTATAGAGTGTTTGAACCTGTCCTAAAGGATGCTGGAATTCTGTTCAGACATCCTTGTCCACACACTCATGAACAAAATGGGATGACTGAAAGGAAACATAGGCACATCACTGAGTTAGGACTAACTTTATTGGCACAAGGCAAAATGCCTCTTAATCTTTGGTAGGAGGGTTTTCAACATGATGTTTACCTTATTAATATACTACCTACCCCTGTCCTCAACGACATATCACCCTTTGAGAAGCTGTTTAACCAGTCACCTAGTTACTCAAACTTGAAAGTTTTTGGTTGTGCTTGTTTCCCCTTCCTAAGACCTTATAATAAACATAAGTTTGATTTCCATACTAGGAAATGTGTTTTCATTGGTTTCAGTCCGACCATAAAGGGTTTAGGTGTCTTGATCCTAGTGGGAGAGTCTATCTTTCTAGACATGTCATTTTTAATGAGGCAGAATTCCCTTATCAACTTGGTTTTCATAAGAACACAGCCACAGTTCCCTCATCTTCATCAACACACAACTACATTTCCTATTTTCTTCCTACAAGTCACACTCATATCTTCCCTCCTGCACAAGCATCACCTTATGTTCCTCATCTATCTGAACCACAACATGATTCTGATCTATCTGTCCAATCTCCTGGTATATCTACTAGTTCTTCCAGTCTTGCTCCTGCTTATAATGTGTCTCCCCCTCTTTTCTCCCAGTCCTGAACCATCACCTGCTGTTCCTAGTCCTGTACCATCACCTGTCATTCCCAGTCCTTCTCCTCCTGTGGCTCTAGGCCATCCTATGCAAACTAGATCAAAGAGTGGCATCTTTAAGCCTAAAACATATTCCTATCTGGCTCAGTCCTCTTCCTCTACTCCACCAGAACCTACTACTGTGTCTGAGGCATTGTCTCACCCTCAATGGTTGGATGCCATGAAATCTGAGTTTGATGCTCTCTAGAAAAATGGAACTTGGGAGTTGGTCCCTCCACAGCCAAGTCAAAAATTGATTGGCAATAAGTGGATATTTAAGTTGAAGCTTGATCCTGATGGTACAGTTAATAAACATAAAAGCAAGGTTGGTTGCTCAAGGTTTTAAACAGTCCTATGGGGTGGACTTCCATGAGACTTTTAGTCCTGTTATTAACCCAGCAACCATCAGAATCATCATGTCTATTGCAGTAAGTCAGAACTGGGATATACAACAAGTAGATGTGAACAATGCATTTCTCAATGGAGATGTTTGCAAGAAGACATTTTCATGCCACAACCTGTTGGCTTTGTCAATACTGATCAACCATATCATGTGTGCCACTTAAAGAAGGTCTTGTGTGGATTGAAATATGCCCCTAGAGCTTGGTTTTCCACACTAAAGATGCACCTCTTCACTATGAGTTTTAAGCAGTCCACTTCAGATTCATCCCTATTCATATTTAAAGATTCAGTTGTGACCATGTATGTCTTGATCTATATGGATGATATCCTAGTGACAGGTAATTCTCAATATGTTGTGCAAGTGTTCATCAGTTAACTTAATCAGAAATTTGCCCTCAAATCCTTGGGGTTTATTTGTCATGTTCTTGGTGTGGAAGCATACAGGAACTCTTCTGGTTTATATTTAACACAGGCTCACTATGTTAATCAACTTCTGCACAGACTGGGGTTGGATAATCTGAAACCATGCTCTACTCCTATGGTATCTCACAAACTTCTAAGCCCAGATTTTGGACCTCTGATGCAGAATCCTACCTTGTATAGAAGTGCTATTAGAGCTCTTCAATATTTGACACTGACCAGACCAGACATTGCCTATAGTGTTAACACTTTGAGTCAGTTTATGGCACAACCCACTGATCTACATTGGCAGGTAGTTAAAAGGCTCCTAAGATATGTTAAAGGCACACTCCAACTTGGATTGCACTTCAAAGCATCTTCTGATCTTGCTATTCAAGCCTACACAGATGCAGATTGGGCAACTTCACCTTATGACATAAAATCTGTCAGTGGCTATTGTGTCTTTCTGGGAGGTTCATTGGTTTCATGGAGTTCTAAGAAGCAACAAGTGGTTGCAAGGTCCTCTACAGAGGCATAATACAAGTCTTTGGCCGCTGCAGCTGCTGAAATTCTATGGATTCATTCCCTATTATCTGAGTTACAGGTACCTATCAAGCATGTTCCTATCTTATGGTGTGATAACACTAGTGCTATATTTTTGGCTCACAATCCAGTGTTTCATTCACGTACTAAACACATTGAGGTTGATGTTCATTTTGTGAGACATCATGTTCTTGGCAAAAAGCTTTTAGTTCGTTATGTTCCTTCAGAAGCACAGCTTGCTGATACATTGACAAAACCACTGGGGACTCGGTTATTCCAATTGGCTCGTAGCAAACTCAACGTGGTAGATACAACGTTTCGTTTGAAGGGGGATGAAAAGTGAATTGGTTTATCAAGATAAGAATGTACATTTGGCATATGCTTAGAGGATACAAGTGTGTAATATTATGTTTTAAATATAGCCATTGGATTAGATTATGTCTTGAGATGTGTGTAGTGGTTACAACAAACACTAATATATTTGGTTTATGATCGAGCCTGCAGTATGTATGAGTTGTAATCAATGAATCAATGAAGAACAAATTCTCTCAAATTGTTTGTTATCTATAGTTTAATCTTTCAAGTCTCCTAGACGTAGCCTTGAAAAGAATGGTTATAATCATTTTGTATTAGTTTTGTTTGTTTTAACTCAGTTCTCGTTCCTTTGTCTATGTAAAGTCAGTTTTAGGTTCCAAAACTGATTTTTTACAAAAACAGTTTTATCGTAATACACATATAAAGTGATTTAATAAAAAATTGAGTTTAGTGGAAACAAATTGAGTTTTTTTGTTTTTCTTTTGGTAAATAGTATATGGTATAGATCAAATTTCTATGTAAATTTCTGTGCAATTTTGTGTGTATGTATCATTTTTCTAAAACTTATTATGGGATCATTGTAGTATTTTATAACTTTTCCGACTACCCTGGCCCAAAGGTCCCCATATATATGTGGACCAAATTGCAACAAACTGCAGGGAAAAAAATTGTTGATGTGTACGGTGTTTCTCGTTCCACGTTTATTAAAAAAAAATTGTTGAACCATTACTCATTAATTAAAGGGACATGTTGTTTCTACGAGAGGTTTTTGAATGATTTAAATCGAAGTTTATACAAAATCAATACATGACATTGAAGTCTCATACTTTATCTCAGAAACGAAACTCTGATATTATATCTTTAAAAAAAAAAAAAACGATTTTTTGAGTCTTATTTTTCTTACAACTAGCTCATACCGAATCTTTTGGAGCTTAACTGAAACATTATGTTTAACTAGAAAATGCATTAGACGTGGTCCTAGCTTTTAGGTTTTAACCATTTTTAAAACAAACCATTTTTTACGCTTTTAATTTTCTGAAACCAAAACCGAACCATATGGTGTGTAAACCATTTTATTCTTATCCGGTTTGGTTCGACTTGGTTACGATTTTTTTCGGTTTTTAGTCCTCTTTTTTTTACAAATAATTCACTGAAAGGGCATTATCACGGTTCAGTGAATTCATTACTTCATTCATACAATAATCATACAAGATTCTCATTCTCCATCTACCATACACCATAACTCGAATGTCACTAGGTCCCCCCCCTCTCTCTCTCTCTCTATATATATATATATATATATATGCGTGTGTGTGTGTGTTGTGTACGCACAACATTATATTATCATATTTTCCAATTAAGATGATCATATAAAACCATTTAAACTGTTTTTTTTTTTCATCTTGTCATAGGTCCTATTAGGATGACATCAAACTACATGTGTGAGGTAGTTGATTGAAGTATTAATAGATCATGGGCTGAGATATTAATTATTTACATATAGTGATGATTGAGGGGGACCGACGAAAAGTCGGTTCACTGTGGTGATCAGTTCTCACAATGTACTGACAAAAAGTCGGTTTTACTATGGTGCACATGTAGAGTGGTACATGAGTTGATTGATGTGATGCAAATAAAGGCCCCCTTAATTAATAGTGTCGATATTCAAACACACACACACACACACACACACACACACACACACACACATATATATATATATCGGTTCCGGTTTGGTCCAATTTTATCATAGAAAACCAAAACCAAATTGATTTTCACAGTTTGGTTTTTTACAATACAAAAATCAACCAAAAAACCCTGGTTTGCGCATTTTCGGTTTGGGCCGGTTTGGTTCGGCCGGTTAGTTTGGTTCCTGGTTTTTTTGTTCACCCCTATGTTTAACGTTTAACCCTACTGCATTTGTCATGTATCACAGTATTATTAATTGATAATTAATTAAAATTTCAATTTCTCTTGGAGTCAAATTATCATCAATACGTGTTAAGGGAATAGCCCCCCGCCCTCGGATGTCTATATAAAGAACACGACGAACATAAATACTCTCTTTAACTTCATTCTTATTCTATAAAAAAAAAACAGGCGACTTTAAAAGAAAGTCTCCCTTTCGCATCCATTTTCTGTCTCACTGTCAGAACAAAAATATCGGATACACAATTTTTGGTACATGAATCCATGATCTGATGGATACACATAATGTTTTTTATCTATTATATTTTTTTTGTCTCAGATATAGTCCTTATCTTTGTCATTATGACATTTTTAATTTAAGTATGTAGAATCAGATGATCAAAAATATCAATATGAAATATATTTATGTTAGTTTTGAGAAAATGAAATAAAAAATTGTGCTTATTTCATTTTATATATAGTATTTAGAGCATTTTTATTAGTGTCTTTTTAATATACATATTCAAACATTAGCCTTTTCTTTTTTTTTTTTTTTTTTGAGAACTAACATTAGCCTTTTCTAGTTTAGAAAATCTCGATTTGGGAGTAAAATAATTGTTAGATACACGTGTACATAACACGTGTACATATGTTGTAAATAGTACTGTATGCAAAAAAAATCCAGTGATGGTTCCATATTCTATAATTGAAAAGATATACTTATATACAATCATGCTTTTTTTTTTTGTTTACATATACAATCATACTTTGATGTGGTTTATCAAAACTGAATACCATATTAAATATAAATTTTTTTCGAGGATATATTAAATATAATTTAGGTGTTGATTATATAATGATGATTATAATTAAAAAGTTGTATATGTACGGTGTATATCGTTTCATCATATTTATTTTATCCTATAAAAAATGAATAACACAATGATTATTACAATGTTACCACCGGTGCCAAAAAAATTGAACGACTGGAGCTGGGAAAAAAAACGAAAGAAAAAGAAATGTGGCTGCTGGGATTCGGCCTCAGTGCTCCACGGCCATGACGTGGAATTCTCACCACTAAACTACAGCCACTTGATCCTCAACGAGTCATCTATTATTTATAACTTTCTTGTATTGTTCATCTATTTATCTCTACAAGCAAGCAGTATAACCAATTTTTTTCTCGAGTGGTATAACTAGGGGTGAAAAAAAAACGAAACCAAAACATACTGGCCGAACCAAACCTGGTCCAAACCAAAAATACGTAGACTAGTGGTTTTTAATTGGTTTATGTATTGTAAAAACCAAACCAATAAAAACAATTTGGTTTTGGTTTTTACGATAAAACCGGACGAAACCGAACCGGATATATATATATATATATATATATATATATATATATATGTGTGTGTGTGTGTGTGTGTGTGTGTGTGCTGAATATCGACACTATTAATTAAGCTTATTTTTATTTGCATCACACCAATCCACTCAATGTTATACTCTATCTCAAGTGCGACTACAAGAAAACCGACTTTTCGTCAAGATTATGAGAATCGATCAAAGACAAATAATCGACTTTTCATCGTTTCCTCAATTATCACTATATTAAAATAACTAATATCTCACCACGATCTATTAATACTTTAATCAACTACCTCACACACGTAGTTTGATGTCCATCATAATAGGGCCTATGACAAGATGAAATAAACTCTAAACCCTAAATAAAATGCAGTTTACATGGTTTTATATGATCATCTTAATTGAAAAATATGATAATATAATGTTGTGTGTGTACACACACAACACACACACACACACACACACACACATATATATATATAGAGAGAGAGAGAGAAGACCTAGTGATATTCGAGTTATGGTGTATGGTAGATGGAGAATGATAATCTTGTATGATGATTATTATGCGAAACGAAGATACGTAATTTATTTGAACCGCGATCATTCTCTTTTAGTGAATTATTTGTAAAAATAGAGGACTAAAACCGGAAAAAGCAGAATTCAAGTCGAACCAAACCTGACCGGGATAAAATGGTTTCTACCTAATGGCTTTGGTTTTGGTTTGTAAGAATTTCAAATCATAAAAAATGGTTTTGTTTTAAAAGTGTTTAAAAACCGAAAAATCGAACCACGTGTACCCCTAGATATAACATTTGAAGATTGGCAAAATCAGATTCCATCAAGAGACGTATTCACCGTAGATTTTATTAGCAAACCTTACAAGTCTTCACTCTCATTTCATTGCTGCAATTGGTAAGATACATGAGCTTACCACATACAATCAAATTGTGCTAAATTTTAGATCAAACATTCATAGACCATATTGCAAATTTTAGAAAAGAGTAATGTTTGTGTCATAACGAAATATTACAACAAAATAATATATAATACTACTTTTTTATATCATTGATTTTTATAGGATCCATATGAATTAAAACCCCACATCATAATTAATGGCTCAAAATACATTTTGTATTTTGTTATTTTGCTTTATTTTATTGTGCAAGACTATCGATCTTTTTAAAAATATGACTATTCCAAATTTATCACAAACGGGAAAATCTTACCCGCACTTCCACACGCCGACCGATCGTTATGTTGCCTTCAGCGTATACGCCGCGATCCAATGAGACGCGTGCGCGTCGAAGACTCTTCTAGTAAATTTCCATCACAAACGTTGTGTACACGTACGTGCACAGCTTCACCAGAATGTTCCTTAAAATCCATAATGGATATTGCTACTTGTAAGAAAACTTAATGGCTGGTGTCAATTTGAAATCGAAGTTACAAAATTAGCTCGAATCTCTTGTCAAAGAATCCCTTTCAATGGATTCTGCTGTAACATTTCAGTATCCAATCTTCCCTTTTACTTCCGGCATCCAAACTAGAACTTATTACAATGTCGGATTTGGACTGTTGAAGCTCAGACACAACAAGTATGTTGCTTCCTGGGCTGTTGGAGTTCCTGGAGATTTATCTGATGAGAGCTCCATATTGAAGATGAATCAAAATGGGTCGGTGTATAAAGCTACGGATGGTTCTTCTTCACCGAATTTTCGGTCCCTGGATGCTGAAATCACCCCTGAAACTAATGATTTTTTTGTTAGTGATGCTGAAGGCGATCCTGATTGCCCTTCTGATGGATACTCTTCTATTGATCAGGCCCTCGTAGCTTTACGCCAAGGGAAGGTTAGCTTTTCGGTGATTCACTTTGTTTTTTAATGTTTGGACATATGAACTACATAATCAGAAAAGATTTACAACATAAAAGACAATGCAATGGAAGCAATATATAACAAGCCTATCATATGTTTGTTTGTTTGCTTGAATGAGTTTTATTTGATTATATGTCTTCAGTTTGTCGTAGTCGTTGATGATGAAAATGGGGACGTGGAAGGAAATCTTGTGATGGCGGCATCTTTTGTAAATTCAAAAGCTATTGCATTTATGATGAATTGTGGGTCTGGAATCATATCAGTAGGGATGAAAGGGGAGGATCTTGAAAGACTAAAGCTCCCTTTGATGTCGCCCGAAAAGGAAGACGACTCTTCTTCCCCATCATTCACAATTACAGTGGTATGTATGACACAACTTTTCACTATTCCTGTCTTTACAGTTTCATTGAAGTTCTTTTTTATGGGATATGGGCAGTGTTCTAAAAATCGCCCTGGGCGATCACCTAGGCGCCGCCTAGGCCCTGGACGACCCCCGGGCGTCCTCGACTTGGCTCTAGGCGATTTATCTGGGCGCTCAAGTGTGCTGGGCGATTTTCTGGGCGCTCCTGGACCCTTCTAAGCGCTCCTAGGCCCTTCTGGGCGCTCCTAGGCCCTCCTAGGCGCTCCTAGGACCTTCTAGGCGCTCTAAGGCCCTTCTAGGCTATTAGGGTTCCATCTGGGCGAACATCAAGTTTTCCCAAGTGTTTAGACAAGAAAGATGCATAAAACCCTAAAACCCCCTTAAAACCCTAAACCCCTCGTAAAACCCTAAACCCCCGTAAAAACCTTAAAACCCCCCTTAAAACCCTAAACCCCCCGTAAAAACCCTAAAACCCCTCTTAAAACACTAAAACCCCCTTAAAACCCTAAAATCGCCTAGGCGCCCCAGGCCCTAGGCGCCCCTGTGGCGTACCGACTTCGCCTAGCGAGTTTTAGAACATTGGATATGGGACTGCTCAAGTTCAAAAACTAAAATTCAAGAAATCACAAGTTATTGGCTTTAGGCAGGGGGGCTTTTGTTAGGTCTAAAACTCTGGGCTCCATCTTGTGTCATGAACCATGTTATAATACAACAAAAGTGAGTCCAGTGTTCTTACTTGAATGAGATCAAGTGATCAAAAGATGCTAAGTCCGGCATTACCGGATTCAAGGAAAACCCGTTAATGCAGGTAGGAGGAATGTGTCTGATCAGAATAATTAGGACAGGGCAACTTTTTTTCTCAATAGGTATGAGAAATCGCAAAGCTGTAAGACTGTAAGTTTGGGTCACGGAAGCCAATGACAGTAGCCCCGCTTAGCCCGTAAAATGTAGTGATACTTGATGCCTTAAAACCACTTCATGACATTATAACATGTTTTTTAATCATGCTTTTTTTCGTTATCTTTTGAGTGGTGTTGTTTTTAACATGACTAGGATGCCAGATTGGGAACAGCCACAGGAATCTCAGCTGCAGATAGGGCAAAGACAGTACTTGCTCTATCTTCTTCTAGTTCTAGGCCAGAAGATTTCAGAAGGCCAGGCCATGTCTTTCCCCTTAAGTACCGAGCAGGCGGGGTTTTGAGGAGAGCTGGACATACTGAGGCTTCAGTTGATTTAGTCACACTGGCTAATTTGCAGCCGACATCTGTCCTTTCTGCTATTGTTGATAGAGAAGACGGCTCCATTGCAGGCATGTCCATCTTGAGAGAACTGGCCTCGAAGGAGAACATTCCGATTGTCTCAATTACTGATTTGATCAGGTCCACTGTTCACATCAAATCCCACTGAAATTGAAAATTGTGATTTACATATGCAAATGCATTAGCATTCTATTACTAGCACAACGTTTTCTTGATTTCTGTTACACAGTTATGATTTTATTGGTATTAGGTATCGGAGAAAGAGAGAAAAGCTGGTTGAAAGAACTGCAATTTCTCAATTACCTACTAAATGGGGAAACTTTCAAGCTTACTGTTACCGCTCAAAGCTTGATGGCACTGAACATATAGCTGTTGTGAAGGTACATCCTTTTGTTTAAGTGACTAGGATTGCAAACTTGATTTTCCTTAACGTTTTTAAGTCCTCCGTTTTTCACAGGGGGAAATTGGAAATGGACAGGATACCCTGGTAAGGGTTCACTCTGAATGTCTGACAGGGGACATCTTCGGGTCAAGACGTTGTGATTGTGGCAATCAGCTTGATTTGGCAATGCAGATAATCGAGCAAGCTGGTAGAGGAGTCCTTGTCTATCTCCGCGGTCATGAAGGAAGAGGAATCGGTCTTGGCCACAAACTGCAGGCATATAACCTACAGGATCTAGGCCTTGACACCGTGGATGCCAATCTTGAGCTCGGTTTTGCTGCAGATGCTCGCGAATATGGCATAGGCGCACAGGTAAGTTCATTGCACTTTCTACATTCACCTTCAAATATGACATGTTTTAAGGTTGCAAAAATATTTACGTCATTTGAAAAGGAAAAAATGCTGTATATTATAATGGATAACTACGTATCCCCAAAGGCCGGGGTTGCGTAAATTTAGTGTTTTTAGTGTGATTAAGTTTGATTAGCACTTGCATGAAGTGATATACGATAAAATGGATGCAGATATTAAGGGACATTGGAGTACGTACCATGCGCCTAATGACCAATAACCCAGCCAAATTCACTGGACTAAAAGGCTATGGTTTAGCAGTTGTCGGAAGGGTTCCTGTTTTGACTCCCATTACTAAGGAAAACAAGAAGTATTTGGAAACAAAGAGAACAAAAATGGGACATATTTATAAGACCGATTTCAATAACCCGTTAGATGCAATAAACCCGCGTATTGATAAAGAGAATCCATCAGAAACTCAACAAGATTAAATGAATGCTCAACGGCGAGAAATGATTCATAGGTCTTCTCTTGATTTACACGGTTTGTCACCGTATACACACTGAAAAGTAACTCGTTTACCAGTACATATTCCTCGTGTACTACCGATTATAACAATTTACATACAAATACTGGAATTGTACAGATATTGTTCCTCATGCACTTCTCTTTTCATTTTGTAATTGCTTATACAATTGCTTCTTTTTCTGTTTTTACTATGAAAACATCTTGCAATGTCAAGCTTAGCTGTATAGTATATTGTCCAGAAATTTACAATTGTACATCTTTCATAATCCTTGCAGCTGGAATACAGGTGGCTTAAGGATATGCCAGATAAACACACTTTTGGTCTCTTTTGTTTCACGATTTTCATTTTGGACACTTTTGCCCCTCATCTATGGACTTTCACTCTAAAGCGCCACGTGTCACTAGCATTGAATTTGAAGGTACGAAATGCTCTAACGAATGAAAATTTGACACGTGGAAAAAATAGACTGAAGGGGTAAAAAAAATGCATAGATGAAGGGTAAAAGTGTCAAGATGAAACATTAGATATATATAAAAATATAAAACCGTGAAACAACAAAAGGGGCCAAAGTGTGTTTATTCCCGGATAACATTTCTCAATCCAGGGCAATTCAGACAGTTGTCACCTTAAGTGATGAACATCATGGACTTGCAAGATTTCCAGTCTGATTGGAGAACTCTGTAATAAATGAGTCCTCAAAACTTGGAAGTTTCGTGGACTGTTTCGATTGATCTCTTCCCTCCTTTCTAGCAAATCTTCCACAGATACCGATGTTTCATGGGATGTCTCGGGGTAGACGTATGATCTACAAACAGGACAGCTAGAATGTGTCTGAAACCAAGTGTCAATGCAAGAAACATGAAAAACATGTGAGCAATTCGACAAATGTTTAAGCCATTCCCCATCTTCAAACTCCCCTAAACATATCGAACATTCTGTGTTCTCTTCTGCAACAACTTCTTCTTTATCTTTCTTCTTTTGGAATTGAGTGATTGGCAAGGAATGCATAACGAATGAATCCAAACCCCGGCTTTGAAACTGTAAAGAAGGGTCATCAAGGATAATACCGTCAATCAACATCTGCCTTCTTCCTGAATTCCTCGAGAGCCTTGTGGGGATGAAGTCGTTGCAATGCCGTTGGATTATCTTACGGAAGCTTAGTATAAGAAAGACGGTACACATCATACCGGCTAATGCTATCACTAGCGGGTCCCAATGCGACGGTCCGAAGCGTGGAGGAGACGGTGGCGGCACTGGTGGTTGGCTAGCAAACATATTTGCAGAATGAAGCTGATTTCTGGTAAGTTTTTTTTTTTTTTTTTGATAATAAAAAGGAGGTCTTGAATATGTGTGTCTATTCAAGAAAATGAAATGCATGTGGTTTCGTTCAAAACAAAGCATCTATAATTGGTGATAATTTTTTATGTTAAAAAGATTAGTAAGGGTGTTATGTACTTCCAAATGTCAATTTATATTAAATAATTATCATATTTTGTCACATTCATTGGAATCTTTTTCCTCTTGACAAGAAGCTAGAGGCACATATATGCTTTTTTTTTTTTCTTTCCTCACAGGAATGACGATCATCTGACAGTCTATTGCATCACACCAATGAATGAAATAAATGATGTAATTGATCAAATGACAATCATCTGACAGTCAATTGCACCATACCATGGATAAAATGAAGAGGATCTACCCTACTAAATATATCATTGTCGTTAAATGCATATCAGTACATATCATTTTTTAAACATTGTTGTGTTGTCTACGATAGATTTAATGGGATGCCCTTAAAAGCTAATAAATTGCTTAATTGATCATATAATAAGCATTTGACGGTCTGATGCAATATAGACTCCTATTTGTATTTAAAGATCAAGAAAGTTGATATTTTGACAATCAAAGTAGGACAAGAAACAAGAAATGCCAATGAACCCTTTTTTTGTTAGGATAAAGTAGGTACAAACTTTTACGACACATGAATCCGATTATTCATCTTTCTGTTTTACTTTTGACTAGAAAATCTTATATTATTTATGTATTCTACTACTCAAAATCTTATTTAATTTAAAAGAAATTTAAAAAAATAAGTTTAACAACAAAAGAATCCACATCAATGTTCATACTATAGTCTTTTATGCTGTTTGCTTTGTACTATTCCTTGCCTTTATTTCACAATCTGAAAAATAGTAGACAAATGCAGGGCGTCCGGAATGCGGATGTACAAATAAAGTTACATAAATCTTTACGTGTTTTTCACATATATATACAGTCTCTGCATTAGAATCTCTCACACGAACTATGTTACATAGACGCTACTGAGGATATTGGATATGGATTTTTTTTTCTTCTCACTAAAAGATACAACTTTGTGCAAATGATATAAATGATGGTCCGTGCAATAAAAACTCGAATCTAAGAATCTACCGTTAGATATACGTCTATATCTCAGGATTACTGAATGGATATATAGTAAAAATACACAGAACAGTAATTATCTTTTAAGTTAATGTAATAGTAACATGATAAACCAGACAAACTGCAAACTGTACTAAGAACAGAATATGTAATAATAAAAATAAGATTCAATAATAGTTCAGGGGCTCAAACAAAAGCCACCTGTATATCCATATACACAAGCAAAAAGAAATAAATCTTTACAAAAAAAAATTTGGTGAAAAACCATTTCTCCAAATTCTCAGCAAAGCCTTTGTCTCTTACCTAGAGGAACAAAGCTATTATTAGCATTATTACTATTGTTATTAGGAGTAATCACCCTATCACCACCACCTAAGTAAGATCCATAACCTCCATTACTAAAATTCATAACGCAATTCGAAAAATTCTGCGAAGAACACATCATCTCACCATATGGCCTTGAAGAACTCATTGATCTTGAAGCAATGGGGTTCAAATTTGATGGAAAGTTTCCATTTTTGGCCTCTACATCACAGCCCTTTATCGAAACCGGCGGAATGCGGAACGTCTGATTCACCGTCGGAGGATTACGCCACGTTGGAAGCGGGCCCGCGACGAGTAGGTTCTGAAGTAGTGGCCCTGCATCAAGAACAGCTTTCAAAAGCTTCCCTTTTTGTGGCAATGTTTTACCTTGAACCATAGTATCAATCAACAAACTTTCTTGATCAATGTTGTTTGAGCCTTGAAGAAATGGCTGTTGTTGATTCACATTAACATTCGAGAAATCAGGCGACGAAACGCCATCAAGAAACGAATCGCCGTTACCAGAAAGGCTGTTGGATTCAGAAATGGAAGAGTTTGGTTTTGCAGTAGGTTTAATCATAGGATTATTATAAGTAGTAGTAGGACTAGGTAACATTGTAATGAAATCAGGTGAAGGCATGATTTTGTTCATTAGGTTTTGAAGTTGTTCTTTTGCTTCATCTCTTTCTTTAACAGCTAATTCAACAAGTTGAAGCAATTGCTTTATATACCCTTTGTTTCTTCTGTTTTCTTCTGCAGATTGCATCTCAAGTTGCTCAAGTTCAAGACTTGTGCATAGCAGTTTTTGCTTCAAATCTTCAACATTCTGAAAGAAAAAAAAATATCAATTTGACATGGATTATTGAAAAGTTGTACAAATAATTGACTCAAAAGGCAGAAAACAGAGTATACAACTAAATATACTAAGTAAAATTAGCAAGTGATGAAATTTAACAGTCAAATATCAAATAAATGTAAGAATAATGAGAAAGATGCAATTTTTTCAGCAAAAAGAGAGGGAATCTGTCCTCAAAATTCTCCAAAATGGTATTGTGGTCAAGATTTAATTTTTTAGACAAATAGGCCAATTTCAATTCCATCAGAAATATTAGAGAGAGAAAAAAAAAAAAAAAAAAAAAAAAAAGCCCTTTAAAATAACAACTAAAATGGCTTCTAAATTCAAGTTTTTTTGTTTTGTTTCAGATAATGATATGAAATGCTCTGTTACACAGAACACATGATTATTCATTCTGGGCTTCTGGAAACAGTAATCACATTATGAAGATCAAAACTTTCAGTTAAACCATTGAAAAATACAGACCAAAGGGGGGGGGGGGGGGGGAATTTGTATAAAAAGATGAAATGAAGAAGAAATTGAAGGAACCCATTAATGGACTCTGTAAAAGAAGACAATTATTAACTCAAAACAGCCCAAATAAAAATCATTCACAATTTAGCAAAAAGATTTTGAAGAAGATTAAACATCAATGTCAGATAAAAGAAGTGAAAACAACAGTTTAAAGGAAAGGAAAATCAATTAAAAAGTTGAAAGTGAAATGGGTTTTTTTTTTTTTTTTTTTCTTTCAAAAGCAAGAACTTTAGAATTGAACAACCATCTTATACAGACAAATGTAGATTAACAAACCTCTTGATAACTCCATAAACAAGCCATTTCCTCCATTTTTCTTTTCTTTTCTTTTCACACAGACACGCGGTTAGATGATTTCAGGAAAATGAAACCGAAAAATTGAAGGTTTTGAGGAAGAAGGGAGTGTAATGAGGTGGGCTGTGTGTGTTATATAGCGTAAAAGAAGACAATAATGTAAAGGGAAATACTGCTGTTGTGATGCAGCAGAGAACAATCCCCCTTATTAAAATATTAAACTAAAAAAAAAAACAGTTACTAGTAAAAACATAAACTAAAATTAAAAATGCCTCTTTCAAAAAAATAAATTAAAAAAAAAAAAAATGGCATAGGCGTGTCACAGATTCATTAGTGTAATTTTTTTTCAGACGTGACACCGCCGCATTTTATTTATTTATATGTTTTTTTTAGGGAATATGTTTCAAACGTCATAAAATTACTTTTAACTCATCATATCATATATTAAGAAACAGTTAGGTAGAAACGACAATATCGTCTCTCGTTGTATATGTGAAACGTATCGATATTCCTGTAAGTTCAAAAACGTTAACGATGATGGACTCAGAAAAATTTCTCAACAGAGGCATTGGAATGAATTCGAAGGGCGAGTGAGGTCATTAATAGTGTTTTATATTTTTTACCAATAAAATTCTATTGATTTTCGGATCTCAGTGGATGCACTGACACCCAATCCTTTCCACTTCGGTCAGCCCCTTGAACGTTAGTACTACTGACTTTGCTTTATGTGGAAAAAAAATGTTGGATAGAATCATCAATATCATTGATTTTCGTCATACGTGAGAAACGTTGTTACTGTTGATTTTCCTCCCAACAAAAATTAATTTATCAAAGAACGGTTGTTCATTATTAAAATAATTGTTTGTAAAAAAACCATTTTTTTTGAGCCACGAAATTACATTTGGACTCACCATATTATAAAAAAACACTATTTGACTTTCGTTATACATAAAAATATCGCCATTACCGTTGTTAATGTATGTTAAGAAACTTCAATACTGATGATTTTCCTCCCTGCAAAAAAAAATATAAAAAAATTGTTGGATAAAAAATGTCATTGCCACCGACTCTCGTTATACATGTGAAACGTTGTTACCACTTATTTTCCTCTTGCGAAAAAATAATACCATAAAAATGTAGTGTCTAAAGTAATTTCTTGGATGCCCAAAATAATTATGGTGTCTGAATCAAATTCGTGACGTCAAGGATTCCTACCCCACAACCATGAGAACCGAAAGTTGCTAGGGGAAATATAGTGTGAGTGCTATTGTTTTGGTTTACACTAAAGGCTGAACAATTCAAGACATAGTTCACTGATTAGCTGAATAAATCCGATAGTACTTCACTACGGCAGGTTCAATGTGCGAAGCTACCTCTCCTGATGTAATATTTTTCCGTCTGACTTCTCTGCAGAGTCTGCATTTGCATTTGCATTAATTTTCATTCATGTGGGGATTGTTGGAGATATAAGCCAAATCTCATGAAATGGAGGGCTTAGAATGTGTCCATCTCGGCCCTGGACAACACTTGGTTTCAGAAAGTGTTTTAGAGAATTCAAGCCTAAAAATTCTCATAGAAGCGGGCCCACTTCGCACTTACATAGGTGGACACGAGTATTCTGCCCTACCCTACAATATATTTTTTTTAACATTTACCGCATTAATTCAGATTTTGTAAAATTTTCTTTATATCTATCATATTATATAAAATAAAGAATCTGATGCGTTTCATCTTGAATAGAAATTCTATAAACAAGAAAAACATGTAATTAAAACTGTAAAATACCGTACAATAGAGTATTCGTTAAGATGATCTGATATAAACGTTCTTAGCGGTTTAGCACCACCAAAGTGTTTCTACATATATTTTCACACAAATTTTATTATGGTCCATGATCAAATCCTACTTTGTGTGTCCAACCAATAGGATTTAAGAGATTTTTGGTGGGATCCTTATGTATTAAAACGAACCTCCAATCATAATTTCAAACTGATAACATGATAATTCAACAATTTGATCCACGACCACCAAAATTACTGATATTTTCATATAGATGTATTTGGACCTAATTGTTTGAAAAAAAAAGTTGGTGAGACTCTCTCTTTGCAGTTAATGAAAATGAAATAGTTAGCACTATTTAAGGGTTGTTGTCAAAATCTTGAGTAATGATATGAGGCATATATTGTGGCCATGTGTAACAAATGATTTGATTGTTGATCATGTTACATTTATATCTGATCAATTTAGACGCATTATTATCAATGATGCAGATCATCGTTGTGTCACTCGTTGTGACATAATCTTTGTGCCCGTATCATTAATCTAAAATCTAAATGCATCTCCACAAAAAAAAAAAAAAAAAAAAAAAAAAAAAAATCAACAATTAATACTCCTGTACATGACATTCGGATATATTCCACCTTTATTTAGGGTTTTATTTTAGGCCGCTTTTATCGGCACCACGAAAATACTATCGACACCTTTTAATTTATTATTTTTCAATTACTAGTCTATACCACCTAATCACTCAAGGCACCATATAAAACTAATCAATTTAATAACTTTTAAAAACTATACACTTTAATCCCTCATATTTTAAAAAAAAACACTTTAGTCTCTCACTTTTTAACTTCTACCCCTTCTTCCACAACCCTTCTTCATTACTTCTTCTACCCCTAACAATATCGCCGGATTTGTGGCCGGAATTTTTGCCGGAAATTCACCAAAAACAACATCACTTTTAACTTCTACCCTTTCTTCTACAACCCTTCTTCATTACTTGTTTTGTTTGTATTCTGGTTGCAATTTGGTAGAAAACAAAGGTTATAATGGTGTGTGTAATTTATTTCGATTTATATGGAGTAACATCGAAGATTTGCATTTCGATTTGTTTCATTGTAATGTGTTTCGTTTTTGGTTGAAATCTGGAAGAGATAGGGTTGAAATCGGAGGGTTTTTTTTGGTATTTTTTGATGAACCGGCCGTTTCCCGATCGGATGAATGGGGAAGACGATGGGTGTTTTAACCGTCGCTTACAATGACGTTTCGGTGCATATACAACGTCAGATGAGATTGACGTTTTGATCATAAAAAATCACTAGGGTAACCTAGTTGTTCGTCGGTGTGGCTGTCATAAAACATAGTCTTCAGACGTCTGTGTTGCTGACGTTCCAAGAAACGTCGATAAGAGGGGCGTTTTCATCGAATAGAAACGCCAATGAATCTGACGTTATTGTTCAGAACGTGACCAAGTCTGACATTTGTTTCTAAAAAACGTCAGTTTCTTCGGCATGTTGGAAACGAAAAATATTCAGTTCTAGTGTCCAAAACGTCATGGGATCTGATGTTTTAGTGTATCCGAACGTCAGTCTTGATGACGTTTGGTGGGTTGCCGGCCGGAAAATCTAGTAGCCGGTCGAAAAACTCTAAAAACTTTATTTTTCCATAATTAATAATGTTTCAACCCATTGAGCATGTGTTTGAGTGTTATCTTATGAAAATCCAAGGCGAAGAAGATGAAGAAGAATTTTGATAAAGATGAATTTTGATGAAGAAGAAAAAGGTTGAAGAAGATGAAGAACAAGATGATTTTTGTTGATGAAGATGATTTTTGTTGATGAAGATGAAGATGGTTTTTTGATGATGAAGATGAAGATGAAGATGAATTTGATTTTTTAATGATGAAGATGAAGATGAATTTGTGGATCTTGATGATGATTTGGGTGAAAAATAAGTTGGGGATTATAATGTTTCATTTTAATTATCAAATGACTAAATTGTATTTTATAAGATTTGTCGTATGAGAAGTAAGTTTTTGATTTTTTTGGTGGTGCTTGGAGTACATAAATAATAAAAATATTCAATGTGGTGTCAAGAGTGATTTATAGGGTGTCAAGAATAATCGTGGTGCCGTGAGTATTTTCATCATTTTTTTGCCCCGATCTTTTAGAACTTATAAAAACCGTATGCTTTGTTTCATCGCAATGGTTGTACGTATTCAGAAGTAGTGTCCCTTCAAAGCTTTGCACACTTTCATTTGAGCTGCTGTAGAAAAGGAGTTCTTCAGATGTCCATATACTTAATGTAATAATAATATGCGGTAAAAGGGAAGAGAATGTTTTTGTGTTATGGATATATAAGGGAATTGTGAATAATGTGAAGTTAGGATGAGATTGCCGATAGAAGCTGCCTTATTTTATTTTAAAAAGTGGGGAAAATGAGTTTTATGTTGAGTTGAATATTTAGAAAACCGTTGTTTACACGGTTTTGTTGGGTTAAAAAAGGCAACTCTATGTTACCTCAATTTTCACTTTTCAGCATGTGAATTTCTTTTTATTACCTTTTTTCTTTTCTTTTTTGAGGAACGATTACCCTTTTTTTATAACGGATACGAAAAAAACACGCACACATACTTATTGTTTTTATTGGGATTCAAACCCAAAACTTCTGGATTAACAACCACAGTGATTACCACTATGCTAATGTCTTATTGAAAGATTACCCTTTTTCAATAATACATAATTTACATATATTATTTTTTAAAAGTGAAATAGAAAAAGAAAAAAAGAAATTCAATGTTATAAGTTTAAGGTGTTTTTTTTTTTTTTTTTTTTTTTTTTTTTTTTGAAGAATGTTTATGGTGTTTAAACACAAAAAAATAAATATGTGTTATGACTTTTCAGTTCAAACTAGCAATTTCTAGCTCGAGAATACTTTGATGATAAATTAAGCAATATTACAAGGTTTTTATTTCATACAAAATAGTGTCGTCAAGGTTTAATGTATATATGTATATATATATAACATTAAAAATGTATCATTTTACCAAAAAAAAATCTTAAAATTCAATGGGGGCATGTGTCCCCCTTTCCATGTGGCTCCGCCACTCGCAAATCGCAACAAGCATACCATACTTCACGTCACTAATATATTTGTTAAAATTTGTCTGTATTGGAGGCTTGTTCTTGTTTCCTTTACAATATTAAGAGATCAACTAATTAACATCATCTTATAGTATAAGTTTGAAGTTGAGGTTCCATCTCATATATGTTGTTGGGCTTGGTTTTTCTACAATATTACTTTCATTTTAGTTCTTCTTTCTTCGCAAATCTAAAACCTATTTCATTTTTTACTATTACATATGTGTGCATATAATAAGTGTTGCAAGATGGGGCAAAATCTGATTATATTGACCAGAATACAATTACAATTAAAACGAAAACAAAACTGAATCAAATTACAATTGCAAAATGAAAACGAATTAACAAGATGAATCGAACTGAAAGCCCTGTGTTGAAATACGCTTCTTAAGACTAATTCGTCCCTCACCGTCGAGTCTTGGAGTTTCAACGGAACATTAGTCTCCCAGGATAGAACGGTTAGCAGGGACAAGATGCACCACGCTTTCAGCTGCTTAGGAACTTTGTTGCTTGAACTCTCTATTTTCATAAGAATGGTAGAAGGAAAAGATTTTTCTGCTGTATTTCGATTATGTTTCTGTCTATATCTCTCTGTTTGATGAAGCAACATACAACAGTATAAATAGGCTCTAGTAGAGGAACTGAAAGACTGATGGAATATGGAATGAACAGCCTCAGCTCGAATTGATTGTCATTAGTATCAGCATTATGTTAGAACTGGAAAAGCCAAAAGCCTCAGCTTTATTCACGCCTTTATGTTGGATAGGAACATATGTTAGAACTGGAAAAGCCAAAAGCCTCAGCTTTATTCACGTCTTTATGTTGGATAGGAACAGTCTCAGCAGCAGCATTCAAAGAGATTCAATAATGAAAAACGTGAGCCCTTCGAATCGAGCTGCATTCGTGTACGCAGGACACGCGGGAATGTACAAGCCCAAGGGTAAACCAAGGTGAAATCCGGAGTGGATTTGCACCCCCACCCCCCTGCGCGCGAGAGATCGTGTATAATGTTGGTTTCTTATTCCAACTACATTAAAACAACATCATATAAATATTGACTCTTTTCCCATCTTCCAACCAATGTGGGAGAAATAGCTTCTTCCCATTTTTCCTTTCCATAACACTTTCCATTCACACACTTAAGCCCAATAGGCCAATATGACATGTCATTTAAAATATTCTATTTTAACCATCAATTTTCCAACAATAAGTTCATTATTCTTTATCTCTCCTGCTATTATTTTTTGAGGAAAATTTTATAATACAAATGTTGTATTATGGATGTACCAAATGATATAATTACAACATTTAATTGCTCATCTCTCACACACGATAAAAATATATTATGTGAATTAGAGTGAAAATGAAAGGCTATAAGATATGTTATGTAACGCCCCGTTCCCGGACACCGAGTCCTTATCCGGAAAATCGAAACGTTCGGCACGCATAATATTAAATAAATAATATTACACGTAAGCCTCTACTACGTCGTATCAAATTAAATCAAACGGAAGCAAAAAGACTCGGGTATTTTTTTTTTCAAACAACCAAGAATGGAAATCAAGAACTAAAGAGGAGATGTGCTATTGTTACATTGGAAATAGAAACCAACGAATCCAAAACGCATTTAATTCCAAAGTACTAAAAGTAAACTACAACATCCAATAGTAATCCAAGTCTATGAAATGAAAGGGAAATAAAAGAATAATAAACAAGATCTTCAACTCCGGCGTCCTCAAACGTCGTTATCAAAGTCCTCCTTGAAGTCTTGACTAACCTGTTCGTCTTCTCTCCCCCAAACACATAAATAAACATGCATTTGAGGTACGTACATTGTACAAAGTAAGAAGTAGAAGCTACAACTCAATTAAGGTTATTATTAAAAGATTATCTTGGTAAGACCGACTCAATCTAGGGTTCACTACGTGCCCATCGACACGTCGTGACTATACGTTTCTCACTTAGCTTATCTTTGTTACACCATTATTCAAGGACAAAATGCATGGTGAAAATTCCACCACGAGATATACTTGCCAACTACGGTGATTGGCACCGATAGTCCCGGGATCTCCCCGGTATGCATATACGTTCGATGGATTTCCTCCACTACCCTTCAGCCTTTTGAGCCAGTAGCGTTGTCCACCTTTTATGAACGTATCACATCGCCGATTTGAATTAGTGCCTAACCAAGAATAAGTGACGTTTTAGCTTTTACTACACATATGTAATCAATTACTGTGAATTAACTAGCCGTCCCTAGTGTTTTCAAGTAAGCTCTCTCACAAACCCTACTCTCTTCCCTGACCACTAGACACGGACAAGTCCTAGCAAATACACAGACATTGATAAACTCTAGTTCATCAAAGCACAAGCCCTTTCATGCCCTTCCGACGGATCCGAACTTCAACTCCCTTTAAGAGTACATTCGGTGTTTTAACTGAATGAATCAGAAGTTCAATCGAGGCTTGTTCATGTTTAATTAATATTAACATATCATTATTAAGGGTTTAAAACAGTGAGAACATGATTATGAAACCTGAAAATGAGCTGAAACGATAAAGGCAATAAAATCAAGGTACACAGGTCGAACACCCGTTTGACTCCCTATGGACGCCCGTTCAATATCGAACGCCCGTCCACTAATCCCGAACGCCCGTCTGTAAAAAATGGCTACATCCTGAATCAAAAATCTAACCTCAAACGCCCGTCTGCCTTGTGCAGACACCCGTCTGAGCTAATAGGGTCGCGAACACCCGTTTGCCTAATGCAAATGCCCGTCCGCCTAGGTTTTCCCCAAAACGCTAAATCTTAAAAAAACACGATTTCTAAACCGTTTCTAGCCTAGTTAACATCGAAATTAACACAGAAAATCACAGAAAAACTCATCTAACATTACCATAGCATCTAGGATCATTAATCAACAAAAAAACACCTCTTTCTTACATCTAACCATCTTAAACCTTAAATTAAATCTCAATAACAATAATTGAAATTGTAGGAAGAGCATCTTACCTTTTATCAAGCTTAATCCAAACAAAAACGCAGAGAAACAGCAGCAAACTGATCATTTTCTGCAGGAAAACATGTGATATATCCAAACTTAGATTAGATTCGATCACATGATTCTAAACGATAAAAACTAGGAATTGATGAGTTTGAATCCATCAAACTCGAACAAGAACAAAACTAGGGCTTAATCATACCTTAAGAAAGCTCCAACTTTCGGATATTGAAACGTCGGCCTCTTCACGACGATTCTGTTGCTGGACTCTGATCTGAAAACCGTTACGAATTGACTTAGCAATCGATTGAAAACCTCTCAGCCCTAAATCTTGCTCTCACACACGCAGAAGACAAATTTGGAGGTGGAAAATCTGATTCAAAAGGTTAGGGAAAACTGATTGGGTTTATTTTCCTTAAATAGGAAAATCCCAATAATTAACCTAAATCCTTATTTTCCTTAATTACCCTTACTAATCGATTTTCTTTCCCATATATATATATATTTCAAAAATACATATATAAAATTAATAAAATACTCAAACTCAATTAAAGGAACCGAACTCAATATTTCGTTTTACGCAAAATGACACGCCTCGCCATTTCCTAAAATCGAATATTACATTCTTCCCCCCTTAAAGGAGTTTCGTCCTCGAAACTAGAACATAACTGGTAAGTCCATAAAATCTGGGAACTCGCTGATCATATCATCCTCGATTTCCCAAGTAGCTTCATCCGGTGAATGGTTGCTACATTGCACCAAAACCAAAAGAATCATCTTTCTCTTAACCATCTTTTCCTTCCGGTCCAAAATCTTGATCGGTTTCTCATCATAAGAAAGATTATCTTGTAGGATCTCCGGATCAATCTTGGTCTCAACATCTGTCTTGGTCAAACACTTCTTCAGCATCGAAACATGAAACACATTGTGGACTCTTGACATGGATTCCGGTAACTTAAGCTTATAATCCAACGGTCCGGTTCTTTCTAGAATCTCAAAAGGTCCAACATACCTTGGGCTTAGCTTTCCCTTCTATCCAAAACGTTTCACTCCCTTCATTGGGGAAGCTCGTAGATACACTCTTTCACCAACTTCAAATTCAAAAGGTCTTCTTCTAACATCTGCCCAACTTTTCTGTCTATCTTGAGCTGCTTTCAGGTTCTTCTTAACCAACTGAACCCTTTCTTTAGCTTGCTCTACCAACTCGCCCCCGGTGATCTGCTCTTCCCCAACTTCATCCCAAAACAAATGGCGTTTCTACATCTTCTTCCATACAACGCTTCAAACGGTGGCATGCCTATACTTGCATGATAAGCTGTTGTTGTAGGAAAACTCGCTACCGGTAGTAATCATCCCATGATCCGCCTACTTCCAAAACACAAGCTCTCAACATATCTTCAAGTGTCCGGATGGTCCTCTCGGCGATACCATCCGCATGGGGATGAAAGGCCGTACTCAAATCCAACTTGGTTCCAAAAGCTGCTTGTAAACTTTTCCAAAACCGACTAACGAACCTCGAATCGCGATCCGAAACTATAGAGATAGGAACTCCGTGTAACTTCACTATATTATCCAGGTATAGTGACGTCATCTTCTTCAAAGGCATATCAACCTTATACGGTAAGAAATGGGCGGATTTGGTCAATCTATCCACAATCACCCAAATCGCATCGTGACCGCCTCTTGTCTTAGGTAAACCGGTGATGAAATCCATCATGATCTTATCCCATTTCCATTCAGGGATATCCAAAGGTTTAAGCATTCCTCTTGGTCTTCTGTGCTCTGCCTTTACTCTCTGACAGATGTCACATTCTGCAACAAACTTGGCTATGTCCAGTTTCATCGAGGGCCACCAAAACTTTTCCTTCAAGTCTCTAGACATTTTAGTGGATCCTGATGAACCGCAAATGCAATCCCATGTGCCTCTTCCATAACTCTTTGCCTCAAATCACCAACATTAGGCACACACAAAGATCCTCGATACCAAAGGTTTCCGTTCTTGTCTAACACATAGCCAATCAGTAGGCTTTTCTCTTGCAACGCGTTTCAAGTCAACCAAAACTGGTCTTCATCTTGCTTTTCCCGAATATCATCCATCAACTCGCACCTTGCTAACAACGGTGCCACAAATCGCGGTCTTCTATCCGATCAAAACTTGGATTTGCAGCCCATCTAGCCTTTCGCGCCACGACTTCAACACTTGAAATCGCAAACACCGGGTTTTCTCGCTCAAAGCATCCGCCACTACATTTGCTTTACCGGATGGTACCGAATATCCAAGTCATAATCCTCTACGAACTCCAAATGCCATCTCCTTTTTCTCATGTTCAAATTCTCTTGGGTAAAGAAATACTTCAAGCTCTTGTGATCGGTGAAGATCCTCACCTTAACTCCGCATAAGTAGTGCCTCCAAGTCTTTAGGGCAAACACTATCGCGCCAACTCTAAGTCATGTGTTGGGTAATTCTTCTCATGCACCTTCAACTGTCTGGATGCATAAGCAATCACCTTCCCTCCTTGCATCAACACACAACCCAAACCTTGTCCCGAAGCATCTGTGTAGACATCATAATTATCAAAGATCTCCGGAACTGCCAAAACTAGGGCTGTAGTCAACTTCTTCTTCAACGTCTGAAAAGCCTCTTCACACTCACTGGTCCACTCGAACTTTACATTCTTTTGAGTGAGCCGGGTATGTGGTGTAGCTATCTTCGAGAAGTCTTGCACAAATTTCCTATAATATCCAGCCAAACCGAGGAAACTTCTAACCTCTGAAATGGTAGTCGGTCTGGACCACTTCTCAACTGCTTCAATCTTGGCAGGATAAACCTTAATGCCATCTCCAGAAATGACATGACCCAAGAAACTCACCTGATTCAACCAAAAGTCACACTTAGAGAACTTGGCATACAACTGGTTCTTCTTCAAGGTCTCCAACACTATCCTTAAGTGTTCCTCATGCTCTTTCTCATCCTTAGAGTACACTAGGATGTCGTCTATGAATACTATCACAAACTTATCCAAATATGGCATGAAAACACGCTGCATCAAATCCATAAATGCAGATGGAGCATAAGTGAGTCCAAAAGGCATAACCAAGAACTCATAATGTCCATACCTCGTACTGAAGGCCGTCTTCGTATGTCCGCTTCTTGATCTTCAATCGATGATATCCTCGACCTAAGATCAATCTTGGAAAACACTCTCTTGCCTTGCAAATCGATTAAACAAATCATCAATCCTTGGCAAAGGGTATTTATTCTTGATGGTGAGGTTATTCAATGCTCAGAGTCTCGCACATCCTCATACTACTATACTTCTTTTGACAAATAACATATTGGGCTCCCCAAGCGCGAAGTACTAGGCTGAATTATATTCCTCTCCAAAGATGTCCTTAGCCGAGCTTTCAACTCTTTCAATTCAAATTGGTGCCATTCTATAGGGTGCCTTAGCAAATCAGTGCCGCTCCCGGTATCAACTTGATCTCAAATTCAATCTCTCTATCCGGCATGTTTCCGGTAACTCCTCCGGGAACACTTCAGGTATTCTTTGACTACATGGGTTTTCTCTAACTCGGGCTTCACTTGTTCCACATCCACTGCACAGTACAACAAGTAGCCTTCACAACCTTCGACAAGCCCTTATAGCCTTAACCATGAAATTATCGGATGACACTTCTTGCTAGGCTTGTACACATTGCCCGATAAGTCTTATCGATTTTCCGGTACCTTAAAGGTCACTTTCTTTCCTCGGCAATCCAGATGGACAAAATTCTCGGATAGCCAATCTATTCCAAGAATCACATCAAAGTCCGAAAAGTCTAAAATCGTGAAGTCACTTTTGCATCGGTACGATCCCACTTGGACTTCCACTTGTGGTATCATCCTAGTTACCTTTGTTACCTTTCTAAACGGTGTAGTTATCTCCAAGGTGTTTCTTAAGGGTTCCGAGGGTAGATTCAACTTCTTAGCTACCTTAGTCGACACGAAGGTATTAGACGCCTCCCGTATCAAACAAAGCTCGACCACTAGATTATCTAACATTATCGCACCTAAGATGCATATTCATTCATTTAAATAAAATTACAAACATGAGTAAACGTGCTATAAAAATATCTTAACAAAATAAACAACAACAATAAGGTACCTGAGATAACATCATCCTCTGGTTTTGCATCTCTAGCATCAGCCGCAAAAACACGAACTGGGCGACTTGGGCCGCGTTTTCCATTCCCTTGCCTCTGTACATTCGAACTCCCCTTTGTTGGACACATCTTAGCAAAATGCCCTAGCTCTCCGCAGTAGTAGCAGCCGCCTGTATTAGCCTTACACTGACCTGAGTGATTCTTGTTGCATTTAGGGCAAACTGGTGCTCCGGTTGGTGGTTTACTTGCTGCAGGGGCTGTCGTCTTCTTGAAATTCTATTGCGGTGCTCCCCGGTTATTTCCTTGGCTCGTGGCAAAACTCCTTTTGTTCCCAATAACAATTGTGGCCTTTTTCCTGAATGTCTCAACCTCTAAGGCCTTATTCAACAACTCAGCCATATTTTTGGCTGTGAAACCTAACATACCAGACTGTACCTGATACGATAACCCTTCCTTGTATAGGGCCATCTTTCTCTCTTCTACCTTCATTAGCCCGGGGTAAAATCTTCCCAACTCGTTAAACTTGTTGGTGTACTGCGATACCGTCATATAGTTACCCTGCTTAAGCTTCAAAAACTGACTTGCCATGTCTGCTTGCACGGTGGCTGGAAAGTACTCGTTATAAAACATGGCCTTAAAACCTTCCCAGTCTGTCACTTTACCATTACTGCTCTGTATAGCATCTATCCATGCTTCAGCTGCACCCAAAAGGAAACTAACCGCCAACTGTGCCATCTCAGTCTCAGGGACATGTATGTTCCTACATGCCTTCTCAAAACTTCTTATCCACTCTTCGGCCTTCGAATGCTCAACATTCCCAAAGAAATCTCGGACTTTGTTCCTTCTCAACCTTGTATATACGCCTGAACCAAGGTGCCTGCTCGAAAATTGGTCTAATCGGGGGGCTTGTGGGTACTGCTGGAGGTATCCATAAGGCGCTTCTTTGTCGCTGCACTTGGGGTTGTTGTGGGTATGGTGGAATCACTTGGGGCTCACCGATGGGGGTAGTATGGCTGGTGGTAACCCTTATGGTGTTGTGGTGTAGGTTGTGGTTGGTGGAAACCAAAGGGTGGGTGACCAAAACCTTGCTGAAAGTCAAAACGGGGTGACAGAGGTACAGTAGGTTGAGGGGCGTCGCCTACTGGAGGTGGATAAGGGGTCTGTTGTTGTTGGTGAAACACTAGCGGTGAGGGGTGGCTCACTAGTGGAGGGTAAACGGTCTATTGGTGTGGGGGGTAGCTTACTGGTAGTGGTACTGAACTTACTGGAACCTCACGTACCAAAGAAAATGGAACCGACCTTCCCACATGCCACTGTGGGTGTTGCTCCTGACGAGATCGTAGTGGCGAATTCCGTTGGGAATCCGGTGTGGGGGTCGCCGTATGAGGGGGTGGTGACAAGCTCCGCTGAGGTGGATGATTCGGCCTCACAACACCGCCTCCTACGACTGGTGTCGGACTCTCTCGTCGAACTCCAGAGGTTTTCGCACCGCCCAGCTTCGTGAACACCATCCTCGATGATCAAAGAAAACTGTAACATTACTAAAAGATCTAAAGAAACTTATCTTAAAAGAAAGGAAGCCTAAAAGACGCTTCCTCTCGATACCAATCAGAACCCCTGTTCCGGACACCGAGTCCTTATCCGAAAAATCGAACGCTTAAAGCATGCATAATATTAAATAAATAATATTACACGTAAGTAGCCTCTACTACGTCGTATCAAATTAAAGCAAACGGAAGCAAAAGAGACTCGGGTATTTTTTTTTTCAAACAACCAAGAATGGAAATCAAGAACTAAAGAGGAGATGTGCTATTGTTACATTGGAAATAGAAACCAACGAATCCAAAACGTCATTTAATTCCAAAGTACTAAAAGTAAACTACAACATCCAATAGTAATCCAAGTCTATGAAATGAAAGGGAAATAAAAGAATAATAAACAAGATCTTCAACTCCGGCGTCCTCAAACGTCGTCATCAAAGTCCTCCTTGAAGTCTTGACTAATCTGTTCATCTTCTCTCCCCCAAACACATAAATAAACATGCATTTGAGGTACGTACATTGTACAAAGTAAGAAGTAGAAGCTACAACTCAATTAAGGTTATTATTAAAAGATTATCTTGGTGAGACCGACTCAATCTAGGGTTCACTACGTGCCCATCGACACGTCGTGACTATACGTTTCTCACTTAGCTTATCTTTGTTACTCCATTATTCAAGGACACAATGCATGGTGAAAATTCCACCACGAGATATACTTGCCAACTACGGTGATTGGCACCGATAGTCCCGGGATCTCCCCGGTATGCATATACGTTCGATGGATTTCCTCCACTACCCTTCAGCCTTTTGAGCCGATGAGCGTTGTCCACCTTTTATGAACGTATCACATCGCCGATTTGAATCGATGCCTCAACCAAGAATAAGTGACGCTTTAGCTTTTACTACACATATGTAATCAATTCGTGAATTAACTAGCCGTCCCCTAGTGTTTTCAAGTAAGCTCCTCACAAACCCTACTCTCTTCCACTGAACCACTAGACACGGACAAGTCCTAGCAAATACACAGACATTGATAAACTCTAGTTCATCAAAGCACAAGCCTTTTCATGCCCTTCCGACGGATCCGAACTTCAACTCCCTTTAAGAGTACATTCGGTGTTTTAACTGAATGAATCAGAAGTTCAATCGAGGCTTGTTCATGTTTAATTAATATTAACATATCATTATTAAGGGTTTAAAACAGTGAGAACATGATTATGAAACCTGAAAATGAGCTGAAACGATAAAGGCAATAAAATCAAGGTACACAGGTCGAACGCCCGTTTGACTCCCTATGGACGACCGTTCAATATCGAACGCCCGTCCACTAATCCCGAATGCCCGTCTGTAAAAAATGGCTACATCCTTAATAAAAAATCTAACCTCAAACGCCCGTCTGCCTTGTGTAGACGCCCGTCTAAGCTACTAGGGTCGCGAACGCCCGTTTGCCTAATGCAAACGCCCGTCCGCCTGGGTTTTCCCCAAAACGCTAAATCTTAAAAAAAAACACGATTTCTAAACCGTTTCTAGCCTAGTTAACATCGAAATTAACACAGAAAATCACAGAAAAACTCATCTAACATTACCATAGCATCTAGGATCATTAGTCAACAAAAAAACACCTCTTTCTTACATCTACCAATCTTAAGCCTTAAATTAAATCTCAATAACAATAATTGAAATTGTAGGAAGAGCCTCTTACATTTTAGCAAGCTTAATCCAAACAAAAAACGCAGAGAAACAGCAGCAAACTGATCATTTTCTGCAGGAAAACATGTGATAAATCCAAACTTAGATTAGATTCGATCACATGCTTCTAAACGATAAAAACTAGGAATTGATGAGTTTGAATCCATCAAACTCGAACAAGAACAAAACTAGGGCTTAATCATACCTTAAGAAAGCTCCAACTTTCGGATATTGAAACGTCAGCCTCTTCACGACGATTCCGTTGCTTGACTCGATCCAAAACCGCTATTTAATTGACTTAGCAATCGATTGAAAACCTCTCACTTTCTAACTCTTGCTCTCACACACGCAGAAGACAAATTTGGAGGTGGAAAATCTGTTTCAAAAGGTTAGGGAAAATTGATTGGGTTTATTTCCTTAAATAGGAAAATCCCAATAATTAACCTAAATCCTTATTTTCCTTAATTACCCTTACTAATCAGATTTTCTTTCCCCATATATATATATTTCGAAAAATACATATATAAAATTAATAAAATACTCAAACTCCGAATAAAAAGAACCGAACCCAATATTTCGTTTTCACAAAATGATACGTCTGTCTTTTTCCGAAAATCGGAATATTACATGTTATTTGGTACAACTTTTATACATCCGTTCATACAATCGTTACACTATAAAATATCTGATTCTATTTTGTCTCAGACAGAAGTTTCCTATTTGTATTTTTTAATTAATTCTATTTTTCACTTAAGTGTGAAAGAAAACAAGCACCAGCTGTTTAACCCAATTCTTTTTGTTAAATCAGAATTCCCTAAAAAAAATTATTGTATTTGAACAAAATTATCGCCTGAAAAGCTCTTTAAATATGACAAACATGCAGAAAATACAGTGTTTTTTTTTTTTCTTTTTCTTTTTTAGTTTAAGAAAGCAAACAATGTGAATAGAACGCACGACAACGACCAAAGAACATGCACAGCACTTTAAAGAATATTTTCACAAACGTTAATTATAATAATGAATACAGATTAACAATACAAAAATAAAATTAATCCAGGGAGATTAAAGTTGTTGAAATATAAAAAAAAAATCGGTTTATTATAATTCCTTATCTTCCTTGGGGGCGGTGTAGTATAGTTTTCTTGTGAACTGCCCAATAAAACTGAAAGTAAACGTCATGGAAGTTGACCTATTTTAAGGTCGTATTTATTTCTTTCTGAAAAGAAGAAAAAAAAAGTTTTTTTTTTTAATACTACGGAAACGTAATACTCCCTCTGTTTTTTTTTTATCTCACATGCGGGAGATCGGGTTCATCTAAAAAATGACTAATCTTAAGCTAAAAAGTGATCAAGTTCATCCAAAAAGTGATATCAAATGTGAGAGTTAAAAAACACGGATAGAGTATAACACGCTCTAATGCCTATGCATTTCCTGGATACTGGCGCTTCTTATCCTAAGAAGAAACGTTCGCAACATTAAATAAATCTAATATTATACGCCAGGTTCTACATCGTCGTATAAAAAATAAAGCAACGGAAGCCAAAAAGGCTCGGGTAACATCATAAATGCTACTAGAATAGAATACAAACCGACTAGGGGTGGAAAGTAAAAGCTTACAACAACGATATAAAGCTTACAACGTACGATGTCTAAAAAGAAAGATACAACACTTGTCTTACAAATTTGAAATTAAAGTACAACATAATAGTACAACCTTTAATAGAAAGATAAAAGAAAGTATCATCATGACATCAACGTCATCAAATCATCATCGAACTCCTCAACGAGCTCAAGACTAAAATGTTCGTCTTCTCACCCCAAAAGCACACAAAAAAACATATGCAATTGAGGTAAGTACAAAATACTTAGCAAGAGGAAAAAGCTAATGTATAATTAACACTTACAACGAAAGGTTCATTAATTATGATTAAGTTATTTTTATGAGACAGACTCGATTCTAGAGTTCACTTCATGCTCATCAACACGTCGTGACTAAACGTTTCTAACTTAACTTATCTTTGTTACATCGGCAATCAAAGGCACAACGCATGGTGCTACCCACCACGAGGTATCGTTTGCAACCTATCAGTGGATCACACCGATAGCCACGGGTTAAGACCCGATAGTGTACACGTTCGCGAAGTCCCCTACCATTTAGCCGCTTATAGGCCAAACAGAGTTATTCACTTTATCTGACCGCCCACACATCGCGATATAGCTAAGTGCCTTACCAAGAATGTTACGACGTTTAGTCTTTTAACTACACACGTACGTTTATTATTAATTGATAACTAGACACCTAAGTATTTCCACGTAAGCTCCCTCATCTCTACTACTCTCTTTCCTAAACCACTAGACACGGACAAGGCCTAGCACATACACAGACATTGAGCAATGCTAATTCCTCAAAGCACAAGCCATTCATACCCTTCCGACGGTCCCAAACTTCAACTCTATGGAAGAGTACATCCGGTGCCGGAACTAAACGCATCAAAAGCTTAATCAAGGCTTGTCCATGTTCATTTAACTTGTTTGTATCATTAATATAAGGTTAGGAACCAATCCCAACTTACTACACTCTTAGCACTCCAACTCAAACCTAATTGATCAACAATTAAACCTAAATTAATTGTGATCAAAGGTTTCTAAACAATCTAAACTGCAAATTGATCAACTAGAACATCAAAACAAGATCTAATCTTCAAGATTCTAGATTTTAGAGCCAAAACCATACCTTTACAAAACTCTGAAACCTTGCTACCAAAACGATGATCTCTTCACCATGATTCCGATTATCTACTCGAAACTGAAAACCGACTGACGATCAAGAAGATCCTTTGGAGATTGTCTTTTGTCTTTTGCTTTCCTCTCTCTTCTTATTTGGAGACAAAGTTTGACGTTCTTTTCTGAATTCTGCCAACTCCCTTAGCTAATGGGAGGGGTTTTTTTTCAATAAAACTTGTAATTTTATTGAAGAAGAAATATTACAAGTTTTTGCCATCCTTGGCCTCATCCCTTCTAAAGATTTCCATCAATGTGCTACCCCACCTCCTTAAAACTCTGGCCCGAAAAACCCGGAGTGGGAAAAATTGGGTACCAGGGAAAGAGTGTGAGCCTCACACATTGGCAATCCCAATCCAAAAAGGAAAATACAAGGAAAAACCAAAAAGATACACTCAAAATTAAGCCTATTACAATGCAATACTAACTCCAACAACTACATCTGCAAGTTGCTAGCTTCAACCAAGCTGTAAACCAATGCTACCATGGCAAAATCCTCAAATTAACACTTCAGATGTTGTCTTCAAAAAGCAGCATCCAGTCCCATGAAAAACACTCCCAACAACTACTGCTACATCTCAGAAACCACAGCAAAAGCCTACAATAATACCACACGTAAAAAAAGAAAGACTCAAAAGACTAAAGATTATAACCAAATGATAGAAGTAGTAAGAGACAACCTGTTTGCACCCTTCATCATGCTGAAGGGTGCTTCCAAATTGATGATGCCATGCTCAATAATCTCATAGACTTGTTGTTTAACTGCCCAAGCTATGATCCATTGCCTTCTAGCTTCTTGATACTCATCCAAGTGATCTAAATCACTGCTGTTCCTAGTAGTAAGATACATAATAGAAAAGCTGCTGCTTATATTGCAAAAAGAATTGAACCCGAGGATAATGAAAATATCATAAATACAACCTGGTTTGCACCCTTCAGAAAAGGACTGAAGGATGCTTCCAAGGGTAACAGCCATATATAAAATCCTCTCCATCATTTGTATCTTATGTGGGACAATTGCAGCATATCTGCTTGAAGAATGGATCTCAAGCCTTGATCAACCATGTCTCTTTGAATAACTTTGGTTTGCTGGGTGATACTTGCCTGTTTAGCAAAAAAATCTGCAGCCATATTCCCTTCCTCAGATGTGTTTTATCTGAAAGTGATGCCTATGAATCATGTCTACAACTGATTAATATCAGCAATATGCTTCCAAGGAGCCTGAATAGAACCTTGAATCACATCAACCAACAGCTTAGAGACACTTTCAATATCCACCCTATCCAGATTCAACTCAATGCATTGATTTATCCCAGCTTTTAGAGCTCTCAACTCAAAGATCAAAATTAGCAAAGAATGCCATAAGCCTCGCATACCGCTGTAACCAGTCTGCTATTATCATCTCTAATAATATAGCCTCCACCAGCTAAACCAGGATTGTGGAGAGATGATCCATCAGTATTGAGCTTGAAAATAGAATGAGAAGGAGTCTTCCATCTGATAGATATAGCAACCTTTTTAGGTCTAGGATCAAGATACTTAAGCATCCCAGAATCAATGAGAATACTATCCTCCTTGTTTTTGTGTGTAATCTTCATATTCTGGCCAATATACTGCAAAGTTGCAGTGGTATCCTTAATAATCTGGTTGATACCCATATCCGCATCATGCAAAGCATTACATTTACTCTTCCAAAGCCCCCATAGAATGAGAGAGGGCAAAAGCCGGATTACCTTTCCTAAGGCCCCCCTTAATGGAGGTGTTCCACCAAGCATTTTGGGCTTCTTGCAAAGATGAGACAACAGGGGCAAAAAGAAGAGCTTTCTGGAAAAAAGTCCAAACAGATTGAGCTCTTGAGCACTCCCAGAAACAATGGTTTATAGTATCCTCTTGATCACAAAAAAAGGCATTTAAAAGGCCCATAGATCCCCATCTTGATAAGCTGAGGAGCAAATGGCAGAAGACCATTACAGATTCTCCAGTTTAACATAGCAATCTTGAGTGGGATATAGGGTTTCCAGATTTCACCAAGATCATACAAAGAAATTCTTTTGTCTCTAATCATCTCATAAGCAGAAGCCACAGAAAAAGCACCAGAGCTGACTGGAGTCCAAACCCATTTACCAATAGGATCAGTAAGATAAGTCATATGTTGATCCTTATACTCCTGTACAGGACCTAAAAGTTTCCAAGCATGTAACTTATAAAGAGGATAGGACCCTGCCATAACTTTTTTAGCCCACAAACCCTGTTGAAGATGAAGCTTCCACCAAAATTTGCAAGCAAGGGCAGCCTGGAAGGTTCTTATGCTCCTAACCCCTAGACCATTTTCACTAGTAGGGTAACATATTTTATCCCAACTTCTCCAATGCCTCCTTTTATGCTGATCATAATCATGCCACGAAAAACTTGCCATAATCTGTTCCAATTTATTGACAGTAGCAATAGGGATCTTCACTGCAGACATAATGTTTATAGGAATAGAAGATAGGACATGCTTGATGAGAACTAGCCTACCCCTGGGGATAAATATTTGTTGTACCACTTAGAAAGTTTAGCTTCAAATTTTTCAACAATGTGTTGAAAATAAGTGGACTTAGCCCCGCATATAGAAAATAGGACACCCTGTGCAATCGAAAAGGGAAAGAAGTTTGTTGCATACCGCTTATATCTTTGACAAATTGAATAGCTTTCTTAGGAGCTTTGTTGGACATTATGAAAGAGATTTTTCTCTATTAACCTTCCACTTGATGGTTTTTTCATAGATATCCAAGAAATTGGCCACTTTTGCAAAGTTTGTCTCAGAGGCTCTAGCAAACATGATAAGATCATCAAGATACAGAGAGTGGGTTACAGAGGCAAAAATAGTGGGAGTAGCATAAGTGTCAACACCAGGCTTCATGATCCTTTTAAGGCCTCTGGATATAGCCTCACTCAAAATTATAAAAGATAAGGGACAGGGGTCACCTTGCTTAATGCCCTAGAAGATTGAAAGAAACCACATGAGAGCCATTTAACAGGATTGAAAAATGACTACCCATCAAATTGTTCATAACCAAGAGGATAAACTTCTCATTGAAACCAAACTTCCGAAGCAATCTACTAAGAAAGATCCAAGAAACCCTATCAAAGGCCTTCATAATATCAAGCTTAAAAATGATATTATGACCCCTAGTTTTTTTATGGATAAACTGTGCAAGTTCTTGAACTAAGAGAACATTATCAACAATATCTTTTCCTTGTAAAAAGGCAGATTGTTCTTCAGAAATGGTAGAGGAAAGGATAGGTTGCAGTCTCATGGTCAAAATTTTAGTACAAATCTTATTGGAAAAAGTACTAAGAGATATTGGCCTATAGTCAGCAAATGAGATAGGGGCTGTTTTTTTAGCAATGAGAGTGATCAGGGTGGAACCAACAGATTTGGGTAGGAATTTGCCAGTGAAAAAGTCTTGCACAGCAGCTAAAACCTCCTGTTTTATAATGTCCCATCAGCTTCTGTAAAAAACCCCAGAGAAACCATCAGAACCAGGGGCACTTGAGGAATCTAAATCAAAAACAACACCCTTTACTTCTTCTAAAGTGACGGGAGACGGAGTTAAAGAAGTATTGTCTTCATCGATGACTATGGTAGGAATGAAGTCCGTGAGATATCTTGATTGCATCTTCATCGCTTTGCTCCTCCCGACTAAGTAAGGTAGAGAAGAACCTAATAGCCTCCTCGTAAATACTACTAGAATCAAGACACCAATCACCCTTAGCATTTTTAATTCTCGAATCTGCATTTTCCTAATTACATCCCTTATGAGAGGCATGAAAAAGCTAGTGTTTCGTCCCTTCAGAAACCATTTATACTTAGATTTGCTTTTCAAAACTCTTCTTGCGGGATAAATAAAGACAATAGTCGCCAGCTTACATGGTGAAGACTCGCTCATTATCGTGGAGTAGGATGTTGATCATACTTCTCTTCATACTCCATAACAATCTTTTCTTGATTCTCGCACCTTTTATGGATATCCCCAAAAACATCTTTATTCCACTTTTTAGGGTTTGCTTCAAGCACTTAAGTTTATACATGAAATCCATAGAATAGCGGCGTGACTGAGAATTCCATGCTTGTTTGAACTATATTGTAAAAGTCTTTATGGAGAGTCCACATCTTTTGGAATCTGAAGACTGAAGGACCTCTTTTACTAGGGCATGGCTCATAATGTAGAGGCCTATGATCAGAGACTACCCTTCCCAAAACCTTAACAAGTCCATAACCAAACTTGTCTAACCAGCTTTCATTTATAAGAACTCTGTCCAACCTTTTTTGAACATAAACTGAGTTCCTCCATCCTGCCCAAGTAAAAAGAGGCCCTGAAGTAGGAGGTTCTTGTAAAGAACAAGAAGTAATCATTTGATTAAAATCCCTGATAGATCCAACATCAGGCTGAGCCATACCAGAATATTCATCCAAAGATCTGATTACATTGAAATCACCACCAAGTAAACAAGGCATCTGGGAATCCATCATATTTCATAAGTCATCCCACAAACTATATCTAGCAGATCTAGTGCATTTTTCATAAACACAAGTAATCTGAAACCTGGGCAACTAGAGAACTTGATGTGTATTGCTTGCTCATTTATGCAGTAGACATCAAACTGTTCCAACCATGACCAAAAAACCCAAAGTTTATTCTGAGGAGCAGCAAAAGCATGCTGAAAACCTAGTTTATTCTTAATAGAATCTAGAGAAATATCCTGTAGCATCGGTTCAGAGATTGCCACATAAGCAAATTTATTAATCTTTATAAGTTTTTTCAATCTTCTAATAGAGCTTGTAGAACCAAGCCCTCTTATATTCCAAAAGAGACAATTCATCATTGTTGAAGTTTAGAACGAAAATCTAAGGACAGAGCTCTTATATTTAATTCTGTTGGTTTCTTTTTCTTCCTTCTACTAGTAACATAGATAAAATCAGATTCATCAATCTGAGGAGTTTCCTCCATATCAATTACCTTTCCCATACGAGCCAGTTGAGCCTCTCTTTGATGTAGCCGATCTTCAAACATTTGTTTAGCATGCTGAAAGTCTATCTTATCTGCCTCCCTTGTAAATCCAATAGTACTTGGAAGATCTTTATCGGAAACATAGCCACTGTCCCTCTTTTCCTAGCCATTTTTAAATAGGACATAATACTCTTATCCATAGATAACAAAGGCCCCTGTTCTGTTGTTAGAACATTTGCTGTCTTCTCCTCAGAAATAATAGATGTTATTTGATCACCTTCTTCAGTTACTGCAGATTGGATTGAAGGTTGCTCTGGAAGAACATGATTCTCCTTTTTTCCTGCCAAACTTGGGTGTACTTCTTCTCCCCTAACTGCTCGTCATTAGCTATATTAGGCTCAGCATCAGCCCTTTGGGGTTTTTTTCCAGGGTGTTTAAATCGACAATCATCTTCATTATGACCCACATGCCTATAGAAAGTACAATATTGTGGTAGCTCAGATTCAATACAGATTTCCTGCCAGAAACCTTCAGAGGATCCCTGCTGAATCCATATCCTGTTCTGAATTGGTTTAAGAAGATCCAACTCAACCTGTACCCTAGCCAACGAAGGCCGCTTAAAGCTTTTTGTAGCAGCATCAGCCCGCAAAAAGGTTCCAAAACCTCCAACAATGATCTCCAGAACCTCCTTCTCATGAAGATGATCAGGTAATTTAGGGAAAATAATCCAGGCTGGAACAATGGACGATTCTACATCTACATGAAAATCAGGGGTCCATTTCAGTATTCTTATTGGTTTACTAGTAACAAACCATTGTGGTCTGGAATATAGTCGAATGTAATCCTGCTCCCCTTTGAAATTGATTAAGACATGCTTGAAATCCAATAGACCGACCGTATATTCTGCACTAAAATTTTGAACTACCAGAAACTTACGAATAGCCTCCATTGATGGCCGACCTTGAGAAAACTTACCCACTAGAGCATAACGAAACGGAGTTGCTAAATAGTCCACCACCCTAGTAGGCAAAACCAAAGCCAGCTCGCCTTTATACGTTGAAAGTTCCAAATCTAAAGTAGCCGGAGGAGGTGATTTAGACTGGTTGAGGACTTGAGCATATGTTTTTGTAGCTGATTGATTGGATGATGAAGCCGCCATTGTTGTAGGTTGATAATCGGAGGCGAAGCCCTCCGGCCGGTAGCCGGAGGAAAAGTTTGCCGTAAGAAGATAATCGAGAAGGATTAGTGAGAGAAAGCTAGTTTTTTCTCGCTCGATACCAATTTGTTGTGCACGAAAACCCCGCTAATGGGAGGTTTTATTAAGTAAAAGCCTCCACATTAACTTCCTCTTTTATTTCCATTTATTATTATTATTACTATTATTATTGTTATTAATACAAAAACGTAAATCCTTTAATTAAATAAAACCAAAAATCTGAATTTTTGTTAAAAGACCATTTTGTCCTTTTCTGAAAAGTCGGGATGTTACACTTTCACTAAAAAAAAAAAGTGCTTTTTTAGTGTAAATATTTTGTTTTGAAAAATACTCGTATTTTTCACATAAAATAAACATATTTGTAGCACACAGATACACCACTAAAATTATTCTCTATTGAAAGTGTTTAGCTAGTGATTAAGAGTATATGAATAATAATTATAAATGACGAATTGATAAACTAAAAAAAATAAATTGAAGGCTCCGTTTGTTTTGGGTTGAATTTTTTTTAGGGGTTCTTTTAGATAAAATGATTGAAGTAATGATTAGAAAGTTAAGATGTTTTTTTGAAATTAATGTAGATTATGAAATTATTGGTGATTTTTTTTGAAATAAAGTAGTATAATTAATAAAATAATGGTAAAAATGGTTATAAAGTTGATAAAGTGAAATGATGAGAGATAATTTAATATTTTTTTATTTGTAGTTGAAGAAATGATTGATAAGAGAGTTGTAAAATATGATATGAAGTGATATAAAAGAACTCTGAAAAAAACTCAAATGAAAACAAACGGAGTCGAAGATTTTTTTTTCATGAAGTTCACATTTCGAAGGTCGGAAGTAGCAGTAGCGGGAAGTTTTTGTAAGGTGACTTCATCCGTGTGGAATTGATGTGTGGTTTAATCTGGACCACACAGTTTCATTCTGCATTGAAACTGTGTGGTTCAGATTGAACCACATGGTAACTCTGCATGGATGGAGTTACCATGTAAAAATTTCCCAGCAGTAGCTTGCAAACTATGCCCCCAAGAGGGAAAGTCATTGTGTGGTGAGGGAATTTGAGGTGAATTAACGGGTGAAACGATCAGAACCACACAGTTTTAATACAGAATTAAGGTGTGTGGTGTGCCACACGGTGTCTCCGCACCGTGTGGAGACACCACACAATAATCTCCCCCCAAGAGGTGGTCCGCTTCTCATTTGTGAGTCCGTGTTAGAAAAGTTTGTAAGAAATGTCTAGTTTTAAGATAACATTTTAATTAACAATAATTTATTATGGCTATTAATTACACATTATTTATGGCCCGATCTTATGATCTGTCATTAATGTGGACATATTATCTCCCATTAATACATATATTATATCTCATTAATACAGTAAATCAGTTACACGTTGGTTTATTAAATGTGAGTTAAAAGTAATTTCCTTGATGGGTGGAATTTAACCGCGGTTACTAAAATTGCACTTGGGTCCCTAGTCTAGCCTATATAAGCCTGTGATACCATCAGTCTAGGGCATCCTGAAAGGAATAGACCAGAAGACTCAATGAGCACTACACTTTTCATTATTCATTTGGGTGTTTATATTTCGGCATGAAGATGGAGGCATGAACATGAGATGGAGATATAACGGTGTTCAACATACATGGTAAATCTGAATAATGATAGATATAGGTACGTTCCTTTCCGCTGTGCGTATTTTGTTGTGTACTCTGATATTGGATTCTAACATGTGGTATCAGAGCCTGCCTATTTTCCGTGTTATTCGATTGTCATTGGATTGTTGATTCTGTAATGAAAATAAGGGTGTAAGTCATCGGTTGAGTATACAGAATTCATGTATGTCCTTTCTTTTATTTTCTCCATCGCCCAAATGCTATAGGGGTTACATTTGATTTTCCATCTTTTGACCCGACGAGTGAGCACTATGCTTTTGCTGTCAGAAAATATATTTTTTTGGTTACGCTCTTTAGTGGTGGTGCTGGTGACATTTACATTAATGATCTAGGTTATGAGTTTGGGTTGAATATATATACTCTATTTGGTTTTGGTCATCTACATACGCTGTACATATAAATTTTTTGTTCAAACACAATTCTTTTGTCATTAACAATAGGTGTTTCAATTTATGATAGATGGTTAAGATTAACATAAAATCCCTGCGAAATTTTCCTGGCGTGTTGTTATTATTATTGATTATAATTTAATTGAGTAACTGCATGAAGTACGTGAAGATAATACTTCAAATTGTGAAATATATATATATGTGAATCTCGTAGTTTGATTACTTAAATTAAATAATCTTCTTTTTTGTTATTAGCGTTATTAATTGCTATTGTGCTATCTATCTTTAGATTGTACATTATTTATTTATTTATTTTGTTAGGAAGATTATACTAATCAAACTTTTGTTTCACATGTAAAATGGTTTATAACATTTTGATGGTGATATAGTTTGATATATAATAAATTTGTGATCACATATAACTTTTGGTATAGTGATTTTTTTGAATTAATTAGTCTTCCGTTTTCTTTTATTACTAGCTAATTTATACGTATGTTTAGTAAATACATATTTTGTGTGGGGAGACTATAATAATGAAAGATGACATGTGTCACATATAGAATAATATATCAGTTTTAGTAGCTGATATATAATGATGCATAAAAGATAAATCCTATATCGTTAAGCGAATAGCTTAAATTCATTGGTCATTCCTATTTATATTTATAATATTAAATTGTTACGTTGTGCATTTGTTTGCATATTTTGTTTTCTAGAAAGACTATATGTCACAAAGATAGTATTTAATCACATTTAGTTAGTGATTAAATTATCGTTCATAAGGAAATTTAATCGCATTTCATTTTTGGGTTGTCACATAAAAGAGTAGTCAGATAGGGACGAAGTGAATGAATATTATAAAATTATTTGTATCGACTATGTTGAATTTTTGTACCAGATATATATAGTGAGTTTGATCACATTTGCGATAGTGATTAAAAATGTGGCTCGTTAAGAAATCGGTCACATATATGTAAAGTGATTGTATATGGTTCTACTAGACGGATCATATAACTTTTTTGACATGTTATATTGCCTTTTGAATGGATCAATTGCAACATTAAGGAACATGTCTTATGGTTTTATCAATTGTTTGAGTTTAGCCAAAGTGACTCATATGATTGATATATAATAATTAATCACATTATGAATAGCGATTTAATTATGACATATTTACATTGCAATGTTTTTATGTGGCAATAGACATGTATTTTTAGACCACAGTTAGTATGAATAATGTCACATAAAGGGCACTCCATCTCACACTTAGGAAAGCTAAAGCATCTTAAGTGTTCGATGAGTATATAACTTAATTACATTTTGTTAGTGATTAAACAATGACATATATTTTTGAATCATCTTGATAAGTGGTTGAATGTATTTATAACATTTTGTTGGTATTTGTATATTTTAGATAATGTCAGTATTTTAATTATAGTATCAAATGTTATCTCTAGTTAAAGCAGTCTGACATGTTGAAGCATTACGGTTGATTAAATAATTATGTTATTTACATTTGAATATTGTAATGATGACATATAATTTCCAACCTAAAGTAAAATGATAATTGGGCACTGTAATTCATCACATAATAGGTTATCACATCAAACATCTTAAATGTTTTTGTGTGATAATGAATTTTGATCACTTATCGTACATTGGTCATATATGTGGTTGAGTATATAAGTGAATTGGGTTAAATTTTGGGTATCATGTCGCATGATGATACTCTGTCTTACACTCGGGAAAGCCAAAGCGCCCCAAGTGCTTGACGAGTATGATATTTGGTCACATTTAGTTTGATGATCAATTGTTGCATATATTTTTTGGTTCCATTATGTCACATGAAGATTCTTTGTTTTACACTCGAGAAAGCCAAAGCATCTTTAGTGTTTAACGAGAATAAAATTTTATCACAATTTTTTTTCGGTGATTAAATAGTGACATATGTCAATCACGTTTAGATTTGTGATTACATTTTTGTTATTTTTGGCAATTAATTTATAGATGGTTATCTGGCCCCAAAGGGAGGTGACTATGTATAAGATTAATTGAGATAAAATGATAGATTAAATATTTAGCGGGAATAGTTACCTATTTGCCCAAAGGTATAGGTGTTTATTCTTGATAATTTATCTATTAGTTTTATCATTTGGATAGTAAATTCTATGCAGGATGTGTGGCCTTTGCCCAAAGGTAGGTCTTGAATTTACTTCATGAATTGACATTTGTCAATTGGGGCTTCATAGCTTATAGTATGTTTTTGGTTTGTTTAATAAAAACCTTTATATATAGGATAGACTGATGACATGATTGAAGTAAGTGTGTACAAATTGACTGAGATATATACATAATGGTAGACATGTCCTTTTCGAATGATATGAGATTTTTTGTCTCATCTTTGTAATTAATCTTATACCCTTAATTGATATTGTTGAAGTTTGTAAGGTTGACACGACTTCTCCAAATAAGGGTGAAGAATATTGAAAGGGGCTTAAAATATATATCATTTGGTATGAGTTAAAGTCTGGTTGGCCATTGTGTAACCTTTATGAGGTTCATTTTGTAATTATCATTTGATAATATATCGCTGCAAATTGAGTTATTTATTGAATGTTGCACGCGTAGGTTGTCCTCATTAAATTATGGGTATAACCCGTAATTGTTTCGATGGACATTGATATGGTCAAAATACATAGACTATTGTGTTAGCTCTTGAGTAATGTATGTTTTGATGTACACTTTAAATTGTCGGAGGCTAGAAAATTATTTTGTCTCTTGAGAAACATAACACAAGTGGGAGTGATTAAATTAATAGTTGATCATAGGAAATGTGTTATGCTTTCCATTTTGGATGTTCAAATTGATTATGTTTGTGGCTTTTGAATTGTATTTATAGAAGAATCAATTGAGCATGGATCAATTATTTGATTAAATCATATTAAGTTTTCTCATGTTTGTACCCACAAATTAAGTATTTTAATAAACAGTGGGTGTGTTCTCATGAATTATTTTCCTAGCAATTCATAGTCTAACCTTATGGTTTGACATTAAGGTGGTTCAATTGTGTGTTATAAATACGTCATATGTTCATTATGTGTAGTCATTGAAATAAGAATTATTCTCTTTTTGGACAAGGTTATTTTGCTCATTCCTTCTTAAAGTCTCTATTGGTGCCACCGGTGATTTTCCAAAATTATATGAGACTTATATAGTGAATGAGTTTTTGGCTTGACTTGTCAATGAGAATTTCACTATATAAGTTGTGTTGAGACATTCTGATTAGTATAATGATATTTGTGAACATGACATACATAAATAATTTAATTTTGATTTATGTTTTGGTATATTTTGGACCACATTAAAGACCGTATATAACGTGTCATCTTAAAAGTGTTAATAAAAATGAATTATTAAAGTGTGCAATTAATAATATCACATTGTAGTGTCTCCTAATATTGATAGGTTTTTCACCTATACGGTGGTCAAGACCAAATGGAGAATACCGTTATACATTGGTGACGTTACTTTTGGGAAATTTGAGCTACCTTATGTGTTCAAAAGTTGTGCGAAGATTTGGATGAGCCTCATAAGGTATTAGAGATTCATCGAGATATTTGACTAATAATGATTAATTTATCTCATAAGACTTCTGACACTTCTGTGAGATTAATATTGTGGCTCATATTTGTACTACCAATGATGCTATGAAGTTAAATCACAGGCATTGAGTTTGGCCACTAAACTTTAGGGTCATCGATCATCGCATATTGGCCAATTTAATGTATATTCGACTGCATTGTATTTTTTGAGAACAATGCATTTTGGTGTCGACATATGTATATCGACATTTGAGGACATTATGTCAGAGACGATGCTAGCTAAGAAGCGCATGTCGAATAAGTATATCGTTATGAAGTTATAGATTGTGAAATATTTTGCCGGCTTATTGTGTTTCACAATTGTTTGGGATCATATAAGACTTATTGACACATAAAGTTAGTGCGCTTGTGTTCTCTCGAATTTTGTCTTTGAAACATCATGATGATGTTGCTTGGCATGACGTCGCATACATCATGCATATCGGGAGTCCATTTGGATTCATTATGTTGGACCCAGAATGACATTTAGCTTGCCCTAATATTGGTGTCATTCATATCGTTTGGCTTGATTAGAGAGTGTTATACATTGTGATGATGGAATGGAGTGTTTAATTGTGAGCTGGACCGCCATTGCCCATGTATTTACATTTTCTAGTTGAAATCTTGTGGAAATAAACCAATTTTGTTTTAAGTGACATATGGTGCATGCAAATGTTGATCACTATGTATATCAACCGAACTATCGGGCCAAGTGGGAGAATGTAAGAAATGTCTAATTTTAAGATAACATTTTGATTAAAAATAATTTATTATGGCTATTAATTACACATTATTTATGGCCCGATCTTATGATCTGTCATTAATGTGGACATATTATCTCGCATTAATACATATATTATCTCTCATTAATACAGTAAATCGGTTACACGGTGGTTTATTAAATGTGAGTTAAAAGTAATTTCCTTGATGGGTGGAATTTAACCGCGGTTACTAAAATTGCACTTAGGTCCCTGGTCTAGCCTATATAAGCATGTGATACCATCAGTCTAGGGCATCCTGAAAGAAATAGACCAGAAGACTCAATGAGCACTACACTTTTCATTATTCATTTGGGTGTTTATATTTCGGCATGAAGATGGAGGCATGAAAATGAGATGGAGATATAACGGTGTTCAACATACATGGTAAATCTGAATAATGATAGATATAGGTACGTTCCTTTCCGTTGTGCGTATTTTGTTGTGTACTCTGATATTGGATTCTAACAAAGTTCAGAATTAAACATACACTGATTAAGACTTAAGAGTCACTCTCATGACATCATCAAGGCTAAATTCTAAATTAGTCACACTAGTTGATCTTAGATACCGAATGGTTCGAATGTATTTAAAAAGAAACGTTATGCTGGCGATGACAAATTATGTCACCTTAATGATTTGAGCCCTAATTTAATCTAGTGATGAACACACAAGAACCCTAATGCCAAAAGGGGAATGAGGGGTGTGATTTTATGTATCTTGGTGAGTCCAAGATCGTATCTTGGATTGCCTACGATCTCGTTATGTTCCAGGAATCAAGCCTACGTAGTTCCTGGATTGGGGGAATTTATAATGACAATACTTGCCTAAACACTAAGGTTAAGTCGGCTTGTGTTATTGTCATCTTTACCCTTAAATGGGCCTTGACCTCTGCCCAAGCTATCGCCGTGGGTGGGCTCGACACCGGCGCGCGACACATCGCCCTTGGTGTCGATCTCGCCGACTTGCGGTGATCGACCTTAGACTCATTGTCCTACACTGCTAGCTGGTGCGGACTCTATCCTTATGGACTTGTCATCCCACACTGCTTGGTAGTCGATAGTCGTAACCTGGAGCCGATTAGATGGCCCTAGCCTCGATCCTGGGTCTCGACATAAGTGTGTTGTAGCTTGTTCATAACGTGATGACCAACCGATAGACGACACGCGTGGAGGAGTGAAACCTCAGACGTCATAAGCCCCAGGACTTGAGAGAGGTGACTCCGTTATCCGAGGTCGAGTCTGCATACACTAACGATCCATCGAGTTGGTTTTCCTTTGGGCGGGAGAAAGCCCGCCTTTTCACAACCTCAACTGCCTTGTAGCCACGTGGCACGATATCTGGCATACGAAACGTTTGAATCCCGTAAAAGACGCGTCATTGCCTTGATTGTCGCGATTTCCAGGGGTTATAACCCCCAATACCCACGTCTCTTCAAATCATTTGCAAATCTTTTGTTTCATATATAAAGGAGGAGAGGATAGAAGCTGCTGCAAAACTCGGTTTGTTATTTTCTTCATCTCATTCCCCAAACTCCAAAACACCAAGTAAGATCCTGTCTTTTATCTTAGTGTTCTTCATCTTTTTGTTTGATTTTATTATGTCAAGTAGTAGTAGTAGTGCTACAGAATCCGATAGGGGTAGCGGAACGCCTTCCCAATCCCAAATTCCGGTACCTGCTGTCTCCGATCTTCTTCTCCGGCAAGATTCCGGCGAACCCTCCGCTTCTTCTCCTCCTGTCCCTCACCAACCTAAGAAATTAGTGACTAGGATGGACGGGAAAGGTGCTAAGGGATGCCTAAGCGTACTCTCTTCTGAAGAGGTTGTTGAAATCTGCAGGAAGTATAACATTGTTAATCCTCCCTTCGAGTCTCGACTTCCTTCTGGTAATCACATGTTTGCCGATGAGCCCCCAGAGGGGTTTTGCGCCGTTTACGAGAATCAACTTGCGAGTGGACTAAGGTTCCAACTCTGCCCCGCCATCCTCGCGATTCTACATCATTATGAGATTAGTGTTTCTCAGATCGCCCCAAACGGTGTCAGAACTCTGATGGGGTTTATAATAGCATGTCGAGTGGCTCAGGTCTACTTCTCGGTGCCCTTGTTTCGGTACTACTACAAGATAGCCGCTACGCCTGACAAGCTGTGGTATTCATTCCAGAGAAGAACCAACCGACATGAGTTCATAACCAGGGGGCCTTCTTCTCACGGGGAGTGGAAGCCTCGATTTTTCTTTCTCCGTCATGGCCTGGATAACCCCTACATAGGGCAGTGGAGGTCGAGAGACGGAAAGCAGGACAAGCTTGGGAGAGATCCGGTTCTACACGAGGCTCGTCTCCTGGGTGGACACAATTTCGAGGTGTGTACTCGAGACCTGAGTCTCCTGTATCACCTGGCCCATTTGGAGGAAGCTGGGCCAATGCCATACGTGGGTCTTAATGTCCCAGATCACGAGAACCGTAGGATGTTCCTTATTTTCTTGCCTTTACATACTTGTCATTTGTCGTGTTTGATGACTTGTTGCTTGTTTTGTTTTTCGATCAAACTAACTTGTCTTTTTTGTCTTTGCAGTGGGAAGGTTCTCCAAGGTCACTGACCCCACCCGGGTACCCGAGTCGATGGTCATTGCTGCTCCACCCCTCGGTGGTCGTGCTACCCCTGACTTGCCAGTGGCTGAGACCAGGGCACCTTCTGCTTCCCGAGAGGGAGGTGCTTCCCAGTCTGAACCTACCCCTGCTACTCTTGAGTCGACTGCCGCGGCTGGATCGACTGAGCCACCTCCGACAACTGGCAACTTGACAGTCCGATTCGGTTCTCTTCGAGATGAGGACGAAGAGGAGATTGTCGATTTGACCTCGAATATCGAGGTTAATGTCGAAGAGCCGGCGGTGCGAACAAAGAAAAGGCCAACTGTCGCCGAGGTGGTGAGGGAACAGCTTCGAGAGGCGAAGAGGAAGAAGGTTGTTGAGACCTCTACCGAGTCAGGGATCGGTGTGGACTAGGTTGCCGACGATTACGCTGGCGTGGACGACAAGAACCTGTCTTTCGTGCTACGAAAATTAAATCGTCTTGTAAGTCGATCCTTCTTTTCCTATTAGCTTCTCTCGAGGACTATGCCTTGTCCCTTTTCTGATACACTCTTTACATTTTGTAGAATACCCTTGTTGGTCGGGAGGCTGCCCGACGGCTGGCCAAGACAGGGGAGTCGGCGGACGAAATCAAGAAGGAGAATGACAGGCTGCTTCAAGACAATGTCGCCAAAAGTGCTGCCCTCTCTGTTGTGGAAAAACAATACAACGCATTGAAGCACGAGTCGGTCGCCGAGCTCGAGAAGCTGCAAGATAAGTTGGTGGCTGCTGAAACAAAACTGGCCACTACTGAGAAGGAGCTGGGCCGACTGCAGGAGGAAAGGCATGATCAGGGTAGGGAGCTGCTCAAGCTGGCTCAAGACTACGAGATGTTGCTGAGGGGGCAGAAAGCTGCCGATGAAGAAGCTAGGAAGGCTCGACATGATCGAGATGTGCTAAAGGCCGAACTGGACCGAGCGCACACACAAAGTCGAGAAGCTAAGATCCAAGCGATCATAGAATACCGGAAGTCGACCAACCTCGAGGACGATCTAGAAGTGATCATGCGTGCCTCGATGATGGGTGGCTACACTCTGGCCGTTGATCAGGTGAAGGCCGTCGTCTCCGGATTCGACGTATCGTCCCTCGAGACGCCTATGTTCTATAATCCAGACTCGGAGCAACCAGACGATCGGTACATCAAGAGTTTCAGACAAGGAGAGTCTATGGCTATAAAGTATGCTCCTTCCACGCCGCGCCTTCATCGCCGATCCGACCGCCGCTGATCCGACCCCTGCCACTACTGAGCCGACCCCGGAAGCCGACCCTTGATCGTTGTCTTTTTAATTCTTCTTTTGATGTTCGAACTTCTGATTTGTAATAACCTTTATAACTTTGGCTGGTCTTTTTTCGACCTGGCCTTGTTTTGTAATGACTTTGCGTTGATTTTGCTATCTTTCTTGACTTGACTTTGCTTGTCTTGATGTTTCATAGTCTTTCGCTTGTCGAGCTCCTGGCTCTGTTCGCTACTCGCTATTCGTTTTATTTGTTGTACTTGTTGTTGATACTGTGTTGCCCCCCAAGTGTATTATGAACCCTTGGTTCTTATTGCACTTGAGATCGACTTGCTTGCCTTAGTCTTTTGCCCCTTAGGCTTATTTGACCTTAGGCTGAGCATTTTAATGTAAACTGTCCCTGGCCGCGGTCTTTTTTGCCACTTAGGCTATTTCGACCATCGACTGGGACAGGTGGCCCGACTATGCGAACCGTCCTTTGTCTAGACCTTTTTCGCCTCTCGGGCTCATTTGGCTTTCGACTGGGACAGGTGGCCCGACTATGCGAACCGTCCTTTGCTTTAACCTTGTTCGCCACTCGTGCTCGCTTCGCTTTAGCTTGGACTTTTGGCCCGACCCTGCGAACCGTCTCTATGCCTTTGCATTCGTCGCCCATTAGGCTAACTTTGCTTTGGCTTTATCGAGATGTCCGACCTGCGGATTTCTCAATTCGTTGTTGATTGTTTTGCCTTTAACTTTTTATATCGCATTCGACTTGTAATGTTTTGGCTGTGAATCCTATCAAACATAAAAAACATCTCGAGAAAGCACATTTTTATTAGAACACTTGTAAAATTGCCACATGGATTTATTACAAGGTTTAAAACTGAAATGTAAACATGTTTGTTGAAGCTTATCTTAGACATAATATTTTCTCGTATTGTTGGCGTGCGATGTGTCGAACCGTGGGTCCCATCTGCCGCCCAAGTTGATACGACCTTTAGGGTGGACATTCGTAACTCGATATGGTCCTTCCCAATTCAGGCCAACTTTCCAACCGCCTCCTGTCGACTTGCTTCATTCTTCCTTAGAACCAGATCGCCAACCTTAAAGTATCTGTGTCTTACCCTCGAGTTGTAATACTGAGAGATCTTCTGTTTGTACCTTGCCATTCGGGCTGAGGCTATCTCTCTTCGTTCCTCGACATTGTCCCTTTCCTGTCGGAGTTCGGGATCATTTGTCTCAACATTGTAGGCCAGAACTCGAGGAGAGGGGACCCCGATCTCTGCGGGTATCACCGCTTCACACCCATACACTAAAGAAAAAGGGGTTTCCCCCGTCGATGAATTAGGAGCTGTCCTGTATGACCATAGGATGCTCGGAAGTTGAACTGCCCAATCTCGACCTTCTGCCTCTAGCCTCTTCTTTAACCCCAGCTTGATCTGTCGGTTAGTCTGTTCGACTTGACCGTTTGCCTGGGGGTGAGCCACTGAGGTGAACCGCTGGTCGATTTGGTACTCGTTGCACCATTCTCTAACTTTTCGATCTTCAAACTGGGTACCGTTATCCGAGATCAAAGCCTTTGGAATTCCGTACCTACATAGAATGTCGACCCACAAGAACTTTTTAATGGTTGCAGCTCGGATGTCGGGCAAAGCCTTAGCTTCTACCCACTTCGTGAAGTAGTCTACTGCGACGACCACGAATTTGAGATTTCCCAGAGCTCGAGGAAGAGGTCCAACAATATCGACTCCCCACTGATCGAATGGCCATGCTGACGAGATGACGTTCATGTCCTGCGCTTGTTGATGAGAGATATTATCATGAATCTGACAAGCGTTGCACTTCTGGACTAGTTTGTTCGCATCTCGCTGCATCGACGGCCAGAAATACCCAGCTAACTTGCATTTTCGAGCCAACATTCTTGCCCCACAATGATTCCCACAGGCTCCTCTGTGAATCTCCTCTAAGAGATACTCGCCTTCCGTCTCGGAAACACATCTTAACCATGGGCTTACAAAGGACTTTCGATATAAGATATCGTCGAAAAATGCGTATTGTTTACGACTAATTTTATGGTTTTTATCGAGTTATTTCGTAGCAATATCTTCCGTGTTTTAGTGATTTTTATAGAAAATCACATGGCTAAAAGGATAAATTGGAAGAATGGGTTTAGAATTTATTAAAATGCAAATTCGAGCTATTTATGTGGTTTATTAGTCATTTTCTATCTATATATGTATTTCTACAGTTTGCATGTTTTGACCCTCTTGTAGATACACATTTTTCGAGCTTAAAAAGGATTTCAGGAGGTGCATGATTGGATTTATATGATGGAGAAAGGATAGAGATGAAATCGTTTAAAGATCAAGATGAGAAAATCAATTTGACCCCAAGTTGAACGCATGTTTGATGTAGCGTCCATCGGACGGGCGTTTGATTTCATGGACGAGCGTCCGTGAGAGAAAATCACGTCTGAGAGAGTTTGGACGCAGCATGGACGGACGCCTGCAGCAAAGTCAAGATCCACCAGACGGGCGTCCACAAGACCAGACGGGCGTTCAGGGCCGACTTAACCCTAGCCGCCTTAAAATTCTATAAATAGCAGCGTGTGTTAAACCCTAAGAGACATCTCATACGCATTATTCACTAAAAGAAACCCTAGCGGCCGCATCCTCAAGGAAAACAAGAAGATGAACTCTTCCAACCCAACAATCATGATCACCAACATGATTGTTGGCTAAGCAACTCATGTGAGACGATTTAAGGAAGCTCATCATCAACACAACCAACTAGAGATTTTATGCATATGTTTAGTGAGTAAAAGATTCAGTTTTTCATTACTTTAACGCTGGTTTGCATTGTTATGTTTTATTGGATTATGAATTTGATGAAACGATCTATTTATATTTGATGCTTGGATTAATATATGAGAATATATTGGTTTAAGTTTTATTTCGTTCAAGTGATGCAATTAATTGTGTTATAAGAGATTATGCATAGTTGATTGAGTAAGAGTATTAGAGATAATCTCGTGATCATGTTTGATATGCTGTTTAGTTTACTTGGAAAAGATAAACGAAACCCTAGAATTTGGTTGAAGAGATTTAATTGAATTCGTGAATGGATCACTACTAAAAACTACATCTTTAGATCACCATCTAGTTGGGGGTTGTTGGTTGATGGTGGATTCGTTGCCTCGCTGTTTTCCTTTACTTATTTATTAATCAATTCGTTCGTAATCGTTTAGATTAAGTTTAGTTTAAGTTCTAGTTTTTAAACCTTTAGATTTCCTGCAACTCTTCTGCAATTTTCTGTTCCAGTTCATATTCAGACGCTCGTCCGCAATAGCGAACGCTCGTCCAGTAGATTTAGTTTCCAGACGCTCGTTCATTAAAGTGAACGCTCGTCCACCTTTCTGTTTTCTTATTTTCTGCTTGTTTTTATTCTTGTCCTAGTTTTAACTCTTAGGTTTAGGTTTTAGTTAGTTTCAGCCTTAGTTTAGTAGTTTAGTTTATAATCGTGACATAATTGATATAGATTTATATTTGAATTCGATAAACGTTCCACTCCCTTAGGACGACCCGATAACATCCTTTACTACAGATCCTTATACTTGGGGTGTTTCGGTTATAAATTGTAAAACTAGTTTTTACCGAACAAGTTTTTGGCGCCGTTGCCGGGGAGTCGGTAACGGTTGTCGGATTCTTCTAGGTGCAATTTTTATTTCGATACTATTTTTTTTTTAGGTAATAATCTAATTGCTACGTTTTATTATTATTATTATTTTTATTTTATTTCACTTTATCATAGTTTAGATTTTCGATTTTATAAATTTGATTTTAATTATCTTAGTTTTTATTTATTTATTTTATGTTATTGGTCACATTAGATTTTTATTAGTTTAGAAGCCTTAGATTTTTCTTTAGATCTTAGATTTTAGCAGCCTTAGATTTAGCTTAGATTTGCCTTAGATTTTAGATCGTATAAATTTATTGCCTTAATTATTACTATTTTAGGTTTTTATTGTCTTTCCTGCTATTCTTTTCTGTATCTGTTTCGTTTTTCAGTTTTTAAACGGGCGTCCATCCTTTAAGACGCCTATCTGTTCTAAAAATTTCTTATTTGCATCGTTTAAAGCTGATTAGACGAGCGTCTGGATACCCAAACGCTCGTCCAGCCTCTAAACACCCGATTACCTCCCAGTTCATCTTCTGAACGCCAGTTTAGTGACCTGAACGAGCGTTCACTTCTGAACGAGCGTTCACTTTCACTGGACGCTAGTTCAGCCCCTGAAGCTCCACTTTTCTCTTTTCTTCTTTCTTTCTAAACTTCTAAACCCTCAAACCTTTTCTAAACCTGTTCTAATCAACCCTAAGGTTGATTTCTTCCTTTTCATTTCTTCTGGTTTATGCAAACGAGAAGTAAGAAGGGACTTCTGATCTTTGATCCTGAGCCTGAACGATCTATCCTTAGAAGAAGGCTTTTCCCTGATTTGGACATAATGGCAGATCAAGATCCACCAATTCCAAATCCTGATCCCCAAGCTCAATTAAATTTAATCCTTCAAATAGATGCAAGCTCTGCGCGGAACAACATGAATCAACAAGTCGGCATAAATCAACAACTTCAACAATTTAGACAAAACCAAATTTTAATCAATCGAACCAGACCCCTACACCCCATATCTAAATCAAGATTTTCTCGAGGGGCATAGATTTATTCGTCCTCCCGACATGGGAGGAGTGAATTTCGATCTAAAGAACGGAGTAGTTGCTCTAGTTCGAATAGCTCTTTCCATGGTATCGCTCGGGAAGATCCACACGACTTCTTATCCACATTCGTTACAAATCATGAAGCGGCCATTATCCTGGTGTTGATTCTGAGATAGTTAAGTTAAAGCTATTTCCTTTTGCTTTGAAAGGTGAGGCAAGTCGATGGTTTAAATCGTTGGCACATCATTCTCTCCATACATGGAATGATGTCAAAAGAGCCTTCGCTCTTAAGTGGGTTTCACCAGGCAAGATTATGGAGATGAAACGGGAAATAGCTACGTTTGAGCAGTTGGAGGATGAGACTGTTGGCAAAGCTTGGGAGAGATTGAATCTCTTGATGAGGAAATGCCCCAATCACGGATATGATGACAGACATGAGTTCTTTGGAATCGTTTCTATAGAGTGTCTCTCAACCTAATAGAGACTATCTTGACTCCACACTCATGGATCCTTCTTAGGGAGGTGATGAGGCCGCCTACAGAGTGGTGAGACCATTGCCAAGAACAATATGTGGTCGACTCCCAAGAAGACCAATGTTGTTAAGAAAGAAGGTCTTGCAAGCAATCCGATACAAAGTCATTTGGTTGCTCGGATGGAATTGATAAGCAAGCGGTGGCCAATCTTCAAATGCACCTTCGATCCGGGAATGCGGTAGGAACGGAGATGACGGAAGAAGTAAATTTAATGGATAATCAAAACCAACCCTTCCGAAACTTCAATCAAAGCCGAACTACTCGGGATTTCAAAGACAAAACTTCAATCAAGCCAAGTTACCACCTGGCCCTTCAAATTCGAATTCTTTCAACTCGAACTATCAGAGGCCAGTTCAGAACTCCCAAAGGCCTCAAGGTGGCTGGAATCAAACTCAGAGCAACAATCATACCACCTCATGTGTCCCTCAACACAAATTCGATGAGTTGGTAGACATGGTGAAGACTCTGTCTACTAGTGTTAAAGCTATTGAGAGACAAGTTGGTCAGATGGCAGACCAGCAAGCAAGCAGACCTCACGGTAAACTCCCGAGTTATACCGAGAGAAACCCAAAAGCTGATGTTAATGTTTGCACTGCCATTACACCACAATGGGAGTATGGACAAGAAGAGGAGTTGAATGAAGTAACGTTGAGAAGTGGTAAACAGCCGGACCCGGCAAGATGTCGGAAGCGAGTAGCCCTCTCCGACGCCATGAGTTCGGAGAGGAAATCGAAACCACATGCCGAAGAAAGCAACGATGAGGCGTAGTGACAATTTCTCGGAGGACGAAAATAATTACGATGATGAGGAAAGGAAGGAAAGTCGGAGGCTGTACTTCGACTAAGAAAAAGGAAGAAAAGTTTGTGAGATGGAAGGATAAGGAGGATGAGGCGATAAAGAATCAGGCCACGAAGAATGATAAAGCCCTTCCTTATCCACCGAAGAGCAAGGAGAGCCCTCGCCAAAGACAAGCAAAGATATGATGGGGTGAGGAGGATACTTAGGGACACTAAAGTGAGTATGCCCTTAGTTTGAGGTATTGTCTCAAAATGCCTAAATGCTCTAAGTATCTTAAAGAATTCTGTGGGAGCAAGAGAAAGCTTCAAGGGATGGCTGAAGAAGTGCTACGCGAGGATTGCGCGATGGTTTCACAGAAAATTGCTGTTAAGCGAGGTGACCCTGGCAGACCTTCAATCTCCTGCGAGATCGAAGGCCATTTATTCAAAACGCCTTATGCGACTCAGGGCCTCTATTAATGTGATGCCATTAAACATATGCAAAAGCTCGGGTTAGATAAAAGGATGCGGAACGCCCGATTTCTCTTCGATGGTAGATAAATCTAGCCGGACTGCGGCGGTTGTGTAGCTAATGTTCTCCTTCAAATTGAACATTTAGTCTTCCCTACCGATTAGGTTATTCTAGACTATCCACCGATAAGGAGATGCCTCTAATTCTAGGCCGAACCTTTTGGAGACACTTCTAACGCTCTCATCGACTTCTACAAAGGATGATTACTCTTAGAGTCGGTGACACATCCATCACCTTCACACGAGGACACATCCTGAAAGAGCCGTAATTGATGAAATATCGTTTGTCGAAGCCATATATGAGGACGGAGGAGATGCCTATTATGAAGATGCAATGGAGCTTACAGAGATAGGTGTTTTTGAAGTCATGGACATTGAGGATCCGGTGGATCGCGGACCATCTTCTAATTCATTTCAAGCCGTAGGCATTGACGAGTCATCTTCACTCGCTTCATCTGGGCTGTTATTGAGTTAGAAGCATGGAGATGCCCAAAGAACAAACGATAATTTCAAAGAATCTGAGTAAGGAAGACTTCATCCTGGTGAAGAAGAAGCTCACGATGGGTAGTTGGGACGAGGTAGAGTTTTGGAGAGAAGCTACTCATTGGGAAGTAGATGATTGGGAAGAGTCGCGTAAGAGCTTAAAGATGAAGAGTTAAGAAAAATGATCGATCACAAGAAAAAGGAAGCAAGTGTTGATCGGAGGATTCCGATGGATGATTTGATCCAGTGACTTTTTCGGGTTGAGCCTCGGGAAGATGAGTTATTCTTTAGTCAACCACTCCAAGCTCATAAAGAGAAAGGTGGCCCGTTAAAGTCTAGTATCGAGCAACCACCTACCGATTTAGAGCTTAAACCGCTTCCAAAACACCTTAAGTATATCTTTCTTAAGGATGGAGATAAATTGCCTTTGATCATTTCTTGAAACTCGACCAAGAGCAAGAAGCACAAATGATAGAAGTGCTTAAGAAAAACATCCTCGCGTTCGGTTGGCAAGTGGGTGATATCCGAGGATCACCCGGACATATGCATGCATAAAATCCGAACGGAGGAAGGAGCTAAAAGGTAAGACAACCTCGTGAAAGGCTGAATCCGCATATGCAAGAGGTTGTCAAGAAGGAGGTTATAAAGTGGCTCGACATGGGAATCATCTACGCAATCGCCGATAGCGAGTGGGTCACCCCTACTCAAGTGGTGCCAAAGAAGGCGGTATTACGGTTGAAAAGAATGAAAAAGGGAGGAAGTTGCCCTACGCCTCGTGGATCGCTCTCAGAGTCAGATCGACTATCGTAGATCGAATGAAGTCACCGCAAAAGATCACTTCCCTTACCCTTCATTGACCAACTAATTGAAAGACCGAGTGGTCACAAGTATTATTGTTTTCGATGGATACTCGGTTACTTCCGATAGCCATCGACCCTAATGACCAAGAGAAGACCACGTTTACGTGTCCATCCAGTACTTTTGCTTTTCGTAGAATGCCATTCGGTCTATGCAATGCACCCGCGACTTTTCAACGGTGTATGTTGGCCATTTTTGATGGACTTGTGGAGCAATGCATGGAGGTCTTCATGGATGACTTCTCAGTCTATGGCGATAGCTTTGATGAAATCTTAAGGAATCTAGATATGGTACTCTAACGTTGCGTTGAGAAGAATCTGGTGCTTAACTGGGAAAAATGCCATTTTCTAGTTGATGAAGGAATAGTTTTGGGACACAAGGTGTCCAATGCTGGCATTCAAGTTGATAAGGCTAAGGTTGAAGCCATTGAAAAGATGACGTACCCAAAAGCAAAGTGAAGGAGGTACGAGGTTTTCTAGGACATGTTGGCTTCACCGCGTTTCATTAGAGACTTTTCTACGATTGCCAAGCCTTTATCAAATCTCTTGAAAGAAGATGTCGATTTCTTGTTCGATGCGAAGTGTAAGGAAGCTTTCAATTGTTTGAAAGATAAACTTTATCGATTGCCCCTATTTTAGTAGCACCGACCGACCAAGCCTTTCGAGTTGATGTGCGATGCCTCTAATTACGCCGTGAAAGCAGCTTTTAGGTCAAAGAGTTGATAAAGGTTCAGCCCATTTATTATGCGAGCCGCACCTTGAACCCGGCTCAATGCAATTATACCACAACCGAGAAGGAATTCTTAGTCGTTGTTTTTGCCATTGACAAGTTTAGAAGTTATCTTCAGGGTCTCAAGTGATTGTATGGACATATCATGCGACTTTACGCTACCTTATGGATAAAGCGGATGCCAAACCAAGGTTACTTAGATGGATTTTAATTCTACAAGAGTTTGACCTTGTGATTAAAGATAAGAAAGGTAGTGAGAATATTGTGGTGATCATTTATCTCGCTTAGTAAATGAGGGTGCGTAAAATCACAATGATATAGGCATTGATTTTCCAACCGAGCAATTGATGAAGCTTGAAACGGTTAGGCCGTGGTATGTCGATTACGTCAATTATTTAGCGAGTGGTCATTTAGAGGATATGACGTGTCGAGGAGAAGAAAAAGTTCTTTTACGATCTTAAATATCTCGTATGGGAAGATCCTTATTTGTTCGTGAGTCAGTAAAGACGGGTTGCTTCGACGGTGTGTTCCCGAGCATGATCGAGTGGGATATCCTAGAACAATGCCACAAATGATCCTACAGAGGTCACTATGGAACACCGAAGACGGTTGCAAAGATCCTTCAAGCCGGATTCTCTTGGCCGACTCTGTTTAAAGATGCGAAGCCTTTTGTAAAGGTTGTGATAGGTGCCGAGAACAGCAGGAAGGCGAGTAGTCGGATGGAAATGCCACTTAAGCCCATTCTTTGAGTGTGAAGTTTTCACGTATGGGGCATAGATTTTATGGGACCCTTTCCATCCTCATGTGGTAATAAGTATATCCTCGTCTGCAGTGTGGATTATGTTTCAAAGTGGGTCGAGGCCATAGCTACTCAAACTAATGATCACAAGGTTGTAAAGAAATTCTTGCAAAAGAATATCTTTACTAGATCGGTCTGTCCGAGAGCACTCATTAGTGATGAAGGTACTCACTTTTGCAATGCGCCGCTTGACAAGATCCTTGAGAAGTATGGTGTCAAACATAAGATTGGTACACCATATCATCCTCAAACTAGTGGCCAAGTCGAGGTAAGCAACGAGCTTGAAAAGAATTTTAGAAGACCGTGAGCAATAATCGATCTAATTGGAGTCTTAAGTTGGATGACGCGTTGTGGGCTTATCGTCTCGCATTCAAAACCCCGATGGGCACGTCACCCTTCCAAATGGTCTATGGCAAAGCATGTCATTTACATGTCGAACTTGAACACGAGCTTTACGGGCAATTAAATTCTTAAATTTTGATAGCCAACTCTGTGGGGAGAAAAGGTTATTCTGATTTGAACGAGCTCGACGAATTCGCACTCGAGCATACGAGAATGCTAAACTCAAAGAGGAGAGAACTAAGATACTCCATGACGCTAAGATCACGGACCGAGAATTCAAAGTTGGTGAAATGGCTTTACTCTATAATACCGCACTTCATTTGTTTCTGGTAAGCTCAAGTCTAGATGGTCCAGTCCATTTGAGATTCTCGAGGTTAATCCGAGTGGAGTAATTACTTTGAATGGGTATGGTAATCAAGCTTTTAAAGTGAATGGTCATCGACTTAAGAAATATTTTGGGCAACCAAAGGAAAAGCCTGAGACTCTTTATTTCCAAAGAAGAGATGAAATCTGAGATGTCTGATTTGTGAAGAGATTCCATCTTATTTCTTGGAGTCGATGATGACATTCCTACCTCTACTGTGAGGAACCTTCTCCCGAGACCCTGAAAGGGGTTAGCACACCTACGCCTATCATCCGCAAGAACACGAAGAAGAGAGTAAGTGTAGTTTGGAGAGAAAAGTTTAATGATCTTATAGCACACTTGACTTGTTGTGGTGAAAATCATTTCCGCCCCAGTGCTCCTGATTCTGATACTGAGGTGGCGGTAGTCAAACCAAAGTGGCCTGATCCGGGTTGATTCTTGAACTTTGTGTCAAGCTATTGACATTAAAAGAGCGCTCCTAGGAGGCAACCTAGTTATTTGTTTCTTTTAGGTTGTTTTGTTTTATTGTTTTAGCAGTAGTACTTTAGTTGATCATGTGTTGATGGTTATCCCTCCTACATTCATTGTAAGTGTTTTGTGTTATGTGTTGCTCATATACCCCGTGTACCCCGAGATTATATGGTACGCCGAGTGTGGCGTATACTTTTGAGCGAGTTCACAAGCTTTTATGTCCAAAGTGTTGTCTATTCGAGTTGTCGCGATGCGTTCATGCTCCGGCCTGACTCTGCCAACTTTCATCCAACAACCACCGTTGAAACCAGCTAAGTTATCTTTTCTTTTATATTTGCACATTCTGAGGACATAATGTGATTTAAGTGTGGGGGGTGTTTGGGTATGTTTTTATGCTATATCCTTTGAAATATGAGTGAATGTTAAATTTCCACGAAATTTAAATTTTTTTTTGTGAGTCTCGAGCATATAATTGAAACTTTAATGCTTGCTAGTTGTAGTTTTCTAACGATGATAGTATGTGACTTGGTGAGATAATTATAGCATGTCTTTACTTTCATGGAGCTAGTATTCATTTTTCACGTTCACGAGAGCCTTTGATTTTGAAGCAAGATTTTTGAACTATATCCTTTCATTGTTTTAGTGATTTATCTTAGTAAGATCAGTATAGTTACACCTAAGTTAGACCGTGTACTGTGAATATCATAAAGTTTGAATGTGATAAGTGAGATGTAACTTATGACTTGGAATAGTGAATGAATAAAGTGAGTAAGTAATTTTTAATAAATACGTTTGTCGGAAGCTGGTTTATGATTTGAGTGCGGTAGGGTATACCTCGTATGTCCTATTCCACTATGATGACCAAAAGCTCACGACAGTCAGGAGAAGCTACCTTATGATTTGAGTAAGGTAGGGTGTTATCATGAAACATCCTATTCTACTATGATGGGTAAGAGCTCATTCTGATATGCGTCAAATTTGAAAATTTTTGGAAATGATGAGTGAAAATGAAGTGAAGTCTTTGTTATCATGGATCTTATACCCAGTAGAACCGCATGATATCTTTGTAGGGATTATCCTACCGAGTGCGTGGGAAGGCTTTGAGTAGAGCTATTCACGCCATGTCTAGGATAATCATTGGATTTTTGAGAGGATATTTCTTTGAAAGGCTTGTTAAATTTGAAAAGGGCTTGTCACACATACACTGAATCTATCTCTGTGATGGTATTGTTTGCTATAGTTGTTGTATCTTTTGTTACGTGAGTTAGAGATCTATGTGGATTGCATGAAAGTTGAGCTACGATTTTGATTGTTTTGTCCGAGGACGAACAAAAGTCTAAGTGTGGGGGAGTTGTTTACGACTAATTTTATGGTTTTTATCGAGTTATTTCATAGCAATATCTTCCGTGTTTTAGTGATTTTTATAGAAAATCACATTGCTAAAAGGATAAATTGGAAGAATGGGTTTAGAATTTATTAAAATGCAAATTCGAGCTATTTATGTGGTTTATTAGTCATTTTCTATCTATATATGTATTTCTACTGATTTGCATGTTTTGACCCTCTTGTAGATACACATTTTTCGAGCTTAAAAGGATTGCAGGAGGTGCATGATTGGATTTATATGATGGAGAAAGGATAGAGATGAAATCGTTTAAAGATCAAGATGAGAAAATCAATTTGACCCCAAGTTGAACGCATGTTTGATGTAAAGCGCCCACCTGGACGGGCGTTTGATTTCATGGACGAGCGCCCGTGAGAGGAAATCACGTCTGAGAGTTTGGACGCAGCATGGACGGACGTCTGAGCAAAGTCAAGATCCACCAGACGGGCGTCCACAAGACCAGGCAGGCGTTGAGGCCGACTTAACCCTAGCCGCCTTAAAATTCTATAAATAGCAGCGTGTGTTAAACCCAAGAGACATCTCATACGCATTATTCACTAAAAAAAACCCTAGCAGCCGCATCCTCAAGGAAAACAAGAAGATGAACTCTTTCAACCCAACAATCATGATCACCAACATGATTGTTGGCTAAGCAACTCAGCGGTGAGACGACGAAGGAAGCTCATCATCAACACAACCAACTAGAGATTTTATGCATATGTTTAGTGAGTAAAAGATTCAGTTTTTCATTACTTTAACGCTGGTTTGCATTGTTATGTTTTATTGGATTATGAATTTGATGAAACGATCTATTTATATTTGATGCTTGGATTAATATATGAGAATATATTGGTTTAAGTTTTATTTCGTTCAAGTGATGCAATTAATTGTGTTATAAGAGATTATGCATAGTTGATTGAGTAAGAGTATTAGAGATAATCTCGTGATCATGTTTGATATGCTGTTTAGTTTACTTGGAAAAGATAAACGAAACCCTAGAATTTGGTTGAAGAGATTTAATTGAATTCGTGAATGGATCACTACTAAAAACTACATCTTTAGATCACCATCTAGTTGGGGGTTGTTGGTTGATGGGTGGATTCGTTGCCTCATTGCTTTTCCTTTACTTATTTATTAATCAATTCGCTCGTAATCGTTTAGATTAAGTTTAGTTTAAGTTCTAGTTTTTAAACCTTTAGATTTCCTGCAACTCTTTCGCAATTTTCTGCTCGATTCATATTCGACGCCGCTCGTCCGCAATAGCGAACGCCGTCCAAAGATGATTTAGTTTCCAGACGCTTTCGTTCATTAAAGTGAACGCTCGTCCACCTTTCTGTTTTCTTATTTTCTGCTTGTTTTTATTCTTGTCCTAGTTTTAACTCTTAGGTTTAGGTTTTAGTTAGTTTCAGCCTTAGTTTAGTAGTTTAGTTTATAATCGTGACATAATTGATATAGATTTATATTTGAATTCGATAAACGTTCCACTCCCTTAGGACGACCCGATAACATCCTTTACTACAGATCCTTATACTTGGGGTGTTTCGGTTATAAATTGTAAAACTAGTTTTTACCGAACACGTATCGAGCTGACTGGAGTCGAATCTTTCTAGATTGCACCTTATCAGATGGTAGTATTCCGTCTTTGAGGTAAAGAGCGATCGAGTCCATCCATGTGGCTCTTTGAGTAATCGGTGGGCCTCCGTCTCGATGTAACTCCTATCAGTCAATAACTCGACTAGGACCTTCTTACTTGACATAAAGTTTGATGCCAACTTGGAGAGCGCATCGGCTCTCTTGTTCTGACTTCGGGGGACTTGCTCGAATTGAACTGTCTTGAATTTTGGTATGAGGCTTTGGACAACTGCTAAGTAATTCTTCATGGTTTCTTCCTTAGCCTCATACTCTCCCTTCACATGATTGACCACTAAACTGCGAGTCATCAGAAACCGTCGGATCTTCGACACCCAGCTTCAACGCGAGCTTTAAACCAGTAATCATGGCCTCATACTCGGCCTCGTTGTTCGTCGCCTTAAAGTCGAATCGAAGGGCGTATGGGAATTCCTCGCCTTTCGGGATTACCAGAAGGAGTCCTGCTCCTGCCCCCTCCTTACTCGATGCTCCATCGACTTGGAGAGTCCATTTTTCCTCTGGACCTTGTTTTTCCTGATCGAGTTGGACGGAGATCCCTTCAGCCAAAAAACCCGCCAAGGCCAGTGCTTTGATCGCAGTTTGAGGTACGAACTCGATATCGTACTGGGCCATTTCTATCACCTATTTTGCCAATCGACCTGAGGTGTCGGGTTTTGCCAATATCTGCTTTAATGGTTGGTCAGTGACTACCACGATAGGATGAGCTTGAAAATAGGGCCTCAACTTTCTCGAGGCATGAACCAGGCATAATGCTAACTTCTCAGCTGGTGAGTACCGGATCTCGGGGCCATGTAGTGCTTTACTAACAAAATATATTGGCACCTGGCCATGTACCCTTCTCGTACGTAACCGCACTTACTTGCTTCTCGCGCACACGGCGGATAAACCAACAACTTTTCCCTTCTCGAGGAGAAGTAAGGGTAGGTAATTACGATAAATAAGCTTTCACTCTTCAAAGGTCATCGACATTCATCGTCCCAATGAAAAGGACCGCCTTTCGGAGTATCTTGAAAAATGGTAGCGCCTTATTTGTCTTGATCTCGATAGAAATCTGTTGAGAGTCGCCATTCGACCCGTGAGCCTTTGTACTTCCTTGATATTTCGTAGTGCGGGCATGTTCTTCAATGTATCAATTTTATCCGGTTCGCTTTCGAATCCGTCCTTCAAAATCATATAGCCCAAGAACTTACCCGACCTGACTCCAAAAGTGCACTTCTTCGGTTTAATCTCATCTGCGCTTTCTCTCAACACTTCAAAACCTCTCGAGCATCGACTGGTATTGTCTCATAGATCGACTCTTGATAAGCGTGTCGTCCACGTAAACTTCCATACATCTACCAATTTGTCTTGCAAATATCTTGTTGACTGCCCTCTGGTATGTTGCCCCCGCATTCTTTAATCCGAATGGCATGGTCACATAGCGTAAGGTGCCGAATCTGTGATAAACGCCGTTTTTTCCGCATCTCGAGGATCCATTAAAATCGATGGTATCCTTTATATGCATCTAAGAAACCAAAACTTCAAAATCAATGGTTGAATCTACTAACTTTGTCAATTTTGGGCAACGGATACTGAGTCTTTTGGGCACGCTTTGTTCGGATCTGTAAAGTCCACACACACGCGCCAACCGCCATCGGGCTTTTGACTAATACCGGATTAGATAGCCATTACGGATAAAATACTTCTTTCACAATCTTGGTGCTAGCGACTTGCCGACTTCCAACTCAATGGCCTCAAGTCGATCGGATGCAAAATTCCTCTTCTTCTGCGTCTGACCGCTTTTTAGCCTGGTCAATTTCTAGCTTATGAACCGCGATGTCGGTGGGCGGCCCGGCATGTCGGTGGCTTTCCAGCAAAGATGTCCTGAACTCGATTAAAAGCTCGACCAAGAGTCGCTTTTTCTTTCTCACGGATCCAAATCCCGACTTGCACACACCGATCGTCCTCTCCTTCCTAGAGTCGGACGTTTTATTTAAGCGCCACTTTGGAGACCCAACTCTTCTCCTCTTCTTCCTCCTGAATCAATTCCTCGACTAAGACTTGTTGAACCGCCATCTTCCCATTCATGACAACAGAGTTACAACTCCGGCGACTTCAACGTCTCCTTTTACTCCGTGGGAACCGCCGCTCACAGTAGGAAATTTCATGCTATTATGAAAAGTTGATATGATAGCACGCAAGTCGAAGCGCGCAGTCGCCTAGATAACATTGTACGCAGAGGGAGCCTTGACCACTACATAGCTTAATTCAAGTGTCCTTCCTTTCTCGCCATCCCCAACCTGTCGTGAGTAACTTTATCGAGCCCATGGGATGGATCGCTGCCTGTGAATCCAAACAGGGAGACGCGCATGGGGTTAGATCCTTTTCTTTCAACTTCATCGCTTGAAACGCCGAGTGATATATGATGTTCATCGCACTCCGTTATCGATCTGGACTCGATACACGGGCTCGACTAATAATCGCCTCAATAACTAACCCCTCGCTATGAATCCTCGACTTGGGGATATCATCTCGAGGGCCGTATCCGACTTCTGTCGTGAATCTGAGCTGCTTGCGCTCTCTCGAGCTACTAGCTGGCTCTTCACTGGTCTGATCCTTATCACTTTCATCTGGACCAAAGATCGTATTGACATAGTTTACAGTGTCGATTTTCTTCGTATCTGTCCGCCAAAGTTATCTCTGTTGTTTCCTTCCCGACTGGGATCGATTCCTCTGAGGTGACCGATCCTTCGTCTCTCTGGGCATCTCGACCTCGGTTCTGTCTTGATCGGAGTTTTTCCTCTTAAATTCCCACGCCCTCCGGGCCCATCATACCGAGATCTGTCAACAACTTCGTCTAGCTTTCCTTCCCGAATGCGACGTCGATATCTCTCTTCGGTCGATACAATCCTCATTGTATGGCCTATGTCTTCGTGAAAATCACAGTATTTGCTTGCATTCCTCTTCTCTCGAGGTTTCTTCAACGGTGGCGGTTTCCTCGCCAAGTTTTTTGAAAGCATAATCGACAACACCTCGGATCGAGGTCGGTTAAGCGGGATAAAGTCCTTATCCCGTGAGGGTCCCTTCTTGCCCCCACGGTCCGAGGTGGACGTGTCGATGCGGTCCCAGACTGATGGCTTACTTTCGACATCCTGCCTCTTGGACTGATTCCTGTTCGGACCTCGGGTGTCTCTCTTGGTTTCCATCCAGTCGGATTGGGTGTGCCGCCGCACTGCCTCTTCCCCTTGACAGAATCTATGTACCACATTGACACATTCGTCCATGGTATGGGGAACGTCTCTGCTCAACTTCATGTATAACTTAGTATTACGCAGCCCCCCTACGAACGATGTGATCAGAAGTCGGTCATCTGCGTCCTTGACCTGCATGGCCTCGAGATTAAACCTCTTCAAGTATTCCATCACTGTTTCATCTTTTTGCTGCCTCACGTTCATGAGGTGCGTGGCACTCAGATGAAACTTCTTATTGACTATAAACGTATCTCGGAACTTTCAAGCGAGCATGGCAAAACTGGAAATCGACCCTGGTCGTAGCTTCGTGAACCATTCTCTTGCTCGACCTACGAGCAGCGTCTCGAATGCCCGACAGCGCATTGCATCGGGTGCACCATCCAACCTCATTTGAGATAGATACCTGTGGAGATGGTCCTCCGGGTCGGTGGTGCCATCATAAGGTTCTATTTTCGTATCTTAAACCCTTGGGGTTTAGGAAAGCTCTCGATCTCCTTCGTGAAGGAGACTCGAGCCACAACGAAACCTGGTTCTTTCCCAAAATTGCATTCAACACTTCCCTGGCGCTATCATCATCCCCTCTCTGGTGTTTTTGGTGGATCTCGCGTCTCTTCCTTTCCACTGAGCTAGATGATGCGCTTATTTCGTCCCCGAGTCTGCTTAGGCTTGTCCACTACGTGTTTCGCCGCCTTCCGCCATAGCTTCTTTTCGGCGGCGTCGCCGCTTTTCACGCTGTGAATCGCCTCGGCTATTATCCTGGACATTACCTCCAAATCGCCGCCTAACCGATCCAAGCACCCGATATTCGGAGCAAGGGCTCGCTTTACGGTTGGTGGGTCTCTGACGAGGTTCAAGGCCGGATCTTTCTCCCCTGCTTCTTTGAGGATCGTCTTTGAATAAGATCCAAGGTGGGATCTTCGTCTCCTTGCATATCAGGATCGATCGGCTCGTTCATCTGGGAGCCTTGATCGACGACTTTGGATGCGATTTTGGATGCGATTTTCTTGGGAGGCATCGTGTTTTTGCGTATTCAATCAATAGAAGGCCCTCCTTCTAGCGCTAATGGCGATGACAAATTATGTCACCTTAATGATTTGAGCCCTAATTTAATCTAGTGATGAATACACATGAACCCTAATGCCAAAAAGAGGAATGAGGGGTGGATTTTATGTATGCGGTGAGTCCAAGATCAGATCTTGGATTGCCTACGTATCTGTTATGTTCCAGAATCAAGCCTACGTAGTTCCTGGATTGGGGTATTTATAATGACAATACTTGCCTAAACCCTAAGGTTAAGTCGAAACGTGTTATTGTCATCTTTACCCTTAAATGGGCCTTGACCCTTGCCCAAGCTATCGCCAGGGTGGGCTCGACGGTGGCGCGGACACTCGCCCTGTGTCGATCTCGCCGACTTGCGGTGATCGACCTGACTCATTGTCCTACATCGCTAGGTAGGTGCGGACTTCTATCCTTATGGACTTGTCATCCCACAACGCTTGGTAGTCGATAATCGTAACCTGGAGCCGATTAGATGGCCCTAGCCTCGATCCTGGTCTCGACATAAGTGTGTTGTAGCTTGTTCATAACGTGATGACCAACCGATAGACGACACGTGGAGGGAGTGAAACCCTGTATCGTCACATGCATGTAATAAGGTTTATTCATTTATTTATTTGTGTGTGTAATTTAATCACGTACATCTTTGATTTTCAGCAGAACTTACGACAATGTTTCATAGCTTCACTTTTTTTTTATAATAAAATATAGCTTCGCTAATTTAATTTTTCATTTCAACTTTCTTTTTTAATTGTCAATTTATTTAGCTGTTTTTTATTGTTGTTTTTCTTGGTTAGAAACTACCATTTTGATTTATTCCTCTAGTTGTATGAGCCGTTTCTATATCTTAAATGAAATTATACACATTTTCCCCGTGTGAAAAAAAAGTTGCATGTTTTAATCCACTTGGTTTGATAATAAATTCTGAATTTAGTGCTCAGTCCTTTAGACGGTAAATTGGGCTATATACATTTAATTAGTTCTTGAACTTGTAGTATATCTAATTAATTAATTTTTTTTATATTGTAGCCGGTGACCATCTATATAATGTCCTAACAAATGTTTAATGTTTAATAAGATAAAAATAATTGGAGTATTATATTTGGTGACCATCTACATTTGGCTCTTTCATCCCATTACTCTATTTAGATTCATTATAATCAATAGTGCAGATAACCGTTGTGTCCGTATCATTACCCTATCTATATATATTATGTGATGCTGCACACACAACTGATACAACACACTTTTGTATTATTGAATATATATATATATATATATATATATATATAATATGTCTACATCACAACTAATAAGTAATACATCCTAATCAATGATGAAAATATTCCTTGTGACACAACTGTTGTGTCCGTAGCATTTCTCCATGTGTAGCAAAATGATAAGTGCTGATATATTATATGCACGGGAGATTTTATACACGCACACACAAAATGCATATTTCCTCCGTTCCAAAATATAAGGAATTTTAGGAGTATTCACATATAATAGAAAAGTGAATAAATGTCATAAATTTTAATGAAAAATGACTAAAACATTCATTGATTATTATTAATGCAATAATTATAAGGTAATGGTAAGTAATTGGATTGTTAATAAATCAGGGTCCACTCAAAACAAAACAAAACAAAAATAAATAAATCAGGGTAAAATAAAGAAAACAGTAATAAATGCTCGACGGTAATGTTGAATGATTTATATTATAATAAGAGGAGAAGAATTATTATACTACAATATCCACAGTGATACCAAGTGAAAAACTGATATTTGTCCAATTCATTCCTACACATCACAACCAGGTGAGAGAAGTTAAATATAGACAAATCTCAACCGTCCACTCAGTAATACCCATGAATACTTACTGAATATTTTTTCTCATTACGAGGCAAATCTAGAAAGGTACAACAAATTATAGTTTGGGACATGGATAGTATATGCATCACAATTAGAGGTCTAATTAAGCGAACCCAACCCTCTAATATACTCCGTGTGGTGAAGATTTTGTAATTGCATTTCAATTGACATGCGCTTATCTTTTTTTCTTTTTTTTTTGAAAACGAGCTTTCTGTATTTATTCAAAGTGAAAAAATCAAGTCCTGATGCAAAGTGCATCTACAAGAAGCAAAGACGAGAAAAAAAAAAGCAAAAAAGAAAGGTTACAAGCCCCAAGCAATTTTGAGGTTCTTGACTCTGTTCACAATATTGGAAGTCATAAGTTGTAAGGGTGGACGAGCTTCCCCAGTATGATGATGAAATTTGTTCCGCCAGTACCATACCTGTGAAGCTGTTTCCCGAAAAATGTAAGGCCAATCTTTAGTAGCAGACGATTTGTAGACATTGGCTTTAATCCATTCCCCAATGGTTGGGTGGTGGAAGAAGTCACGCCACAAACGTTGAGGCAGTAGGTTCTTCCATAGGTTCCTTGTCCAATAACAGTCGCGAAGTGCATGGAGGGTTGATTCTTCATGTTGCTCACAAGTACTGCAAATTCCCGTAAGGCTGATATTTCTTCGTCGAAGGAGAGACATGGTAGGTAACTTGTCCAAGCCTGCCTGCCAAAGGAGGAAATTTAGTCTCATAGGTCCTTTCATACCCCAAATAGCCTGCCACATAGGCTCTTTTTCATCTTGCAGGTTATTGCACAGAAATTTGTACCCTTCAGTCACTGTGTAAGCTTTGTTCCTAGTATTCTGCCACCAAATCCTGTCTTCGTGGACTAGAAAGCCTTCCTGGAGGGCACCAGCAGCAAGGCAGATGCTCTTCCAGCCGTATGAGCAAGTTGGCTTAGGCTGCTCAAAAGGGCTCCCATATGTCTGAACCAAAAGTTTAACCCACAATGCATGGTCATCAGTCAAAAGGCTCCAGACCAGCTTGCCTAGAAATGCCAAGTTCATCTTCTGAGGATCTTTAAATCCCAAACCTCCATGTTGCTTATCCAGGCAGAGTTGATCCCAAGAGATGGAATGCAACTTTCTCTCAGTCTCTTCCTCTCCCCAGAAGAATTTTCTACATATTTTGTTAATGTCCTGTAGGAGACCAACAGGTAGTTTGGTGGTTTGCATAGCGTAATAGGGATGAGTGGATAGACTACTTTTGATGAGGATCATTCTCCCTGCCTTGGAGAGGCATTTCATCTTCCAACTACTCATCTTCTTTCTCATCTTATCTGCAATGTAGGCATAAGTGGATCTAGTGACCCTATTATGAAGTAGGGGTACCCCTAAATACTTGCCAAAATCTTCGGTGTACTGCATCCACAGTTTTTGCCCAATCAAAGCCCTCAGTTGGGTTGAGGTGAAAATCTGGACTTAGAAGCACTGATACTTTGTCCTGAAACAGCACAAAACTTTGCAAGGACTGACTCCATCACTTCTGCTTGTCTTGTGCTGGCCTCTCCAAAAAGAACCAAATCATCAGCAAAAAAGACATGGGTCAGGGGGGACTCTGTCTACTGATCTTAACAGGTTTCCAAGCTCCATCCTCAACGGCCTGCTGTATATAGTGGCTTAAAACCTCCATGCAAAGGACAAAGAGGTAGGGAGAAAGAGGGTCTCCCTGCTTCAAACCCCTTTTCGGTCTAAAGGCTGTAGTTTTGTTGCCATTCCATAACACCGCCAAATTGGAGGTCCTGAGACCAAACATAATCAAATGCACAATATTGTTGGAGAAGCCTATGTGGACCAATATTCTCTCAAGGAATCCCCAATCAACTTTGTCATAAGCTTTCTCAAGATCAATCTTGAGCATCATGTCTCCTTTTCTTCCCTTCTTCTGTTTGAAGAAATGAACAACCTCTTGGGCCACTAGGATGTTCCCTGTGCTTCCCCTACCAGGAATGAAAGCAGACTGTGTGTGACTAACCAAGCTCCCAATAACAGACTGTAGCCTATTGGCAATTATTTTGGATATGATTTTCACACAAACATTAGTTAAAGCAATTGGCTTTGAATTGAGTGATCGCCTCGGAGGGTTGACCTTAGGGATCAAGGATAAAATCGTGTTATTCAGCCTTTCATCGAATTCACCTGTTCCAAAAGCATCACAAACGAATTTAATTACTGCATGGCTCACAGTGGCCCAACATTTTTTGTAGAAGCAAGCTGGCAGGCCATCAGGCCCAGGTGCTTTAAAACTCCCCATTTGAAAAATAGCATCTTCGACTTCTTTTTCTGAGACTTGCCTATTCAAGAACTGCAAATCAGTGTGGGACAGGCCAGGTAGATGAATATCGCATCCCTGAACGTGGTCGGAAACAGCCGCATCATAAAGGTTTCTGTAGTAGTCTACAACCATTTTCTCCATAACCCCATTATCTGTGGTCCAGGTGCCCTGCTCTGTTTTCAGGCAAGCAATCTTTCTCTTGTGCTGCCTCTTAATGGTGGTGAGATGGTAGAAGTAGGTGTTCCTCTCCCCCTCAGCCAAACATTTTAGTTGAGACCTCTGATGCCAGAAAACCTCTTCTTGATCCAGGATATCATTCAGCTCTCTATTAATTTGCTCATGAAGTCTAGTAAGATAATTGGACGGGCCTGCTCAAGACCTTGCTCAATTCCTTCTAATCTTCTCGAGACACTCATTGCTTTCTAAGGAAGATGTTGCCAAAGACTCAGTAAAATTCCAAGTTTTTGCCTCCTGGAAAAGGTCTTGATAGTATCAAAGAGGCTTTCATTATTAGTCCAAGCAAGTTTGCACAAAATCATCAAATTGCGTGTGCTCCATCCAGGCCCGTTGAAAAAGAAGGCATCGGGATCTTTAACTTTGAGGGTCCGCAAATCAGTATCCAAAAAATGGGATTGTGGTCCTAATGCACTGCGGGAGATGGGTGACCACCGCTCATTAAATTTCTCCACCACAAATAAGTGTTACACCAAGTTTGATCCAATCTTTGATGAATTTTGTCACCTCCACGTCTTTGTCCCAAATTAAGTAAAACGAGCCCCTTGAAAGGGACTTCTAGAGATCACAGTGTTGTGTCATCGACCACAATTTGTCTCTGTTGATCCCCCACACTTCTTCCCCTGTTTATCTAATTGAAACACCACTTGGTTAAAGTCCCCAGCGAGACACCAAGGAACATCAATAATTTCACTGAACCTCTGTAAAAAATCCCACAAATCACTTCTGACACTAGCAATCGGCGATGCATACACCAGAGTCAACAACCAGTCAATCTGAGTCTCATCCATGACAGCCATGGTTAGGCACTGGTTTGTACAATTTATAAAGTTCTATCAAATCCGCATTCCAGAAACACCAGATACCTCCAGAATACCCACGGGCTTCTACAACAAAAACTCTTGTGAAGTACGTTGCATTAAGGATCTGACCGCTCACATTACTAGAACTACGAGTTTCCATCAAACAAAGAACTTCTGGTCTGTGTTGATTCAAGAGAGACTTAAAATGTCTTAAGAATTCATCAGAGGTTGCACCTCTACAGTTCCAAATTAGTGTCTTCATTGAGAATCTAAGAGGTTTGGAGTTGAGGAGGTAAAATCTCTTCCCTCCATTTCAAAGAGAGGATTATGTGAGGAATCCTCAAAATCCATAGTTTGCGTTTTTCCAGAGAAGTTACTATCTGGGGTGTTCGATTTAACATGATCTCCTCCCTTTTTGGTTGCCCCCCCTGTACTTTCTCTTTGAAGAATCTTCATAGAGTTTCTATGATCTACCCCACTGGGAACCTCCTTAGAGGGATCATTCGAGACATCATTGAGAGCTGATCTGGCCCCAACTCTGGTCTTAGAAGATGAAGCTTTCTTATGTTGCTGCCCCAGGATATCCTTGGATCCATCCTGATCCTTTCTTTTCCCTGTCTCTGCCCTGCTACTAGTAGTGTCTTGTGCTGATTTTCCATTTTTTGAAACTGATTTGCTGCCATTAGATCCTACCCCACCATTAGTCTTTTTGGGAGTTTGCGTGTGGCTTTGTCTTTTATTTACCTCTACGGTTCGGACTTGTCCTCCTGGAGGATCTACCTGTTGAGCCTTTTCTCTAAGGTCTTTCACAACTTGTGGCACATCCTGCATTTCATCCTCTTCGTCTACCAAAATGTCGAATCTTGATCCAGTTCCTAGAATTGGGCTGCTGGGAACTGCCTTCTCCTCTTCCCTCTGGTGGGGGTCAATTGGTTCTTGCTGCTTCTGTTAACAAACATGCGCTTATCTTTCACCACACACTTAAATAAGGTTAAGATAACACACATATGGTAAATGATGCAGGACTTAATTTTAAAAATATCTACATAAAAATTTACATTAAACACCATCATGTGGTTATAATTAGTTTAGTCTTTATTTATTTTTCAATTTTCAAAATAAAAATACGTGTTGAGATAGATTTGGATACATATGTTATATAGATTTTATGATCCGTTTTCATACACGTGGCATTTCATAGCTCTAGAATAATCAATACTTTCTCAACAAACAGACAACATGGGCAACTCGCCCATATCGAGATTCTATCGACTTGGCGTAGTCGCTCGATGATCGACTTTATGCATGCCGTCCTCCGTCTTTCTATGGTTAGCTTGACATAAGGCATCCACAACCTCGTATTGCCGACACGATACAAGTTCACTTCGAGCGGCTTCTTACAGTTAGATCAGGTCAAATCCGTGTCAACATCAGATGACAGCTACACATCATCAACTATTAACCCACGATCTCATAATTGCTCCATGATTCTCGCTATCAGGGCTATGATTGCTCCATGACTGTCTCCTATATAAACCGCTCCACATCATTGACCATGATTTCAATGACAACACAATTGCCTTCCCCACATAGAAGACCTACTTAATGGATCATCATCCACACTATTTAAAACTACGTTTTGGCTTGATCTTTTAATCTGGTACATTGGCAGTGTTTGATGGCATAGTCATATGTATTCTATCAATAAATCCTTTAAATTAATGGTTGGATCATCTTCTTGAGGTCAAATTATCTTTTACTTAACCCACATCATTTGGCGATGTATCCTCATAACTCTATCATCTTGCTATATGTATATATAGATAGATAGATGATATAGCAACGATTGAAAAAAAAGGTTAAACCCTAACCGTAAGGGCCCACTCGCCTCCGATCCCACAGGAGTGCGAGGAGAGGTTAATCAGGGACCTAGCAGCTCCAGGAAGGGGCTTGCGTTATTTTATCTTCTTACCGAATTAAAGGGGCCGACCCTTTACGGGACTCGAACCCCCACACTCAGGCTTTCAGACTCCACTAGACACTACACCACGCCCAACATTTTACCACTAGGCCATATCCAGGAGATATATAGCAACAATCGAAAACATGCATGTTAAGAAGTTTAAAGTTTTTTACTAACGAACCTAGGTGTAGTTATGTTTTAGTATTTCCTTGTTATTATATTACCTTATATTATACTAGCTAGGAAAACCTCACGCCAAAATTTTTAATTATAGGAGCACATGTAATGAGTTGGCCTCATTTTTGTTCCTTAGTACACGTTTTATGGGACTTTGTCTTTTGTTCACTAGGCAAATCTTCTTGTTACACGTGGCAATCTGAGGAAGCTAATGTGTGGTAAGGTAATTTGAGGTGAAGTGACGTGTGAAACGATCAGAACCACACAATTTAAATACATAATTAAACTGTGTATGGTTCCACACGGTGTCTCCGCACCGTGTGGAGACACCACACAATAACTTCCCGGCAACCTGAACCACATGCAGACTCCGCATTTCGTCCCACCATATTCAGTGGCGGACGCAGGATCCCGGATGACGGGGGCATTTTTTGTAATGAAAAAGTATATAGTATTTTTTCTTTCTGTCCCTTACGATTCGAAACTATAAATCGTGAAAAAACACGACTTTACATTTCGCTTTATATGTTAAGAAACTACTACATATCGCATGATTCGAACACATTAACCCTTCTACTTCTATAAATAAAGATTTAAAACACTACAAATAAAGTTCTTAAAGGAAACCAACGTTCCGATACAGATTAATATTTTTTTAATGTATCTATTTGATAATAACTATGTATTTTTATTTAAATGATAAATGTTTTATATCAAATTATCGGTTCATTATAGATGATAAGGGCGAATATAAATTTTATGAGAGACGAAAAATATATATTTATAATATTGTTTTTTTCGGATTCGAGGGGGCGAGTACCCTCTAAAGGTAGGGGTGGATCCGCCCCTGCCCATATTCTCCAAAAAAAAAAAAAAAAATGTAAAATCATATTCTCTATATTAATAATAAAAAGATACTACTTATAAATAACTCCAAAATACACTTTAATTTTTATCTTTTCCAAGAGCAAAAGCCTAGAATGTTCGGTTCAACAAATTACCCTCGGGAAAAAAAGAATTCCTTCCCATGATCTATGGTACGGGAAGGAACATTCGTTGACAACTAACGTAACAACCCGACCCGCTTCAACTTAGGCTCATTATCCGAAAACTCTAATAATATAGACCTACCATAATCGTCACCGACTCTAAAAATGGGTATACGTCTCATGTCTTTCGGCCCCACAAAGGTACACGGTTCTTCATGTCTTCGGCCCCACACACGGGAAGTACGGTCTAGGTCAGTCCGTGCAGCTTTCAAATCATACAATGAATCCCCCATCCATGGGTCCATCTAGGCTTGGCAAGGAACGATTGTACAACCTCTTCCCTACCTCCCAACTCCTACGCCTTACCTCTCAAATGCATCTTCAACCCCATGATCCACTGACTTCTTCGGAGTTCTAAGACGATATTTCGGAATTCTAGGCTCCAAACCAAATCATTCCTAGAAAATGTAGATAATTATTATTACATGTAAACATTTTTTTTAAATACCGTTTTTTTTTTTTTTTTTTTTTGCCTTTAAAAAAATTATATTGCATTTTTTTCCCTCCAGAATGTATAAAACAATTGATAGACTTTTTGTCCCAGCCCCATTATTATTTTATTTTATAATAAAACTAAAACAAGAGGATAAAACCGAATTCTGAACGTGGATGATGTATTTTTTGAATAAGACATCTCACAGGTTAAACCCCCCCATTCGTTGTCTCCTATATGCGGCTTAAGCACTCCTATCACGGTTTTTTTATCAGCTAAATATTAAATAATTCAAACTAGGTTATAAAAAGAAAATAAATTTATCCCGCAACATGTATCGTTACATAGTTTTTTACAATATCATTAAATCGTAATATTGATATAAATAAATTGTAATCAATGATGATAAAAATGTGGTAAGATAGAGTGCTCATCCATATCGAATCGAATGTACAATTACCTAACGACGATGCTTAAAACTCGCCGGGTAAAGTAGCCGGTAATTGGATCTTTAGATATTAATCCAACTATTAAATTGGTGGTTTTGTAGATGATATATGGGTGTGTCAATTGTGGTTGCATACGTACTCAGAGTGAATGGAATCAAACCAATAACATAGTTAGGACAGAAGTGCGATCGGCTATATAAAATCCTTTCGTGGCCTGTGAATGAGGGGCCATTCATTATATATGATGCCATTTTCGAGCAGTAATGACTCATTTAGGCTAAAATCAAATGATGTATTTAATCATGAGATTATGATAGTTAATGAAAATCAATCATCGGATCATGTCAATTAATGAGTTATAATTAACCAGACTTAATTCGAGTTCAGGGACGATCTGCTATGTTCATGAGCGGCGATATATTGAACCTGACATCAAGTCGGTAATGCGGGACCGTAGACGCCCAGTGTCATGCTGGCATATACATTTTGGAGCTACGGACATATCTTGTACCGAGCTGAAGTGATACTTATTGAGTATGAGCTAAAGCGAACTAACGATATGAATTCTGAGGATGATCTAAACCAGGCCGGTAAAGCCCTGGCTGAATCCTTGGGAACCTTATACCTCAACCGTTGGATTCATCAATATCGACGACATTTGCAGTCTACGTTTATGTCATTAAGCTATAACAAAAAAATTGTCGTATATACACCGTTGTTGTTTCTGTTTCTTCTTTAATAGTATACTACTACTAGCTAGTTTATTATTTTATTTAGGGTTTCAGTTGGAGAGCTAAAGAAACGACAAAAGCTTCATTTAAGTTAGAAATATTCTTCTTTTTTTTTTTTTTTTGAAAGGTAATATTCTATTATTTTCAAGACAAAGTTTGCTAGAATTTAAAAATATATAGAAACCACCCCATACACTGCATGTAGACTTGACTATTTTGGCTTTTATGTTAGAAATGCGAATGCAATATGACACACAAATACAAGGCACTAAATCTACAACATGAAATATAATTAAATAATAAATTTATGTCATATGATAGTCTTGAATTATGATTAAGTCGAAATTACTAAGGGGACATATTCAACACATACTGAAATTTTCAGCACAATATGAGTAATTACCGTTTTATTTTTAGAGATCGACAATTAAACTCGAATCCTTTTCATTACGGATAGTGATGTGGGTGGATTATAGTTCCAACACGTAACAAAGATTTAGAATCACTTTGTATATAGGTTGACTCGAGACCGAGTCAAACAACAAGGAGAGAGGGTCTGACTTGTTATAGACTTCGAGCCGACCACTGAGTAGGTCTGCGAGCACAGTTGTAATTAATGTTTCACCTAATGCGATTAATTACTAGTATGAGATTCTCTATATATTAACATTTTCACAAACTTATTATCACCTATGTTTGTTACCAACATCTCCATAATATCAACACATTATCTTCCATCTATACATAGTTTAACCATCGTATTAAAATACACTATCTTTGCACACTTACACTATTAATTAAGTGTTCTTACTCTCATATCACTCTAATTCTACAAAATTGACTTAATTGTTAGGGCGGCTTTTTGGAGATCGACAATTAAACACGAATCTTTTTCATTACGGTTGCTCTGAGGCTGAAAGCGAGCACTCATGCATCTTCGATTTAGCCGTTGGATTTTTAATTTTGCAGTCGATATGTTATGTTACCTAATCTACTATATACACCATATTGAATCTTATCTTATATCTATTAAGAAATAAGTTAACTTTCCATGAGTGAGTGGCGACTGTAAGAAATGACACACGGCACCTAATTTTTTTTTTCTTTCTCTTTCGGTAAAAACCGTGATTTCGGTTATCTCGTTATATAAATAAATCGATTTCTTTTTTTCGACTCTCCGTTACATAAATCGAACTAATGTGCATATTTCGATACGGGTCATTTTTAGTGCCTCCAACAGACAGTGCGGATTCAGTTTTACATTTCAATCAACCGAAAATTTTCGATTTCTCATTTCGATTTCGGCACAACAATTGAATATACACAACAAAATGTATATTTCGATACGGTTCGTTTTTTCCCCTTTAGTAAACACCAGGGATTTCGGTTATCTCGTTATATATAAACCAATTTTTTTTTCCGACTCTCCGTTACATAAATCGAACCACTTGTTCATTTTTTCATCATCCAATGACGATGTGGATTCAGTTTTACATTTCAATCAACCAATTTTTTTTGAATTCTCGATTCGATTTCGACACAACAAAGTATATATTTCGATAAGGTTCATTTTTTTTTTACCGATATTTTATTTTATTTTATTTTATTTTATTTTATTTTTTTTTTTTTTTTTTTCCCTTCGGTAAAAACCGTGATTTCGGTTATCTCACTATTTATATAAACCGATTTTTCTTTTTATCGCCTCTCCGTTACATAAATCGAACCAAAGTGTATATTTCGATATCTGGTTCATTTTAGTCCAATCCATGCAGACAGTGCATGGATTCGATTTTATATTTCAATCAACCGAAATTTTTCGATTTCGGCACAACAATTGAATATACACAACAAAGTGTATATTTCGATACGGTTCATTTTTCTTTCCCCTTCGGTAAAAACCAAGGATTTTGGTTATCTCGTTATATATATACCGATTTTTTTTTCCGACTCTTCGTTACATAAATCGAACCAAAGTGGTTCATTTTTTTTTGCATCCCACAGACAGTGCGGATTCAGTTTTACATTTCAATCAACCAAATTTTTTTGAATTCTCGATTCGATTTCGACACAACAAAATGTATATTTCGATACGGTTTATTTTCTTTTTCCCTTCGGTAAAAACCGGGATATCGGTTATCTCGTTATATATAAACCGGTTTTTTTTTTTCTGACTCTCCGTTACATAAAGCGAACAAAAGTTTATATTTCGACATAGATTCATTTTAGTGCCTCATAAATAAATGCATCGCGGCTTCAGTTTTACATTTCAATCAACCGGAAATTTTCGATTTCTCGGTTCGATTTCGACACAACAATTGAATATACATAACAAAGTGTATATTTCGATACGGTTCAATTTTTCTTTCCTTCGGTAAAAACCAGGGATTTCGGTTATCTCGTTATATATAAACCGATTTTTTTTCCGACTCTCCATTACATAAATCTAACCAAAATGGTTTATTTTTTTTGCATCCAATAGACAGTTCGGATTCAGTTTTACATTTCAATCAACCAAAAAATTTTGCTTTCTCAATTCGATTTTAACACAACAACACAACAAAGTGTATATTTCGATACGGGTCACTTTTTACCCCTTCGGTAAAAACCGGGATATCGGTTATGTTGTTATATATAAACAGATTTTTTTCCCGACTCTCTGTTACATCAATCGAACAAAAGTGTATATTTCGATAAGGTTCATTTTTAGTGCCTCCAGACAGTGCGGATTCAGTTTTACATTTCAATCAACCGAAAATTTTCGATTTCTCGATTCGATTTCGACACAACAATTGAATATACACAACAAAGTGTATATTTTGATACAGTTCATTTTTAGTACCTCCAACAGACAGTGCGGATTCAGTTTTAAATTTCAATCCACCGAATTTTTTTGATTTCTCGATTCGATTTCGACACAACAATTGAATATACACTACAAAGTTTATATGACGTTACGGTTTATTTTTAGTACCTGCAACAGATAGTGCGAATTCATTTTTAAATTTCAATCAACCGAAAATTTTCGATTTCGATTCGATTTCGACAGAACAATTGAATAAAACCGAGTATTTTTTTTTTATCAAATATTTTTTTAAATATTTTTTTTAAAACATCATTTATTCGGTTTCCCCTTCGATAATAACCGGAATTTCGGTAAGCGTTATATATAAACCAAATTTTTTAATTCGACTCTACGTTACGTAAATCGAACCAAAGTATATATTTCAATACGGTTCATTTTTAGTGCCTCCAATAGACAGTGCGGATTCAGTTTTAAATTTCAATGAACCGAAAATTTTCGATTTCTCACTTCGATCTCGATACAACAATTGAATATACACAACAAAATGTATATTTCGATACTGTTCATTTTTATTACCTCCAACAGACATTGCGGATTCAGTTTTAGATTTCAATCAACCGAAAATTTTCGATTTTGATTCGATTTCGACACAACAATTGAAAAAAACCTTGTATTTTTTTTATTTATCAAATGTGTAAGTTCTCGATTCATTTTTTCCCCTTTTCTTACAGCTGTTTCTTTTTTCCCCTCTGTAAAAACCGGACTTTCGGTAGCTTGCAGAGAATGTGATATGTTTCGGTTGCTCTATTTGTCTTGTGCCTTGAATTATTACGGTTTAAGCTTACACGATTTATTTCACGTTGAAGATCTATTCTTTGATGTTATCGTTGGTAACGATTTATGTTGGGTCACGTCACTTCAGCGGCTCACGCTCACTAGTACTAGAATTAATATAATATCACGTATTTAATAGTTAATGATCATACGGTGATAATGTTATATTGTATCTAGCGAGTAATTTTATGGTGGTCCGCGCCCAGTTTTGGATGGCCAAGTCAAGACTTTCAAAGGATACATTGGTGGAAAGATTTACGGTAGGATTCCATTTGGTGGAAGTTGAATTCTATTGGTGCACACCAAGTAGGATTTGGTCCTGGACCATAGTAAAATTTGTGTGTATCTAGAGTTACATAATATTATTGTGGAAGATCAAAACTTTAATTTGGATGGTACTATTTCTTTGAAACCTTTGAAGAGCCCTAACTTAGAATATATATATAGAACGTGCATATAGAACGTGCATAGGTCTACTAGGCGTAACTTTTATTTTGCATTTAAAATGTGTGCTTCTGATCGTTTCATCCGTCAATTCACCTCAAAATCCCTCACCACACAATAACTTCCCTTCAACTGGATACAATAAAAATTTACTTGTAGGCTACCCAATACAATGCATATCGTAATAGATGGATCCAGAAATTTGTTTCAGTGGTGTCACTGAAATTTAAAACTTCATTTTTAATGACAAAACTAAATCGTTTTAATAACAAAAAAACATTCGAGATCTCAGTGGAGTCACGTGACCCACCCTTGAACCTATAGATCCGTCCCAGATCATCATTATCAATATTAACAGAAACGTGTATTAAAAGATATAATGTTTATTAATAACTAATGTTATGTTTACATATGTATCTTTGGTAGATAAGGTGATGCCGAAAATAATTCTATTGTGGTCATAAAACCGCTGAAAAACCGACCAGCAGGCCGGCCTCGAACCGAATTTTGGATTAGTCGGAATAGTTGGTTCCGAATACCCGAGGTTTAAGAAGGAAAAAAAAAAACCGAGGGAAAAAAAACCCAAAAAAAAAAAAAACCAAAGTGCCTTTTTACTCCACTTTTCAACGACTAACGGCATTACCTGGCGACCTAATTATGACAAAAGATTATGTTGGGGAACTCTTAACTAATACCTGTCCATGCAATTAGGACGGATCCAATGGATGGCTTAGGATGTTAACTCAATCTCGTTTTTTATTTTCGCTATATTAAAAAATTAATATAATTTAATTCAACACACTTAGTCGTCTTAATATAACCCATCCGATTATATATTTTGTCCCCTAGCCTGCCAGAACTTCAAATCAGAGATGTAGCTGTATTGTGGCCTGGGGTGGCTAAGCCCACCCTGCCTGGTTTCCTTTTACTTGTATAGAAATTTATATTAACTTTTTATAGGTTCAATTGACACAATAAAATTGCTATTTTTTTTAAGGAAAAATTGCTAATTACATTACATTTGAGCGAAGGTATTTTATGATGTCTATAAAACACACCTAAATTTGTGTTTAATGTTTTGTCCAGTCCAATCCACCATTAATTTTTTCTCTGCACGACTCAATTTTATTAATACAACTTATCTGAATACTCATGTTAACCGATGATTTTTGTTGTTGTTGCTTTTTATGAACTTTTAGAATAACTTGCACCATCAAATAACATGAACAATAATTTTATCCTACTCGAGAAGAAAATATTTTGAGTATTGATTGATTTGTATTGTTCACTTAATTTTTTTTTCATAAATATTATTATGAAGAAATTCAGCCCTACTCGAATACAGATTTCTGGCTCCGTCTTTGCTTTGATTCCTGTCTCCGTTCTTGTCACACTGTTATTTGTTTTCATAATATTAGAAGTTGTATATATATATATATATATATGGATAAAAAAAATAAAGAATATAATTTGTAACTTTATCATAATCAAAAACATTTTACATTAAAAAGGTCTATGCAGTAAAGCTAAAAAAATTGTGTCGTTTTGCGCGGTGCACATGGCTACTATTAGGTAAGCAAAAGTCGTAAGGGGTAGCCACCGGCACCGGCAGTGTTTTGTCATGTACTGTTGAAAAGAATATAAAAGAATTGATAGGTCTCACTCACACGCGCCGCCGTTGTTCCCTTCATCGGATGACACTTGGAGTGTGGGCCGCGTCGCCTGCCACATGCGTTTTGGAGCATATTGGAAGAAAGTAGGAGTCGTTGGTTGCACGTGCCTCATACTGCTTAACATAATAAAGAAGAAAGAAATAAATGTTTGGTGCAGAATATAGATACTTCTCTTCTCTTTAAAAAAAAAAAAATGTTAAACCTAAACATTAGAGTCTTCATTTCTTCTATTATACGAGATGAGTTGAGATGTTAATTAGTTAACATATATAGTTGTTCATAATCATTGATTTGCTATTATACCGTGTGATAAAATGAAGATGTTAGTCAGGTACATAATAACTCAGAGTCATGAACTTGTTATTATACAAAAGTACTGAAAAAATATCACTTTACAGGGTTCGAACATCCACACTTCAGTTTAATATTCAAATGTCATTTTAAAGCACCTAAGCCATTTAACATTAGACCATGTCCTACGAACATATACTTCTCTTTAATTCACTATGACGAATAGGTTATGTGTATCATTATATGATAACAATGACGGATCCAGAAAAAATTTCTAGTGAAAACATAACTGCTATTTTTATATATTTTATCAATAAAATCAAATCGTTTTTCGTGCTCAAATGGAAGTACTAAGCTTTCACCCAAATGAATGTAGGTCCGTCCCTAGAAGGATGAGATATGGTGGTAGGATAGGTAAGTGAGGTTGTGAGGTAGATTGAGGTGGTGGGGTGGGTGGTGAGATTGGGTGATGTGAGGAGATGAGTAGGGTTGGCTGTAGGTTTGGAATAGAGAAGTAAGGTCTTGTAAGGTAGGATGGTGGGTGTGGTAGGGTAGAGCAAGATGGGTTGGTTAAGGTAATGTGGGGTAGGCACCTTACCCTTATCTTATTGAACCCTACTCCTTCACCTAACGCCTACCCTTGTCTTATAAGCCTAGCTACCATATTACCTCACCTTACCCTACCTTATACAGCTTACCTCATTATCCTACTTTACTCCATCATATTCTATCCTACCACACCATATTACCACTTATCACCCACCATTACTCGATGTGTTGTCTTCTATGAAATTTGCTTCAATTTTTTACGTTTCAAACGTAATAACGGAATGAATTTATTCGATGCCATTCCTTGTGATTGATTTCATTATATTTCATTTCATTCATCCGAAACAAACATGTCATTAGTTCACCTAGAAAAGTATGTATCGTATGTTAGGACCGTGTTAAGGGTGAAATTTATGGTTTACTCTACAATATTTCCGTAACAATATCCTCGTTATTTAAATGGTTTTTATAGAAAATAATTGGTTTTATCTAAATATTGAGCAAACGCGTTTAAGAAGCGTCTAAGTGCAAAAGTGGTAGTTTTACGTGATTTTATAGGTAAATACCGTTATATCCGTGATATTACATTTTTGCACATCTTTATCGTGATTGTAGGTACCTAAATATGTCATGAGAATTGATGGGATGAGCTTAAACAATGATGTTTGATTGAAGTGAAAATGGAAAGAAAGAGATACAAGAGGGTGAAGATGGAATAAAGCTTGGGAAAATCCCGTAAACGACTGTGTCTGACGGGCTAGTCAAAAAGGCGTTTTAGAAGAAGAGTCCTTAATGAAAGTTGTAGAGTTTTCCGAGAGCTTAATTATGACGTTCGGATCATAATTTTTGGAGGTCTACAACTCAAGATATGAATTTTAGAAGTTTGAATTCAAGAAAGAAGCAAACGGGCGTCTGGAACTTTTGTGCAGCAACCGACTTCAGCATATCTATAAATACCACAGCTTTTAACCCTAATCAGATATATTCATACACAGCCGCAATTCACAACAGAGAAGGGCCGACTTTTTCCTTTTTTTTCCCTTTATATTTTCATTCCAAAAAACACAATTAGGGTGTAAATTTCTCAACAATGAGGAGCTAATTTCTTCATCAAGCAAACTAGGGGAAGCGTTTCAAACGGATTTTGGTTTCAGATTATTGTATTGATTGATTTCTATCAAAAAAAGGTTAGAACTTTTGTATCGTTTTCATATCGTTTTTACATTTCGATCGATAGATTATTTGTATGATTCGACAATCCGTTGATGACGATCAATGGAACCCTAGGTCACTATGCAAAAGTTTGAATCTTTTAAACCAAATTATAACGAAAGTTGTGGTTTAAACGGTTTAGATTTTTGGATATTGATAAATATCCCCACCTAAGAACGTTAAAGGATCAATCTTTGATAAAAGATTGTGAATAAAATCATCTAAGCCATTAGAGATTTGGGCATTCGGTTAGGTGTAATAATCGTAACCTTGGGATAGAATCATTTGATTAATAGTTTAAAACCGATATTTGTTTGATTCGTGAAACCGTGTTTGCTTGCTTTTATATCACTGCATTTGGATAATTGTTCAAGCCTTCACCCTAGTTGTTAATTATTATTTTTCTGCGTTTTCTCGTTTCATCGCTTTCGCTCACTTTCGCTTTTACTGCTCATTGTTTCGCAATTAGTATAAACTCGTGACATTTGCAACTAAAACTTGAATCGATACAACCCCAATTCCCCGTGATCGACTCCGGTTACACCATTTTGCTACGACCTTGCACTTGAGGCCACGACCGGATTATAAATTTTTATAACTTGTTTTGATCGTTTTATTTATTATAATCCGTTTTCTACAACAAGTTTTTGGCGCCGTTGCCGGGGAATTGGCAACGGTTGTGTGTTTCACTTTTTGTTTTAGTTGTTAGGATTTTTGTTTCAACTGGGAGTTGGCAACACTTATGCCACAAAACGTTTAAACAGCATACAAAATGTCTTAAGTGGCATTCATTTTTGTTTTTGTTTTTGTTTGATTTGCACATTCCCGAATAAACATCCCTATTTTTAGCCCCTTAATTTATTATTATTATTATTATTTTTTCTTTCTTTTCTTCTGTTTGTGAGTGTATCGAAAAAAAAAAAAAAAAAAAAAAAAAAAGGGCGACATTGACGTGAGCTTCACACCCTGTGTGCCAATTTTCACACTGTGAAATTTTGTAGTCAAAAAAAAAAAAAAAAAAAAAAAAAAAAAAAAAAAAAAAAACTTTTAGCCGAAAATATCACACCCAGTGTGAAATTTTTCACACCATGAAATTCTACAATCATCCAATTTCATTCCTTCTTTAAGTCCTTTCCTTTTCCAGTCTTTCCTAATCACCTTTAGCAACCTTTCACACCTTGTTCCACTCTTTTTTTCCATTCCTTGCAACCTATTCTCGGTCTCGAACACCTAAGTGTCCTTCTAGAGTCGGTTTTGAGTGCTATTTACTTTTGCTCGCCTTTCTCGGTTCATTTGACAAGGGTGCCTTATACGACTTAGTGAAGAAAAAAAAAAAAAAAAACGCTGCCCTCTTTGCCGCTCCTCGATTTTCACTTGATGTATGCTTACATGAAGTAAATCAGGGACCTTTAATTTTCAATCCGAGATCGAACGCATTATTGTCCGTCCAAACCGAAAAGGAGGCAAATCTCTTTAGGTGGTCACTCGATAGAAAACCTTGAAGAAGCTTGCAAGGAAGAACTTGAAGAAACCGTTATCACAATGGTGACAATAGACGGTCATTAGCGATTATGCTATGCCGGGAGCCATCACGGTAAACCTCCGCCAGTAGCCTTGCTCGAAATCGCAGCAGACCACTTCGAGCCGAGACTGGTCTTATTCGGATGCTTCAAAGATGCATCTATCTTTATGGTCTACCTTCGAAAATCCGCATAATCATGTCCACGCCTTCCCGGAGATCTGTGACACGACCCGCATTCAAGGAGTTTCGAGGATGCTATAAAATTAAAGCTTTTCCTTTCTCTCTCATGAGGAGAAGCAAAAGAGTGGTATAACTCTTTAACCCTCGATCTATTACCACTTGGGCGGGACTCGAGAAGGAGTTCCTAAGTCGATATTTTCCACCCTCAAAGATCGCCCAATGCCTCGATCGACATTTTACCTTCCAATGTAAAATGGATGAGTCATTCTTCGATGCTTGAAGCGCTTTCAAATCTCTTTTGCGTCATTTGCCCCCTCATCATGGCCTAGATCTACAACGTCAAGTCAACACTTTCTTTAGTGGTTTGACCGAACTAACCAAAGGGATGGTGAATAGTTCATCCTGAGGAGCTTTTACGAAGAAGACACCCGGCGAAGGTTGGGCTTTATTTGAAGATATAGCTAGATATAACTATGCTCCTTCATATCGAGCAATTACTGACCCGTCTGTTCCAAAGATTGAGGAAGTCAATTCTCGAAATCGTGATCGCCATCGCAGCAGCGGCGGTGGCGCTCTTACTCTGTCCCAAAACAAATCACACCTACTCCTCCTTATCAACGAGCGCTCATGTTCATGTGCTGCATCACAATGTTGCGGATTTGTCACGTGATTGACCAATGTCAATTCAATCCCCATCACGAATTACCAAGTCAATGCTTTGTCCAAAGTATGAGACAAGACACTCCGATTATTTGCCGGACTTGTGGTCTAAAGGGCCACACTTCTAGCTTGTCCCCTAAACAGGAAAATGATGAAGTCAATGCTTTTTCCGTCAAAAAACCAACGATTCCCAAATCAATTTTCTTCGGCTAGAATAACTTTCGAATCGTGGTTATAACCAAAACCGAAATTTTAATCAAAACTCTGGTTATAATCAGAATCAAAATTCCAACTCGAACTATCAAAATTCCAATCGAAATTACTCTCAAAACCCGAATCAGAGTTCGAATTCTCAACAGAGGTTCAATCAGGCATGGCACCGCCAACACCAATTCTCCTTATCAAAACCGGTCTAATCAACATCCTCCCGGATTTCAAAATCATCAAGGGCCATCTGGGTCCAATGATGCTCCTACCAGATCTGATTTTGAGGAGCAACAAAAAACTATTAAAAATCTGGAGAGGCAGTTGGGACAGTTAGCTGAGCAGCTAGCTTCACGACCTCGTGGTCATCTGCCCGATTTCACGAAAAGAAATCCAAAGAGGCGCCAAGTGGCCCAAGCCGATTTGAACCCAAACCGTGTCTTGATCGACACCAACCACCCCTTATGGTAGGGAGGAAACTAGTGCCATGAATTTAAGATCCGCACTCAACTTCAAGGAAACCCCGATTCAACCGAGAACTGTGGAAATGAGTAGACCCTCTCTACCATCGATTCGGTGGGAGGGAAGTTGAGAAGACCCAATCCCCAATCTGGGTGAAGAAAAGAGGAAGATGAGATAGAAATCGAAGAAAGAATTCGGGTGGTGACCAGACGATCGAGAAATCAAGAAGTGAGTCGAGGAGGATCCTTGACAAGTAAGAAGACGGTGAGATGGAAGGATTTAGAAGATAAAGTCATTAGTGCCTCTTCTAAGAAAGTTTTTTCAAGAAGAATTGAAGAAACTTCCATTTCCACCAAGGAAGAAAAACATCACTTTATGCGAGGACAAGAAGTACGAGAAGGTACTCAACCTTCCTAAAAACACTCAAGTTAATCTACCTTTATCTCGATGTGTTGGTTGAGATGCCCAAATACACCAAATTCATAAAGGATGTAGTCTCATCTAAAAAGAAGTTGGAGAGTATGGAAAAGGTAACCAAAGTGAAGATTGTTCAATGATGAGTTATGAAGAGTTACCAATTAAGAAAGATGATCCTGGGCGATTCGTCCTTACTTTGCAAATTGGAGGTCTCATTTTCCCTAATTCTTTATGTGATTTAGGAGATTCAATTAGTCTTATACCTTTATATGTGTGTCACGGCTCAATTAGACCATCTTTTGGAACCTACCACTATGAGTATTCGGGTTCACAGACAGATCATCCAAGAAAGCAACAGGATTTTAAAGGATTTGTTGGTTCAGTCGATCGATTTACCTTTCCTATGGATTGGTATGTCTTAGACATCCAACAACCCAATACACCCTCGATTCTTGGGCGACCTTTTCGCATCTCATCGCTAGAGCCCTCATTGATTGTGATGACGGTGCTAAAGTAACTTTGTGTTGGAAATGAAGAAGTGAGCTATAGTGTATCTAAAGCTATCAAAAGACCTTCCGAATGTCCAACCGGCTACTCTATCGAGGAATCATTTGATGATTTCGGTGATTTTCTAGAAGAGCAAGTCCTTGCGATGGATTCTGAATACTGAACGCTTGATCGATAATCCGAACCAATATGGTAGGATAGATTTGAATGAGCTTGGAGTGAGACCGAAGATGAAGTTGTAGTGAGTAAGAACCTTTCGCCTTCAGGAGGAAGTAGATTTATTAGAAGCTATGTTGCTCTCTCTAATAATTTGCAAAGTAAAGTTTTAAAGTCTAGTTTGGAAGACCCTCCGATTGACCTCGTGTTAAAACCGTTATCAAACATTTAAAGTATGTTTTCCTGAGAGAGGTGATCGGCTTCCGTTAATTGTTTCCGCTAAGGTGACGAGAGGAAGAAGAAGCGAAGTTGTTGGCCGTCTTGAAAAGAAATGAGAAAGCTTTTGGGTGGCGGTAGGAGATATCGAGGTATATCTCCGACGCGTCAGATGCACAAGATAAAAATCGAAGAAGGAGCCAAGCATATTAGACAACCTCAAAGACGGCTAAATCCCACACACGCAGAGGTGGTGAAGAAAGAAATCATCAAGTTGCTTGATATGGGGATCATATATGCAATAGTGACAGGTGATTGGGTGTCCCCACGCAGTGGTCCCTAAGAAAGGTGGTATCACCGTTGAAAAAATGACAAGGGAGAAGAAGTCGCGTTGAGATTAGTCACCGGTTACCGTGTGTGTATCGACTATAGAAATCGAACGAAGTAACCATGAAGGACCACTTCCTCTCCCTTCATTGACCAAATGCTCGAGCGTTTGGCGAGGACACCCTTTATCAAGCTGGGCGGATACTCCGGTACTTCGAGATCCCTATAAACCCCGTTGATCGTGAAAAGACAACCTTCACCGCCTGTATGGTACTTTCGCTTATAGCGAATGCCGTTCGCCTCTGTAATGCTCCGGCCACTTTTCAAAGATGCATGTTAGCAATTTTTGACGGGCTAATTGAGAAATGAATGGAGGTCTTTATGGACGACTTCTCGTGTTTGGTAACTCATTCGATGATTGTCTTGCTAATCTGGACAAGGTGCTTAACAGATGTGTGGAGAAGAACCTAATCCTCAATTGGGAAAAACGCCACCTTATGGTGGATGAAGGGATTGTTCTTGGCCATAAAATTTCAGCTAAGGGCATAGAAGTTGATAGGGCCAAAATAGAGGCCATAGAAAAGATGAACTACCCTAAGAACGTGAAAGAAGTGAGGAGTTTTCTTGGTCACGTCGGCTTCTATAGAGATTCATTCAAGATTTCTCCAAGATCTCAAAACCTCTATCAACTCTACTTAAAGAGGACGTGCGTTTTCAACTTCGACAATGATTGCAAGTGTGCCTTCAAAGAGCTTAAACATCGCTTTGATCTCCGCTCCGATTCGATCTCTCCGGATTGGAACTTACCATTCGAATTAATGTGTGATGCTTCCAACTACGCCCGTTGGTGCGGTTTTGGGGCAAAGACTTAATGGTAAATTCCAACCTATCTACTATGCAAGCCATACCCGAATCCGGCACAAGCAAACTACACTACCACGGAAAAGGAACTTTTAGTCGTTGTCTTTTCTATGGACAAGTTCGGTTATTTATCAAGCCAAGGTGATTGTCGGACCGATCACGCAACTCTGCGCTATTTGATGAATAAAAAGGATGCAAAACCGAGACTCTGCGTTGGATCTTACCTCAGGAGTTTGATGTTCATATTAAAGATATCAAGGGTAGTGAAAACACGATGAGCGCACCACATATCAAGAGTGTTGCCCGTAGTAGAGGAAAATCCACAAGACATCGATTTATATTGCCCCTTTGAGAGTGTTATGTCTGCGTGAATAGTTGCACGTCGATCCTCCATGGTATTCTTCAATCGTTAATTACCTCCATTCCCAATATCTCGAATCCCAAGTTTTAGATCGTGAGGAGAAGAAGAAATTCTTCTCGATCTCAAGTATTATGTCCGGGAAGAACCGTATCTTTTAAACTCAGTAAAGATGGGTTGCTTCGCGGTGTGTCCTCGAATCGAGCAACGGGACATAATTGAACAATGTCATAGTGGTCCCACCTGGCGGCCACTTTGGTCCCTGAAGACCGTTGCGAAGATATTCCAATCTGGTTTTTACTGCCTCGATTTTTAAGGATACCAAGCCTTTTGTAAAGGCCGTGATAGGTGCCAAAGAACCGGTGCTTTGACAAGGAGGTATGATATGCCGTTAAAACCCATTCTAGAGTGTGAGGTGTTCGATGTCCTGGGATTGACTTTATGGGTCCCTTCCCATCCTCAATGCGGGAATAGATACATCCTAGTCTGTGTAGACTATGTGTCTAAATGGGTGGAGGCTATCGCCACCCCTCACAATGACCATAAAGCGGTCATGAAATTCTTAAAGAAAACATTTTTGCCAGTTTGGTTGCCCGAGAGCCTTAATCGGCGGCGAGGGGCGCTTTTTGTAATCGACCACCGGACAAAGTATTAGAGAAATATGGTGTTCGGCATAAAACCGGTACACCGTACCATCCTATGACAAGTGGTCAGGTGGAGCGTAGTAACCAGAGCCTCAAGAAGATCTTAGAAAAAACGGTTAACAGTCATCGGAAGGATTGGAGTCTGAAATTGGATGATGTACTTGACGTCACCAAACCAGACCTTAGAAATGGCGTCAAGAAAGGGACAGACCTTTTCTAGGTTAGACGGATCCTAACCGGCAAGTGTACCGGTCAAATCAGTAGTGATAAAGTGGTGAGTCAGGTGTCGAATCCTCAGGGAAAAAAAGTGGTAATTCTTTTAAGTGTGGTTAAACACCAAAGAGCTGCTATTAACTCGATCTAAACCGCAATTTTATAACACAGATTACTACTACTCTAACCAACATAAAATAAATGCGTAATTTAAAAGTTATTTTAATATAATATATATAGATGTACATAAATAGTAAAATATATATATATATATATAAATATATAGATACCAATATATAGTTTATAGACTAGACTAGCCAAAGTATATGTAATCAATTTATTCGATCTTTTCAATTAATAGAATGTGTTCGATCTTCCTTTTTATTAGGTCCAATTGAGTAAATGAAACGGTGTACTCCTAATGTCAACAATTCCTCCTCACACGAGCGTATGAAATTGTCATATGTCAAATTGTCATCAGTCCAATGTCCACAACTGCCCCATGCTAAACTTAGTTAGTCAAAACAGGTACCGAGTACAAATCTACCCCGGATAAAAGAGGTGATTCCATTTGTCAGATGGCCGATGTTATTCAAGAGGCTCCGGTTGTCAAGCGGATCGATTTAATACAAACGGTGTAGTTTCAATTAAACTGTGATTTTAACATTATTAAGATCTCGAGTACAAATTTTAATAAGATTTGTTTTACTAGGACAAATCTGCCCCCGGGTAGGAAATAGGATTCCGTTAATCGACGGCCATTTTTACCCTCCGGTTTTTCTATTTTTACTCATATCCTCGACTTCTCCGGTCGGTTCATCGCCAGGTTATATGTGGTATTCATCCCGATTGATTACTTCATTCGAATATGTTATCTTTACGTAGCGAAATAGAAAAAGATTCATTTTAACTCAATTTTGATCATTTTTATTTTAACATCATTCTTTTAACGAAAAGATCGAAATAATACGATTACATAACTTTGGCTAGTTATTAGATTTAGCCTAATAACATTATAAAAACTAAAAAGAAGAAAATAACAAACATAAACATAATTATTATAGAAATTACCCGATTACAAGCTGGCGACTCGTAAATCGTCTTTTTTCCGGACATTACAACGACTTCAAAGAACACCGAACTTCCGATAATTTCCGAGCATTACTACGATACTACTACTACTAATTTATTTTGGCATAAAGCCTATTTACAAACTAAGAAAGGAGAAGAAAAAGAGAAAGAAGAGGAGAGAATATATATAGAATATTGTATATATATATTGGTACACTCTAAATGAGTCTCTCTTTGCTCCCCTTTTATAGATTTTCTTCCTTCCCGGACCGGTCCTCGAAAATCACGGATCGGTCCGGTGTAATGATGGCAATCATTACGAGCTTAGTTGCAAGCATGTGCCCCATGTTACCCTAATCATTACTTAGCATGTGTTGTAATTATATATAATTATATATAATTACACACTATCTTCTAAAAATCGTAACTTGAATTCTTGATATCGAAATGACATAATCGAACTTCCGTTGAAAAGCTCGTTGAATTCTCTACAACTTTCATCAAGACCATTTCTTCGAAAACGTATTCTCGATGAGCCATTTGTATTATACGCCCTTTTCGAGATTCGAAACAATTATTCTCTTGATCATTTATATCGGTGACGCTTTATAACTCCCTTTCAACAACTTGAATTGACTTCAAAAGTGTCTCAGACTTCGAGATTTCATTCATCTTAGGATTACGCAATGAAATAAACAAAAATACCCGTGTAAAATAGACACAATATTCCGGTCATTAAAACCGTACAAAAACTACAACTTTTATTATAAATACTAACTTTTACTACTAACTATACTAAACTATAAAGATTAATAATTTATACTAATTATATCATAATTTTAGATATTTTACATAGAATTTGTCAACAAAACGTAATAAAATCACGTAAATTCAATCATATAAAAATAATACATCGATCTTGTGGGCTTACAGGTGATGACTTACAAGACACCTATGGGTACATCTCCGTATCAAATGGTTTATGGAAAGCCATGTCATTTGCCGGTCGAACTTGAGCATAAAGCTTATTGGGCGACGAAGTTTTGAACTTTGATTCCAAAGCTTGTGGTGAGCACAGACTTCAAGCAGATGCATGAGCTAGATGAGTTCAGCTCCAGCCTATTAGAGCGCCAGTGAGTAAGGGCGAGAATGAAGTCGCTCCATGATAAGAAAATTAAGCAAAGAGAGTTTCATGCGGGAGAGCACGTCTTGCTATACAATTCCAGGTTACATTTGTTTCTTGGAAAGCTACGGACACGGTGGTCCGGCCCGCTTCGAGATTTTGCAAGTCTTTCCAAGCGGAGTGTTGGAGCTAAAAGGAATTGGTGATCGACCGTTTAAGGTAAATGGTCAAAGGTGCAAACATTACATTGGTCTACCAAAGGAGGCACCTTTGATTGTTCGGTTCCTCGACATATTTGAGTGTGTGAATCCTGAAGTCGATGACTTTAAAGAGTTTGCACCAGATTTATTCACCGAGGCCGTTATCGAATCACCAGCTGAAGTCTTCGCTGGAAGTTGGGATATGGAGCAGTATTGGAAGGAAATGCATCCAAGAGGGAAGGGAAGGAGGAGGAAATCAACGGCTAGAAAGATTAAAGGAGCCTGGGAGAGTTTGAAGAGCAGGATGCCCTGCATGCATGGTTGTTTTCGTGGTTACATTGCTGACAAGAGCTCTTTTGATAGAATGACCGCCGAAACGTCAAGTGGCCCGATCCGGTTGAACTTACAATGGTTGTCGAGCCGCCGACAATAATCGGAAGCGCTACTAGGAGGCACCCTGATATCCTTTTCCTTTTTCTTTTCTTCTCGCTTGTTTTGTTTGGTTGTTTTCCGCTTTTCTTTCTAGCTTCGATGAGTGTGGTCCATTTCTCGTGCTTCGATTGACTAATGAGATGGTGATGATGACGATCGTTATCCCTATGGAGTCCCTACACACGAAGTTCTTTGGGATGACCGAGCCCGAGTTCGAGTTTGTCGGTCGGATCCACGCCATTTCCTTGGATGATGGTCCGGGTGGCTTGCGAGTCTTGGATGCGGATATCGATATTCTCACCCGAGTCCGGACTTTCACCTTTGTTATCGTCGTGCCACCATCTCTCTCTGGTGGAGATGGAGAGTGGACCATTGAGGAAATCGAAGATGACTTAGAGGCCATTCACGATCCTCAATGACCCGTTTAGCCGATCTCATCTTGGTACTTTCGAGGATGAGCTTGTTCGGGGATAGAGCTAGTTTGGAGAAGATTGGAACTTACAAAGATGACTACGACCTGGCTCGCCATCGACGTGCTTCGCCGCCTCATACGCTTGATAGATTGGTCCTCGCCTACTAGTTAGTTAGTAGTTAGTTAGTGTTTGCTTCTAGTTAGTGTTTGGTTTGCATGTTGTTTAAGTCGAACGCCCGCTTTCTTTGAATAAAGCCGTTGTTCTTTGATTAAACATTAGTTGATGTGGATATTTTCATTTGCACTTATATAGCACTATCTTATTACATAGATGTTCTGTACTTTCTCGTTTCATCCTTTCATCTATGCATCCTTGTTAATTACATGTTTATACTATGCAATCGTGTTCTCCTTTCTCTACAACTATCTCGTGCATGCTTCCCGATTTCCCCAAATATTTTGGTGTGTCTATCAAGTAATGCAGTTACTTTAAGCTATTTAGTCGATACAAGCCTTCTACATACGAAGTCGCTGTTCTTTTCATCTTTGCACTTGCTTTCAACGATCCGACCTTTATAAATCAGCTAAGTACTTTACTCTACCTTATCTCTGCACAACTTGAGGACATGTTGTGTTTTAAGTGTGGGGGAGGAGATAAATTGTGTACCTATATACCTTCGCTCATATCATGATAAGTTCAATGCAAAATGCACAAAAAGTTGAAAATTTTGTTTTATCCCGAGTGAACAACTACATGCCTATGTTCAATGTTTAAACTTAATGGGTGCCTTATATTGTGTATGCTAGATGAGTTAGAGGTTCACCTGACCCTTATTTCACGTGCCTTATCAGATGACGAGCTAATTTTTTTAAAAAAAAAAAAAAGTTAGATCCATATAGGTTAAGCATTCCTTGATTAGCTTATACTATGTGCTCAGTGCTATATTTCGTAATAGTTTGGATTTAAATTCAAAGTATGACATATTGTGAATATCATAGAGTTTGAATGTGATAAGTAAGTCATTGCCAAAGTCTTGAAGTAGTAATAATAAATAATTCATTACTTGAGGCATTATGCTCAGGAGGTTTGTATAGCTCATGGCTTAGAACCAACCGCCACCAGAAATCTCAGTATAAGTAATGCTAATTAATAATAAATGTGTGTCGGAAGTCGGTTTATGATTTGAGTGAAGTAGGGCGTATCACGAACGCCCTATACCACTATGACGACTAATAGCTCACGGCATAAATGAAAAGTCGCCTTATGATTTGGGTAGTTAGGGCATATCTCAAAATGTCCTATTCTACTATGACGGGCAAGAGCTCATTTTTGATGTGTGTTAAAAGTGAATTTGAAAAAATGTATAATAACTCGAAAAAAAATCAAGACTTGGCCAATGATGATTTTATACCCAGTATAAAATCTTATGATATGTTGTAGAATCATCCTCTAAGTATGTCGAAATGGTTTGATTACTTTCTATTATCTTTCGCGTGCACATCCGAAAGTCCATCTATGCTTAACTTAAGTGTGATACTAGCTAGTTTTGCTTGAATTCAATTCAAGTTGGGATCTAGTGGAAGTTTGATATGGCTCTTGCACGCAAACACTTGGGTGAATTTCTACTTAGATACTATGCACTATATTTGGTATCCACCTGTTCTTTAATTCTGAGCTAGGTCTTGTTTTGTTTTGCTCGGGACGAGCAAGGGTTAAGTGTGGGGGAGTTGTTAAGGGTGAAATTTATGGTTTACTCTACAATATTTCCGTAACAATATCCTCGTTATTTAAATGGTTTTTATAGAAAATCATTGGTTTTATCTAAATATTGAGCAAACGCGTTTAAGAAGCGTCTAAGTGCAAAAGTGGTAGTTTTACGTGATTTTATAGGTAAATACCGTTATATCCGTGATATTACATTTTTGCACATCTTTATCGTGATTGTAGGTACCTAAATATGTCATGAGAATTGATGGGATGAGCTTAAACAATGATGTTTGATTGAAGTGAAAATGGAAAGAAAGAGATACAAGAGGGTGAAGATGGAATAAAGCTTGGGAAAATCCGTAAGCGACTCGTAATACGACGGGCTAGTCAAAAGGCGTTTTACAAGAAGAGTCCTTAATGAAAGTTGTAGAGTTTTCCGAGAGCTTAATTATGACGTTCGGATCATAATTTTTGGAGGTCTACAACTCAAGATATGAATTTTAGAAGTTTGAGTTCAAGAAAGAAGCAAACGGGCGTCTGGAACTTTTGTGCAAAGAACCGACTTCAAAGATATCTATAAATACCACAGCTTTTAACCCTAATCACATATATTCATACACAGCCGCAATTCACAACAGAGAAGGGCCGACTTTTTCCTTTTTTTTTTCCTTTATATTTTCATTCCAAAAAACACAATTAGGGTGTAAATTTCTCAACAATGAGGAGCTAATTTCTTCATCAAGCAAACTAGGGGAAGCGTTTCAAACGGATTTTGGTTTCAGATTATTGTATTGATTGATTTCTATCAAAAAAAGGTTAGAACTTTTGTATCGTTTTCATATCGTTTTTACATTTCGATCGATAGATTATTTGTATGATTCGACAATCCGTTGATGACGATCAATGGAACCCTGAGTCACTATGCAAAAGTTTGAATCTTTTAAACCAAATTATAACGAAAGTTGTGGTTTAAACGGTTTAGATTTTTGGATATTGATAAATATCCCCACCTAAGAACGTTAAAGGATCAATCTTTGATAAAAGATTGTGAATAAAATCATCTAAGCCATTAGAGATTTGGGCATTCGGTTAGGTGTAATAATCGTAACCTTGGGATAGAATCATTTGATTAATAGTTTGAAACCGGTATTTGTTTGATTCGTGGAACCGTGTTTGCTTGCTTTTATATCACTGCATTTGGATAATTGTTCAAGCCTTCACCCTAGTTGTTAATTATTATTTTTCTGCGTTTTTACTGTTCATCGCACTGTTCACTTTCGTTTTTACTGTTCATTGTTTCGCAATTAGTATAAACTCGTGACATTTGCAACTAAAACTTGAATCGATACAACCCCAATTCCCCGTGATCGACTCCGGTTACACCATTTTGCTACGACCTTGCACTTGAGGCCACGACCGGATTATAAATTTTTATAACTTGTTTTGATCGTTTTATTTATTATAATCCGTTTTCTACAACAGACCGTTAAATAAGTATCGTAAAAAAAAAGGCAACACAATGTCCTTTTGTTAAGAAATAGGTGTGACATGTGGTTTATTGTGTGGTACGACAATTGGCATACAATTGTGTGGACACTTGGTTTAGTGGGTGTAACCACTATGTGTTGGTACACTATTAATTATTTCCTAGCTGTAGTGCTGTGTAATATCTATGGTAAAAAATCTAATGAAAGATTATATGTTTGGAATGTTTCCTCTCTGTTAAATCTTTCTTGGTATCAGAGCTAGACCGGTCCGGCGTTCATGGCCACCGGCGGGACTCCAGCGCCCACTATTAACACAACAACAACTCCCACTGACGGAGTCGCAATCTCCACTACTGTTTCAACGCAAGGTATTCCGACACAACCGTTGCATGTCGCTTTCTTAACCGAGCGCCTCCTTTTCTTCCTCGAGATGAAGTTGTTACCGAATACCACCCATAGTATGATTTCTTCAAATTTTTCCACCCACACCATCCTTAGTGGCATTAATTTTGGAAGATCGGACTCACATCCGCTGGTTTTGCGTCCCGGCGGTTTGAATCCACCATTTATGGGATCCGTAAGTCCACACACTTCTTCATCTCTCGCTTAGGCCACCATTCTCTCGGTAATTTAAATCAAGGTTGTACCATTAAGTTGGATCGAGTACCTATTTACTTGTGGAGTTATACTATTTTGCCTATTTTTTGTGGTTATAAGTTAAAAGATCATCTACTTAGTCCTGCTCCGGTCCCGAATGATCATTTTTCTCGATTTACACTTCTCAATCCTTCCCCGAGCTCAGTCAGTGAAGAATGGGCAACCAAGGATCATCTTCTCTTGGGATGGTTACTAAGTTTCATGACTAAGCAAGCTTTATTAGAGGTTGTAGGTTGCAGTACTGCCTATGAAGTGTGGACAACTCTGGAAAACCTATTCAACAGTAGATCTGAGTCTCGGATGCTAGAGTACAAAGATGTACTTGCTAATGCTTCAAAAGGCTCCAAATCTATGTCGGGTTATCTAGCTCAAATGAAATCATACTCAGATAATTTAACTGCAGCTGGGTACCCAATTACTAAGTCTGAATTTATTCTGGCAACTCTAGGAGGTATGGATCGAGATTATGAATCGGCTATAGTGAACATCACCTCTAGAGTTGGATCTCTCAGCTGGCAAGATGTGCAGTCACAATTAATGACACATGAGAGATTGATTGCAAGACTAAATCCTACAGCCAATACTGGTTTGATGAATCCCATTGCAAATCTAGCTCAAAGGTCTCTACCTAGGAACAACAACAGGCCACCTTATCAGAACCCTAATTCTAGAAGAGGAAGAGGTAGGAGTGGCAGAGGCAGAGGCATGGGAGGTGGTAGAAATTCTGGATATGCAGGAAACAAAATGGTTTGTCAATTTTGTGGAAAGAGTGGTCACATTGTGACATCCTGTTGGCACAGGTTTGAGGAAGATTTTGTTCCTCCCAGCAACAATAACAACAATGGACCTAAGCAAGTATCTGCCTATCTAGCTAGCCCTCAGTCTGTTGGTGATCCTGCGTGGTATATGGACAGTGGAGCTACAAACCACCTTACTGCTGACTTGAACAACCTTCATCTTGGTGCATGTTACAATGGTTCAGAATATGTGGCTGTTGGTAATGTGAGCAATTGCCTATTCTTCATATTGGCCAAACCTATCTTTCCACTCTAAAACCACACACCACCTTAGTTTTGAATGACTTATTACATGTTCCCCTGATTACAAAAAATCTGATTAGTATTTCCAAATTGCTTGCTGATAATTGTATTACAGTTGAATTTAACCCTAATTCATGCTGTGTGAAGGACAAGAAAATAGGGACACTGCTTCTCACAGGAGTGCTCGAGGATGGTCTGTGTCAGATTATGGCTCCTCCTCCACAAAATGAGATCTCCCTTCACTCCAAATTCAAGTCACCCCAGTCCACTGATCTGCTGTCAAGTTGTCAGTCTAGTGTGTCTGTTTCTCAGTCTTGTAATGTTTTGTTGAGTTATGTCAATGTTAACCAAGACCCTAATGTTTGGCACAGAAGGCTTGGTTACCCTTCCAAACAGGTCTTGAGTCAAGTCTTAAAACTATGTAATGTTGACATTAATGAAAGTTTAAATTTCTGTGATGCTTGCCAATTTGGCAAAGGACATGATTTACCTTATTCTCCCTCTAATTCTCATGCTTCTGAGGTTCTTGATTTGATCCACTCTGATCTTTGGGGTCCAGCACCCATAAAATGTACATCTAGTTTTTTGTATTACATTCATTTCATAGATGACTGGTCCAAATATACTTGGATATTCCCTTTAAAAGCTAAATCTGATGTCTATTTTGTGTTCCTTCAGTTTAAAACCCTTGTTGAAAACCAGTTTTCTAAGAAGATTAAATGTGTCCAAACCGACCTGGGGAAGAATATATAACTCTTGAACCCTTTTAAAAGAACAAGGCATCCAGTTTAGACACCCTTGTCCTCATGCCCACCAACAAAATGGTAGGGCAGAGAGAAAACATGGGCATATTGTGGAACTAGGGTTGACTCAGTTGGCACATGCTTCACTTTCCCTCAGATTCTGGTGGGATAGTTTTGTTGAAGCTGTGTCTAATATCAATATATTACCTACATCAGTCCTTCACCACAAGTCTCATTATCAAGTCCTGTTCAGCAAACTGCCTGACTACAAGTTATACAAAATCTTTGGATGTGCATTTTTTCCCCATTAAGACCCTTCTCATCCACTAAGTTTAAGTATCATACTAGTAAATGTACCTATCTGGGCATCAGTCCCATACATAAGGGATACAAATGCTTAGATTCTGGTGGTAGGATCTTTATTACCAGGAATGTTGTGTTTAATGAGTACAAGTTCCCTTTTTAAAGAAGGCTTTACACAAGGTCTTAATAGATATGTAGTGACTGATCCTGATCTTTCAACTTGGTTTTCTCAGATCTCTTCTCGAGCCATCATCCGAGCAGGACATGATTGAAAGAGGCACTGTGAGAACAAGTGTTGCTGCTACTCCTACACATGAGGTACACTCTCCTACTTCCTCCCTTATTGCTCCTAACTGTACTTGTGATATTACACCTACCTTTAATTCCTTTACTCCACTAGACTCACCAGAAGTTTCTGAAAATGTGTCTAGTCCTATCAACACCACACCTAGTCCTTCCATATCACCTGTCCCTAGCCCTACCAGTAAACCAGATCCTGAATCTATACCAGATTAACCCATAGCAGGCCATCCTATGCAAACACGTTCCAAATGTGGAATTTTCAAACCTAAAACCTACTCATCACAACTCAAAACCTCTATCCTGCCTGCTCACCTTACTGAACCTGTCAAAGTTTCAGAAGCATTGTCTTGCACTGAGTGGAAGAATGCCATGTATGCAGAGTATAATGCCCTTCTGAGAAATGAAACCAAGACCGTGGTACCACCTTCAAACAGTCAAAACCACATTGGATGCATATGGGTATTCAAACTTAAAATGAAGCTTGATGGTACAGTCCTTAAACATAAGGATAGGTTGGTATCAAAAGGGTTCCATCGACATATGGAGTAGATTTCACTTTGAAAACTTTCATCCAAAGGGCCTAAGCCTCCATTATTAGGGTAGTTCTTGCCCTAGCTGTGAACTTGAATTGGCATATTCACCAGGTTGATATTGATAATGCATTTCTGAATGGTCCCTTGATGGAGAATGTTTATATGATCCAGCCAGAAGGCTCTGTGGACAAGGAAAAACCTAACTATGTGTGTAAACTGAATAAGGCTCTATATGGGCACAAACTAGCTCCCAGGGCATGATTTGGTGCACTAAGACAGCAAATGCACATTTGGGGCTTCAAACAATCAGTAGCAGATTCCTATATGTTTATCTTGAAAACTGATACTCGCTCTCTGTATGTGTTAGTTTATGAAGATGACATCTTGGTGACTGGAAGCTCACAACAACTGATACAAAAGTTTGTGAAAATGTTGAATGCCAAGTTTGCCCTGAAAGACCTTGGTTCCATCACACACTTCATTGGGATGGAGGCACATAAAAACTCTGATGGTCTTTTTTTGTCTCAAATGTTAGGAAATCACTAGTTTAACGCAGCGGAATTTAAAATATTGATTTCATTTTCTAGATCGTCTTCGTTTAATGCAATAAACACGTTAAGTAGTTTGACGGAATATACCTTGGATGATCTATAAGATTGTCGCTTTGACCGTCAACGGAGAGTAGTACAGTGCGCAAGCCGTCCACACGTCCGGCCTCTATCGATATCCACACGAACTCCTCACCGGAATCCCTCTTGGATTGCTACCGGAAAAACTCTGGTTGCTAGACCGGCATTTTTCCTCTCTCTAACTCTCTATTGGAAGCTCTCTATTTTACTCAAGAACTATTAGCTCTTGGAATTGTGTTGTACAAAAAAGCTTGACACCCACTTCCTATTTATAGGGAAAGTGGCGCCCCAGACTAGAGTAGAGGAGAAGAAAACATTTTCATATTTTATTTTTTGTATTTATTTTATTATATGATTTTTTGTATTTTATTTTTTGTATTTATATTATTATATGATTATTCATGTGATATAACCATGTCATTTATCATATTCATGAATTCCACTCCTAGCATATGCATACATGTAGAAAATTAATATTGACATTAATTAGACATGTATGAACACGATAATTAATTTAGATTAAAAATAAATTTAATTAATTAAAGAAAACGGAATTTTATAGGGATATAAAATTAACATGATAAATTTAATTTAGGATTATAAATCCTTCGGGGTTTTGGTTATGTAGTGGCTACATAAACTAGATTTTTGATAATCAAAAATTGGAAAATCATGAAAAATTGGACACCAACTAGACGGTATTTGAAACCGATAAGATGGTGATTGTTTTTCATGATTTATTGTTTCGGTTATTGAAAATTTTTGAGATCCTAAATTTTTATCATGATAAAATTAGGACTTTAAAATTCATTAATAAATTTTTGGTGTGTAGTGACTACACAAGAGATTTCTAAATAATCGACAAATTGGAAAATCATGAATATAGTGTCACTAGTTTGACGGTATTTGGAACCAATAAACTAGTGGGAGCTTTGAATTTGTGATTTATTGTTTTTCGATTTGGTGGGAAATTAATAAGTACTAACATATTAGGATTATAAAATTCTTGGTGAATTTTAATTGTGTAGCGTTTACACAAAGAATTTATAAATCCATAAATTGGAAAATCGTGAATATAGTGACATTAGTTAGACGGTATTTGGAACCGATAAACTAATGGGAGGATTAAATTAAATATTCATGATCTATTTTTTTGGGATTGTTAGAAAATTCTAAAATCCTAATGAGACTACCTAATTTTCAAAATAATGAGTGGGAGCGGGGAATGTGACAACCAACCCCACGGACTCTACTGTTGACACATGCACATGAGAGAATGGTGACGCCTCATGCCGCGTTGATTTCGGCCCCTTGAGGGTGGCTTTCACCGTTATCAAAATTCAAGGCTTGGTCTCCAAAATGATAGGATTTTGGATACTCGTCGAGTCACTGACCGACCCTGAGGCGGCATACTCGGGGCGTACTTTGAGATCTGAAACAGTAGGTAACACTCTAAAGGATATTTTAGTAAATATCTTGGCTGAAAAAGGAAGGTAATAAGCAATTAAATAGAGATGTCCGATTTTCAGTTAGTTGTTGAGAGAGATTGTCTCAATTTAATCGTCACCTCTTTGACCTACCCTGAGGCGGCACTGTAGGTGTGAGATTAAATCCTTGGAATGGTAGGATCTGCATGCATGACATCACGTTTATAATTCCTAAAATTATTATATGTTATGGTGTATGATTTGATTTACATTTCTGTCATAATTTATTTTTGCAACTACATATCATCTCAAGGTATCTAAACTGCTAAACATATTATATTGACTAATAACGACTTCGTAAAAGTGGAAAAATAACAAGAACGTTGAACTCATAAATCGAGAATGAAAATTAATTTTTCGGAAGAGGATGTTCCTCTTGAGTTTATTTAACTTAAGTGACATTGATAAGTATGTCACTCTCACACTCATGATGAGCGAGAGGCAAAACAAAATTTGTTCTAAGATGACGAGAATGATTTGGTATCAATCTTACTAGACATCCCACGCTCACAAGTAGTGGCTACTCAAATGAATCGCTAGTTCATGGCCATTTCCTTTATAGTAAGCCAAGAATGGGAAGGTAAATGTCTACAAGTGTAAGTCATCTAAGCTAAATAAGTTAAAGGCAAAACCGAAATATTAATTAAAGAAAGTAAAGGATAAGGAAAGTGATTTCGGATCACCAACCTATGAATCCTTGCAGACTTTCTTAACCAAGTAATTTGACTCAGAAGCTAAAGTTCTTTTGTAAGAACAAGGTAGTTGGGCATTCATGATGAAGAAAAGACAACGGGCAGTTATTTCAGCTAAGATAGTGGGAGTGATATAAGGAAATAAATTTCAGGTTTTAATCTTTGAATACAACAAAAATTCAATTTCTGTTTTCAGTTTCGTTGGAACAAATGGATTCACTTTCACATCGATAACTTAGATGCCTTAAAGAAATTGAATATGACATTTGTATACGATTCTGAGACTCGGACTTTTGTCTGATAAAGTCAGAACCACTAAGTAATGATGAAAAAGTATATGTAACACATCATAAACTATTAAGACAAATGGTTTCCATATTTAAATAAATGATTCTTCAGCATCTATTAATTAGTGCATATATCCTAAAGATAAGATCTGAAGACTGGCTAAGGGTGATTCTTATCTCCCAGTCTAAGAACACTATCTCAAAGGAAAAATGACTAAGTAACCTTTTATTTGGAAATGGTAATAGAGCTGAAGAAGAATCACAACTTGTTCATATTGACTTTCGGGGACTTGTGAATGATACAAGCTAGTGGGAGCTTTTGATTGGTAGACACTTTGTCTGACGACTACTCGAAATGCCGATTAGCTTATCTGAATATTGGGAGGAATCTCTGAAATTACCAGAGAAACGAGTATTCCATGCTCAGAAATAGGCTATGGCATGGTTTTGGAACTGATGCTTGGCCTACCTCCGAGTGAAACGATTTCACTGAAAGGATAAACCATGTATTGTCTGGTATAGTTATTGATATGCTGCATTACACTGCTTAACTCAATTAAGATATTAATTGAAAAATAACGGTTTACATTATTATGTAATACCGAGAAGTCTACCTAGAAAATGCTTATGACTTTGTGGATGATAAGTGAAGTACATTTACTCTACTTCCGCAGATAGAGGCTTTTAGCATTAGTGCTTGAAGGTAGGACTAGAGATTTTACATACACGTACAGATGGTAATTGTTCGTGACATATCTTAATGCAATGAGTAAAGGTTGGTTATAAAATTCTTAAGATCGGATAGTGACGGTTACACTGCTACATCCTTTCTAAAAGAATGTTTAAATAAGAACCTTAGACCTTGAAGTAAAGTTACTCAAGGAGTTACCATCTGATTTAATCAGACCACATCCAACATTGGTTGTTGGGGTTACACTGATAAATACTACTACACCAGACCAGAATATCGATCCATCCAAATGCAGTAGGAGTATGGTTTAACCATTGACCCATCAGGATCATGCAGACTTTACAGTCTGCTAGGGGTGATTGATCATCTATGGCCCTTTTATGAAGGATGTAGAGGTCGGTTTAATGCCATAAACCTATAAATGGAGTTTTGGTACTCCAGTTCTGTTCACAATCTTGTAGAACCACCTGAGTGTCTCAGGCCCAATGGTAGTAATTAGATCTGCATGAAGAAGAATTGACTGAATGTGAAAGTTTATTTTTCAAAGCAAAGCTAAGTGGTCTAGGGGTAATTCACGACAAGTAGAGGTTAAACAGGGTGATGCCTCGAGACTCTCTCACCATTCACCTTTGCTTGAATCCATGGAAAGCGAGAAGATTACCAGGGTAATGCCTGAAACTTTCTTGCCTTACAACGGAGCTTGAATTCATACGAAATGTAAGGGTTTTTAGCTTAAAGCCAATGGCGATTGATTGCCCATGTTTATATCCATTGGTGGATTAAAGCAAACCTCTAGGTCATTAAAAGCCATATGTTTGAAATATGTGGGCTTGACCAGAATATTGGTAAGTCTTTTGTAGACTGGAGAATCAATACTGGTAAAGTAGTATACGTTAGAGTTAATGAAAGATAACACTGCAACAGTTGGAAACAACATGGGTGTGTTATCTGAAGTCAAGAACTGACAAGCCAAACTTCTCTGAACCAGAGAAGTGGACTATATTCTTAGAAATTGATTTGGTCGAATTCATGAGAACAAGTTGTGGCCGTATCCCATCCATCTTATTGTTAAGACAATGATTCATTTTTGAATGCTTGATTCAACGAGAGGTTTCCTGCCCAACCCCTCACGGAATAATTCTCTCAAATCTTCGAATATAGAGAAAATAGGATAAGTTCTCTTTTGGATAGAGAATGCCAGATTATTAAAAGTCAATTGTAATCAAATCTTGGATTCGAGTATTGATAGCAATATAGTGCATCCTCAAGTATCATTAGAGAACGATGAATCATATGCTTGTGTATTCGGATGTAAACCTGAGTGTTGTTGACTACACTGATTCTGTTTTTTGTTGGATTAAGGATGATCGTGAATCGATCTCAGGCTCAGTGTTTACTAATACTCTGGAGCAATCCAGCACTGCCAATTTGACTCTGTAAGTCGAATACATAGCAGCTTTTGGAGCATCTAAAGAGGCAGTGTGGCTTGAGAAGTTCTTTGTTGGATCGAAATCGATTCCGGTCTCGATGAGCCGATACCATTTTACTGTGAAAACAGTTGAGAGGTAGCTCATGCAAATGTTCTTCGCAGTCACAAGAGGTCAAAAGCATATTGAGAGAAAGCACCAGCTGCTCAGACAGACCGTGTAGAGAGGCGACGTTTTGGTCCTAAAAGATCGCCTCGAGCCGACAACCTAGCTGATCAGTTAACCAAGTCACGTGGCATCTAATGTCACTGATAAGCTCTTGTCGGGTATGAAATTGGGAGATATGTCTCATCTGCTTTAGAGCAAGTGGGAGAATGTTGTGGATAGAAAGAATAAGGGTGTGGTGCTCTAAAAACAATTTTTGTTTATCTTTACGGGCAAGTGGGAGATTATTGGATGTAGTGTCCGAAAGACAATTATTGCTTGTCTATATGGGAAAGTGGGAGATTGTTGTAAGTAGCGCCCGAAAGACAATTTATGTAATTGTTTTTATTTAATAAATGACAGATTTTATTCATCTTATTATTTGCTTTGTGCTTATATTTAATACACTACTGAAAACCCCAAGTCGTATCATATGTAGCCATATAACTTAGTGTGTGTCACACATGAGGATTAAGTTTATGGTGATACACTTGAACTATTAGTCCGTGGTGAACTTAATCAAAGTATGGGGTCTATTGATTAAACCACCATTAATGCGCCCAGAACACTTTATGGTGTGGCCGTCTTATCCGGACCGTCGATATTGGTTATCTACGTGGGGCATTTATATATGATGTAGTCATATAGGACTGGACCGATTTAATCTGCATTTCTCATATAATTCCGTGATTGAGAAATCTCATTGAATCACAAGATGATCATATATGGATTAACCTTAATCCTGAAGTGATTGCATACTTCTACTAGTTTCGGGATAGGGTTTCATGTGTTCGTTAAGGATCGCTAAGAGGCGCGGTCCGAATCACTTTCACGTTAGCATTATTCTGGAATGAGTGAGAAGTATGTGTCTCACAGATATGGAATCCATTCATTCCTGCGGGAAGTAGAAAGACAATCCCCTTATTTGTTAATCCTAGAAACTGATCGATCCACGGAGTTCGTATTGGTTATGAACTAATTGATCACTAGTGAGTTAATGGTAAATAAGGATAAGATGTAATGAAGAAGGTTTACGGATAGTCTATGGAAGGTTAGTCTGTATGTAATGATTATATCAATGGACACTTATCGACTCGACGTTTTAAGAATAACTTATATCTATAATCGATAGAGTTCAGTTTCGGATTTATGGTGGCGTAATTCCGGAATTAATAAGTTGAGTAGAAATATTATGTTCGATGAATATTTTAACAATTTATTGTAGCTATTGGTTATAGGTCCATGGTCCCCGGGTTGGCTCCTAACACGCGAGTGTTTTATCGTTTTGTGGAACCTCGAGAATAAATTAAATAGTTGGTCTATTTAATGAATGTGCAAATATTATTTATTTGATAAATAATATGTAAAATAGAAAAGACATTTTCTATTATCCCAAATGGCATAAAAATGGCGCCATATTATTTTGGTTTTGGGAAAAGAAATTTTCTCCTAATTAATTATAACGTGGATAATGTAATTATTTATATGTTAAATAATTATAAATAAGAAATTAGTTTTCTTATTGGATAAATAGGAAATTTGTTTTCCTATTGGATAAAGGTTTTTATTTTCCTAAAAGAAAAAGATAAATTTGTATGTAAAAGATAAACTCTAAAATTATTAGTTATTTTCCTATTAAAAAGAGAGTTTCTCCCAACACTAAATAGACCTAGAAGAATCCAACGCCATTTTTTGATAAAAAGCCGACGCCTATTGTGAATAAAAGAGAGAAATTTTGTTTTCTTGTCTTAGCCATTGGGAATAAAAAAACTAGGTTTTTCTTGAAGGCATATTCGAAGAGGTTCAATTACGGATCGACGTCCACCAGTCGTCGCTTGGAGATACAATCCGGAAGATCACGGCTTCTCTCCGGTTGGGTAAGTCTACAAACCTTCTTGTAGATTATTAATTATTTATGTGGATCATATCGTAGTAAAATTGCATGCGAATTTATTCGTAGCTTCCGCTGTATATGATTGAGCGTCTCGATCGGTGCTGTGAATCAGATCTGACGATCCAATTATGGATCGGATCCGATTCGAGTTTCGTATATCAAGCAAGTAGTGCATGCAGTGCAAGCCATCCACGCGTCCGGCCTCTATCGATATCCACACGAACTCCTCGCCGGAATCCTCCTTGGATTGCTATCGGAAAAACTCCAGTTGCTAGACCGGCTTTTTTCCTCTCTCTCTAACTCTTTATTGGAAGCTCTCTATTTTACTCAAGAACTATTATCTCTTGGAATTGTGTTGTACAAAAAAGCTTGACACCCACTTCCTATTTATAGGGAAAGTGGCGCCCCAGACTAGAGTAGAGGAGAAGAAAACATTTTTCCTAATAAAATAAGGAAAATTACTTAGATTGATTAATCTCTTTTATTATAATATCTTATATTAAATAAAATCTAAATATTGTCAATATCTTATATTGAATATATTTATCTTATTACCATAAAGCTATTTTTTCCAAAATCAATTAATATTCAATATTAATATTATGGTAATCTTATTAATTAAATTTCACAATCCAAGTGTATCTTATACACATAGATGTGGCGCCCCATATTGCCAATAATTGGCATCCAAAATATTCTTTAATTAATATAATTAATACCTGGTATTTTACTTATTCATAATAAATAAATACCACCATATTGATTTACCACTATAACCTTTATAGTCTAGAAATAAACTTTCCTTATTTGGTTATCAACTATAACTGTATTTTAATCCGACTCGATGTTCATATGTGTGTGACCCGATAGACTTCCGAATATGTTGACCGTAGACACAAAGTGCAAATTACGAAAATGTCCTTCATACCTAACAATCACGGTATAGCGTTTAGCAACACACCGTGACCCCCAATCATCGGAAGAGTCAAATGCAATGACCACTACCTTTCATGTGAAGCAGTTATCGTGTAACTTACAATCCTATCGCTGTAATAATATCCATATGATCGTAATCGAAGTGTCAATACAATTAAGGACCGTTTCTTATAATCTGGATATCATGCTCTCTCGAATAACACATTTACTCCCTGATGTGATTCGTGACCGAATCAGATCTGAAAATGCCCGAGGACTTGACTGAAGGCACCAATAAAGCGAGCACCGCGACCCTTGGCTAACCCGTAGCCAAAAACCTTGGTATAATGGACACCCACAAGGTTCGCTCACAACCTCGATAAGTCCCGTTTGGAATCCACCAAACACCGGTGTCGGAATCCACCAAACACCAACATGAGAAAACTCACCAAAGCTTAAAAGCTTCAAATATAATATATCTCAAAATTTGTCTAATGATTACAATGACTCTTAATTCCTTTATATAGGCTACAGACTCCAAGACTAATTGCTAATTTAGCAATGTGGGACAAAATAACTATAAATTAAAATAATAACAAAAATAAAAGATTGTCTAACCAATGTGGGATAATAAAATATAACTAAAATAAATAAAAGACTCCAAATAAATTTAATACGTGTCTTCTTCAACGGGAATCACATCATTCCCTCCCGGCTCCGAAAGGATTCGACCTCGAATCAAAAGGATGTCATATAACGCAGCAACAAGGACAAAATAGGCCGAACCAACAATGAACACCAATGATATGCCCGGATCAAATACAAGGCGGACATACCACTTCAAATCAATAGGTCTTCGAGTTGTTGATGCATACATCGCTAATGAAACCAACGAGTAGTAATGTTGTGAGTGTGCATTGCAAATAATGTTCTATGGATCAGCAACATAATCATAAGGATGAGAATCCGGATAAACTGCAAAAGGATCAATGAAGGTGTTCTTCGGTTTTCCATCAATGTCAACTGGGACAAGAACATCAATAGGAAATATATTGGTTGGATTGGCTATATCAGTTAGTCCTGTTTTCTCCTCAACTAGATGATCATCATGCACCTGCAAAAACGATATGATAGAGCTCGAACAAGGGACTAATGAGAGAGAATCAGCTTCCTCTATCTCTTCCGCCACGTTCTCAGCCACAAATGGAGGTGTACGCGCATAATCCATCTCCGCTACTTTCGACTCATTATCAATATTCATCTCCACCACACTCGTATCTTCATTGTTTTTCACTTCAACCAAGTCTTTTTCGCTCGCTAATTCACGTTTCAAACGAGCTTCCTCGTCGATTCTACGTAGTTCTTGCAATAAATCAGGGCAATCATAATAGTGATGATCACTCCCTTTACAATGACCGCAAAATACGGAAAACACCTCTATAGAAGTTTTTTTAACCACCTCTGCACCACCACGGTTACCTCTACCACCACGATTACCTCTACTACCGCGTTTATCTGTTAACATGTCTTGAAATTGAGCCTTCATCTCTTCAAAATTTCTATTCATCTGATCATTAAAACGTCTTTCGAATATCCTAAAATAGACATCTATAGGACTCTCCTTTGACATTACTCAAGATCAAAATTCACCAATAAGTAGTACTCGTCAAGTATCCAAAATGTCCAAACAAAAATATTCGATTTTTTGGTTTTGAGAGGTGTACTAGAAATCACGGGTGTGATAAAAATCACAAGTAGGTGTGATACCCACGTCAATTTGGCTGTCTTTTATTTTTCCAAGCTAGGGCCGGCTGCTACCAATCAACTATACGTACCAATAGAATAAATCATAGGATCACACTGGAGGGCGAAAGAATTGCTTGCAAAAATTGGATTTTTTTTTTTATATAAGAGGAACGCAACAGGTATGGGAAAAAAGAAACTGGTTTCTTTTTAAATATGATGCAGAAAAGAAAACGAGTGAAGAAACTGGGAAAAAAATTGATATTGAACGAATCAGGATTTTTTTTTGATATTGAAAGGAAAAAGAAGTGCAGAAAATAAAAATGGATATTTGGATACCGTCGGTATCTGGCTCTGATACCAACTGATGTGATCCGTGACCGAATCAGATCTGAAAATGCCTGAGGACTTGAGTGAAGGCACCAATAAAGCGAGCACTGCGACCCTTGGCTAACCCGTAGCCAAAAACCTTGGTATAATGGATACCCACAAGGTTCGCTCACAACCTCGATAAGTCCCGTTTGGAATCCACCAAACACCGGTGTCGGAATCCACCAAACACCAACGTGAGAAAACTCACCGAAGCTTAAAAGCTTCAAATATAATATATCATCAAAATTTTTGTCTAATGATTACAATGACTCTTAATGCCTTTATATAGGCTACAGACTCAAAGACTAATTGCTAATTTAGCAATGTGAGACAAAATAACTATAAATAAAAATAATAACAAAAATAAAAGATTGTCTAACCAATGTGGGATAATAAAATATAACTAAAATAAATAAAAGACTCCAAATAAATTTAATACGTGTCTTTTTCAACGGGAATCACATCATTTCCACTTTGCAAAGATTCTCGAGAGCTAGACATTCCTTATAAGAAGGCCATTTCGGATATTCAATCCCAATCATAGGATATACGATTCTCGGACGACCAAACATGTATACTTCACATGCTTCAATATCACACCCGATCACTACCGCATGATCGCCCTGTGGATAGGGGAAATCTCAATAGTGTCAAAGCATGACAATCCACACCGTGATGCCATGAAGACTCCGGTCTTAAGGATAATTACACAACCGCCACATAGTGTGACACTTAATGTAAGTGGTCAGTCTAACGTACGCATTCTATAATACACGTCCACGTACAGTCCAAGTGTCTCTACACTTCGATAGACGAGATCTATCCCTACCTTCTATAAGATAGAAGACATCCAATACGTGCTAGTCTAATCATACTATCAATGTCCCATTTGACAGTACATACGACTAGAGACATTTAAGTATCAAACTTGTTAAAGTGATTAGAGATCTCATCAACCATAATCACTATCATGGTTTCTCTATCACAGTTTGACACCATGGACGTTACTATATATACACAACCAATAATATGAAGATAAACAATATATAATAACAAAAGTGCTTTTATTAATCATAATAAAGTTATTACATGAACTAAAACAGACTGTAAATGACCCTACCCGGTCGGATCCGGTCCAACCCGATTAGGTTTAGGACACCTATTCTACATCAAGGTCACTATGCCTCACAACTACTCAAAAGACTGCAATTGGATTATATTAATCCCTGCACTGCCCCAATGGTTCCAGGAGAGCACTTACTACCGGAACAAGGTGAACCAATGAAGTCACCTACTGTCTACAGGAGTGCTATAGGAGGGCTACAATACCTCACTTGCACAAGACCAGATTTGGCCTATTTTGTAAATTATCTGAGCCAGTTTATGCAAAAACCTACATATAGGTACACTGGTATGCTTTGAAGAAGCTGTTGAGGTATGTGAAAGGGACCTTACACTGGCTCGATGTTCAAAGCAAATGGTTCCTCTACACTTAACGTGTTTTTGTGATGTGACTAGGCATGCTATCCAGCAGATGAAAAATCTTTCTTTGAATCTTGTGTTTACATTGGTGGTTCACCGGTATTTTGGAGCTCAAAGAAGCAAAGTGTGGTTTCTATGTCAAGTGCTGAATCGGAGTACAGGTCACTTGCCAATCTCTCATTTTGGCTGAAATAGGAGTGTCCTTACCTTCTGTTCCAGTGGCATGGTGTGATATGTGATAACCTAAGTGCCACTTACCTAGCTCAGAATCCTGTGTTTAATGCAAGAACTAAGCATATAGAAGTTGATGTACACTATGTCAGAAATCAAGCGATGAACAAACAACTCTCAGTGGAGTTTGTTCCATCTTCCATGCAGATTGCAGGTTCCTCACCAAAGCCTTGCCTGGACCTCAATTGAGTATTTTGAGATCCAAACTAAATGTGGTCCCCTGCTCTACCTTTTTTGAGGGGATGACAAGAAATAAATATGTGACATGCGGTTTACTATGTGCTATGACACTTGGCATACAATTGTATGGACATTTGGTTTAGTGTGTGTAACCACTAGGTGTTGGTATACTATTAATTATTTCCTAGCTGCAGTGCTGTGTAATATCCATAGTAAAAAATCTAATGAAAGATTATCTGTTTGGAATGTTTCCTCTCTGTTAAATCTCTCCTTTGCTCACGGGGACAAGATTGAACAATTTGTTGGGGTAAATTAGCAACTTACTAAGTTTAGTTTGACCAAAAGTAAAAATCAAGTCTATTCAACAGTGGCACATTGTCCGTACTACATGTTCTCACATGTTTGTCTAATTCTGGAGTGTTATATACCAAACCTATGAAGTTTTTCCCTAGGAAGATAGTTGATCTCATGTGGCCTGCCCTTCTTGGACTTTATTTAGATTTTTAAATTTATTGGATTGTATTTTAATTTGTTTATCTATTTTCTTTTCCATTTGAATTTGATATATTTTGTTTGAGCAAATTTTATCCCGGTCTGACTTACATGGTGGACCATATTCAGACCTCAATTGTAAAATGGTGATCATATCTAATAGAATTTGCGCATGCCTATGTGGATCCCCAATATGTGGAAATAATTACCCAAAATTGCTGAGAGCACCTAAGTGTGAAATGGTGTGGCTGGACCATGATGAAATCGCTGGTTTACTTGTCTTCTTATTCAATGAATGAATTACCATTGAAGTATTGTTTTTAATTACATAAAGCTACTTTATTAAGATATAGGAGGTTATTGTTAAAAGGACAATTTGAATATAGAAATATACAAAGGCTATATTGTAATATTTTCACAGGTAAAAAGGGCATGATATTATTCCACTGTGATTTAAATTCTCTTGTATTCAACTACAAAAGCGAATATATCTTTTGATCTGATTGTCGAAAGATGATAATTCTTCATCATGTTTTTCCTTTTTTCGTCCTCTTTATTTAGACATCTCATTTGATATTTTTAACATTATTTTCGATGTCATTTTTGTAAAAAAAACACATTAACAGTGGAATACTGAAACATTGTATTTGAGGGCAGTTCCACAGCAACAGTGTGTTATGAACAATGAATTTGTCATTATCACCCAATTTATATATCCACTGCCATGATTCCTATTTTCCTCTTCTTTTTTGTCCTTTTAAACCACCCCAAAAGGTATATTGCAGCCACTGATGGATCCAGAATTTATTCCAGTGGTGTCGCGAGTCTAAAACTACATCTTTTATCCAAAAAATTTCAAATGCAGGGTCATTGTAGAGTCTAAAACATCAATTTTTATCGGCAAAACAACACTTTTTAACAACAAAACTACATAATTTTAATACTAAAAAAAAAGTTTTTTTTTTTTTTTAAATTCAGTGGGGTCACGTGACCCCCCCGGGTCACGTGGATCCGCCCCTGATTGCAGCCTCAAATTCTCATTTTGATCATAAGTAAATTTAAAATATATATGTATATATGTTCATAATGTAATGTAAAGATATCCTTTTAAAGTATCATAAAGTTTTAACGCATAAAAAACATTTTACACCAAAAAAAAGTCATAGGGTTTTCAAGTGTATAAACATACACAACACAACACTTTCCACACATATAAACGAATGACTGATGATCGATGATAAGCGCAACAATTATCGCCACAACTGGATGGCGTATTTTTTCTATTATTGATCATTTTGTTGGACTTATTGATGATGATATACTTTCATCATTATCAAAGATAGAAAACGTGGTTGTGTCACAATGGTTGTGTCTCTATCGTTATTCTAAACGTATTTAATATAACAAATGTATAGTCTTAGTGATGAGTTGGTCAAACTGAGAAGACGAAAGTTTCTCCTTTTTTGTTTCAGAGATTCAAGAATATTACCCTGAATCATCAAACATGTCCTCCACTGCATGAGTACATGAACATCATCATATCATGTTTGGATGGGGGGGTGTCATAATAGTGTATTCATAGGATACCCTAAAAATAAATGATGTGGTAGCCCTCGTAAAGAATCTGCAAATCTACCATTTTCCCTTTTGACTACTTGTTCTATAGGGTAGGAGTGAATAACACTAGCTAACTAGATGTCTAGAAAGATATGGTCACCTTAAAGTATGAAGACTGTAAAAGTTTTCACAGTTACAGGCAAGTATGGCAGAGAAAAATAGTGTGAGAAAAGAAAAGATTTAGACATGTTTGATTAGCTAAGAAAAAAAAAAAAGAGCTTATTTTTTCAATTTGAATTCATTTCTCAAAATGTTATTATTTTCCTCAATTTTCCTACCTTATAAAAAAGTTTAGTAAGAATAGAAAAGTCATTTTTCTTTCCGACACATTTTCTTAACCACGTCTCCTATTTTTGTTTTCCATAATTGCTTTTAATAGTATTAAATGTTTGACTTTATTTTTATCATTAGTGCTAGCAACAATAGTTTATTTATGATTCGTATAAATTTAACTATTACTATCATCGTATCATTTTAGTTCTATTTTTTAGTATGTGAGGTAAAAAAAATTTAAAATTGTTTGAGGTAGAATTTTTTTAAAATTGTTGTCAGCGAAAATTATCGCAAATGTAATTTAATTAAAAAATTGGTAGTATTTTTTTAGAGTTAATATTTTTTTAGTTTATTCATTTCTATGAGAATCAAATTTGCATAGGCGAGTGAATATTGTAAATGTTTTCTTTTCACAGTTCTTTTCTCTTTACCATACAATATACGTGAGAATCAAGGTTATTTTCTCTAAATAACCAAACAAATGATGAGAAATCGCTCTTTTCTTTTCTCAGGTCTTTTCCTAACACTTTTATTTTCTTAGCTTTTTTCGTGTACCAAACATGCAGTGTTAAATGTATATTTAGATGTCTAGATAGACCGGAAAAGAAACTGTAATGATAAAAAAAAACAACCGTTGTACCTTTGATAATGATGTATAACTAATTGTTTATGAGTTAAGTGATCAGCCAAGATGGCAGAGACCATTGTGGAAGGAAGGTTGGTCCACAGAATACAAGAATTCAAAATAGATAACCTAAATTTAGCAGCTAAAAGGGCCCGAACATCAAACAAGAGATTTACACTGCTTTTCAGAGCATATAGTTAATATACTAAAACCACTCGTGTTACACGGAAGCTGCACGATTAGCATAGATAAATATAAGTCAGGTAGGATCGGTAAATTACGACGACCATACTTTGTCAAGAACGGACTATAAAAGGTCAGCTACCCAGATTACTTTTTTGCAGGGATCAATTGGACCTTTGATTAATTAACATTTTTTTATCGGCCTCCTCCTCCTCTCTTAGGCAAAATTACAGGAGACAAATGGGTAAAACAAGAACAAATAAAGAGAAATTTTATTCTAGAGAGCGCGCAAAAATTGTATCAAGCCAGAAGAAGTGTTGACTGGCAAGGTTAAATACAGCAAATATAAACATCTTGAAATTCTTTAAAGAGCAAAATATTGCAAGCATCTGATCAAACAATAGGAATGTCAAAAAGCAGTCTACATTATTGCCATCTGCGAAAAGAAAGGAACAATGCTACTACAAAATTACCCAGAAGCGGTCTTCTTTTGCTGGAAGATGACAGCATAAACCGGCACTGCACAACCGATGGTGAAGGCGGCCAAGACACCAAGTGAAACCTTCAGTTTCTGATTCTTCATCCTATGCAAGTTGTACATGTGCTTAGCATGAAGGTAGTAAGGCTCGGAGTGACCATGAGCATGCCCTCCTCCCATTTTTTTTGCGAACCTATGTATGTTGTCAGAAGAAAATCAGCAACGTTTTGTCAGTAATACGCACTGGAAAGGGAGACTTTTATGCAGGGGAGCATTCGCAGCAATGAGATGATCTTTAGATTACATTCGGTTTTGTGTTCAGGTGAAAATTAAATTGAGCGAAAAAGTAAATGTAAACCCATGTATGTTTTCATTGATACAGAACACAACTACTGTATTACCAAACAATGGCACATGTTTACTAACCCGAATCAATCTTGAAGTAAAACATATGAAGGTGGATCAATAAACTTCAAAGAAGGTTTACGGTTGTAGGATATAGCACGAAAAAAAGTTTATTCTTTAAAGATGATAAAAAAAAAAAGGATATCGTTATTCTACAAGAAGTGTTTTTGAGGTTGAATAAGATTTGCAGGTAGTCGTCTAAGCAAAAGTAATGTGTGCCTAGATATGCTATTATACTTTGGTTGGCCCGCTGGCTTAGTACACAGCATAAGCAGGTAATACAACACATCGAGTCCAAAAGCGAGGAATAAAGTGCTACACAAACAACCCACAAAAATAATCAAAACCAAAACTAAGTCATCAGAGAACAAAAGGCTGTAGCAAACTCAAGTTAAAATATTTCAATATAGGGAATCAAATATGCTTTACTTGCACTTTCAAGCAGCAAAGTGGACATTGAATCCCCACAATACCAGTTTGATTTGCGCCCATCGCATCGAAATGCGCCACGATTTAACCTCTCCCGTGGAATACCACGCCACCCCTTCATTTATGAGGGAAGCGCTCGGCCTAAGGCGCGTTCTTTGATTTCTCACTCTAAAGAATCCAATTTGTAATGAAATTCCAGGCACACAAAAACACACATCCAAACATAAAACCAATCGGTTCTAACCGGGGGAGGATCCAAATTATACTGCAGGAATTAAAGTAATATCACGGGACTAAATGCATATAACAAGAAATGACTGTCCTTCGTAGAAACCCTTCAATCATTTGTTCTCTCCACAAATTCCCTATACACTAGTTCCAGAATCATTGTAGTTGAAACACAAATGAAACAAATTGCACGCCTGATGCATCTATGCTCGGAGAAAAGTAAGACGAAACAGGTAGAACTGTGCACAAACAGTAAGTTTTCAACACAAATCACTAGTTATTATTACCTTATAAAAGAACATGGCTGTTTATTCATGTTCTCACGAAGTATAGATGCATCTTCATTTTATTTTTTTATTTTTTTTGAGAAACAGTTTCAAATACGTCTAAATTCAATAGCTCTTATGCTTTGTTTGCAGAACCTACACAAAAATAGGAGTACTATATAATATTCCAACAATTAATTAAACAACACTGCCTAAAAACAACAAGATCTAAAGCCAAAACAATCAGATCTAAAGCCGAAACACAATCAGATCCAACAAGTGTTAAAAAAAAGATGCAAACACTGAACAACCTTTACTTCGATTTGGCCCAATCGTCAACGATCTAAAGATCCGATTTCAATCTAATAAGAGAGGAAAGAAGAGATTAAAAACAAATCAAACACATACCTGATCTTTTACAGAAACTGATTCAGTCAGAAGATGAATTCCAAGGAGAGAATTGAAGCGGCGCTGCGTTGTTTTTGGAGCAGCTAGTAGAGAAAGAAATGAGATATATTTTGGTTGGGAAATGGGAGTGGCAAATATTACCAAAGCACTAAAGCCGTCTCGCTACAACTTAGAGTAATACACCGAAAATACCCTTCTGACCAGCAAATAGAATAGACCTAACGATCCGGACCGAGTCTCTATTAGACTTGTCGAATCGAATATGCTTTAAATTTTATAAACTTATGTTTTCGTGCACGAATTTGAAATTGTTATGGATCTCAAACTCAATCATGAGCATGTCTATACTCGAGTTGATATATTAGAAGTAAAATTATTTCTTAAACGAAATATTTATTTTATGGATTCAACTCACAAATAAGATTACTAAAACATAAAGTCTAATAAATATTAGTTCATTGTATGCATATCTTTTCACAGGTATTTGTAATTCGAGCATGCACATGAGCTAACGAGTAGAGCGTGAGAATGCTTGAGATTGACTCGTTTAATACTCGAGCATTATTCAAGTCGAGCTCATTCGATCTCGAATCATATCAAGCTGAACTATTTGAGCAAAAATTTGAACCGAACTCGAATCCGCTTCACGAAATGCTCGGATCATTTACGCTACAACCAGAGTATTACACAGTAAATACCCCCTTTGAGCAACAATAGAATATGTTTTTCTCTATCTAGGGATGTGAACGAAAATTTTAAAAATTAACCAATCGGTCAGATCAAGTCGAACTAAATTGAAAATTATAAACAATGGTTTTTTTTATTCGGTTTTCATATAATTAAAATTCAAATTGTTTAATACAATTTGATTTCAATATGGAAAAAACTAAAATTGTTACAAACCTGTATGGACCAGATACATACATACTTATATTAATAATATAAATTTTTAAGTCCCGCTTAATTCGTTCGAACTTAACCTATTTTTATTTCATATTTGTAATACATTTTCGATCCATCATTCGTTTAATATCTTAAATATTCGGTATTTGTGATCCTTCTAACCACTCATATTCGATATTTCGATTACTTTGAAAACAACACATTACAAATAAATTCATACTAACTCTCTCTTCTCGTCATGCTCTCTCATGAGTAATATTTGAACTAACTCATCATTTTTTATGTGAAAGCCAGTTACCTTTCACATCTATCTCACTCACTAATGAATAACAATACATTCATCTTTCTTCTATTGTCTCACTTGAATATTATTTTATATTAAACATGTCGTGATTTATCTAAGTTATTCAATGTTCTGGTGTTATTCCAGTATTAATATTGTGTAGAGACTAAATTTTAATTGATGAATTTAATTGAGCAGAAAACAATTCTTTATTATCCAGTTTGTGCATGATAGAAAAAAGTGGTAGAGTTGTCGTGTTTACCATAAATGATATTTAGGATGGTAGGTTTTGACCTATTATTTCAACAAGGGTACAAGTTCAATATAAATAATTTATTATATCATCTATTTGACTTACCTCACATAATAGTATTGATATACCGCAAACACAATCGGACTCTGCATGTTTAGAGATAGGGTGGAATGTGTTTCATAGATCCTAAATCAAAATTCCTTCATGCAAGCTAGACAATTGTTGTGGGCCTCATGTCAATTTCGGGTCCAAAGTTTTATTGACATCACGGATCACGAAATTGTCCCCTATCTCTTCTTTTTATTCTTTCAATTGAAAAATCAAAACTAAATCCATAAGAAAGACATAGCCACATAGATTATCAATTGGGAGGCTAAAGTTTTTCTTGAAGAAAAGATATTTTGAATTATTAAAATAGAGTAATTTGTGCAAAACATTCTTATGTTTGGGTCAATATTGGGACTTGTCCTTTATCTTTAAATTTTGCATTTCTACCCTCTATCTTCTATAAAATTTTGCAAGAAACACCCTTTTTCGAATTTGGGGTTAAATTTAAGAGGAAGATCGCACGTGCCTTCCACTCCCCGTCAACCCTCAGCAAACAAAAAAAAAAGGTTTTTTATTTTTATTTTTTATTATTTCCCCAAAATCCCCATTAATTCCACTACCAACCTCATTAATTCGACTACCAACACCAAACTCAGTTTAATTCGTTCATTCCCAACCCCAAACTCAGTTCATAATATTTCATATCCAGTCTTCTTTCACTTCACCACTCATATTTCAATGATCAAAATCATCATTAGATAATGGACTCCTCCAGGTGGTCATCGTCATATCACAAACAGTCAACAAACACTAACGGAGACTATCTTCTTCTTCAATTTGCCGGAAAGTCCATGAGAACCTGTGGAATTCTCTCTAGGTCATGGAGTGCCTCCGCTATCAACGTCTGAAAAGTTGTTGCTCCTCTTCCTCATCCGGCCTAGTACTACAACTACTACAACTCTGGCGTCCCTGCTGCTTCCTAAAATCAAGCTTTGGTAATGGTAACACCACCACCCGGTGGAATTGCAAATATACCAAGAGGAACGAGAATGAGGAGAGTGAGGAAGAAGAAGAGTCGGAAAAGTCGGCAAACTCAGGTTGGTAGTCGGGAATTAGAAATTAACGAATTGGAAATTAACTGATTTATTGGGAATGAACCGAGTTTGGGGTTGGGAATGAACGAATTAAACTGAGTTTGGTGTTGGTAGTGGAGTTAATGGGGATTTTGGGGAAATAATGAAAAAAAAAAGTTTTTTTTGGTTTGCTGAGGGTTGACGGAGAGTGGAAGCCACGCGCGATCTTCCCGTTAAATTTAACCCCAAATTCGAAAAAGGATGTTTTTTTGTAAAATTTTATAGAAGATAGAGGGAAAAAATACAAAATTTAAAGACTAGGGGCAAGTCCCAATGTTGACCCAAACATAGGGGTGTTTTGCGCCAATTACTCTATTAAAATATAACAACGACACAAATTTGTTTTTAAATGCGTTAGAAAAACGATATTTAAATAATACTTTGTGAATATGGTTTGTGGATATGTCTGCAAATTCGAAATAATTAAAATGTTTCTCTTTATGATCTTCATATTTTTATTCTTCGATTTTCATAAAGAAAATGTATGTGAACCGGAAGGGCCATGTCTAGTAAACTGGCCTAAGACACTGAACTCCACAAGGCCGGCCATGTTTACACCTACAAGAGATTTTATAGTGCAACAGTTGTATGAAGGTTGTACCAAGTAACATACGTCTCTTATTTTTACTCTATTTTATATAATACACTTATATTGTGTGTGAGATTTAAAAAACAAAAAATTGTAATGTTTAATATTTAGAGAATATACATAAACAACCTAAACACACTACTTAGATGTATAAACATTACATAAACAACCTACTTAAAACACACATTTCGGTTAAATACATATTATTACTACAATATAAATAGCATAAGCACTACTTAAAACACACATTTAGGTTAAATAAATATCATTACTACAATATAAATAACATAATCACTACTTAAAACACACATTTCGGTTAAATAAATATCATTACTTACATTAAACCCTACTAATTAAACCCTAAGAAAAGACTTAAACACACTACTTAGACGTATAAACATTACATAAACAACCTACTTAAAACACACATTTCGGCGAAATACATATCATTACTACAATATAAATAACATAATCACATTGAGCACTTGAATTAAGACAAATTACATAGAAAAAACTTACCCATTTGAGCACTTGAATGATGAAGAAATGGACTTGAAAGATGAAGAAGTGGTTAGAAGATTGAGATTAACTTGAAATGGACTTTGAAGGAATGAAAGAAATGGCTCGCTCATGTGGTGTATATTGAACAAGCACTGTACAACAACCTTAATTGCCATCTATCACAATTTCCTTACGCTTAAACGTAAGGTTTCTACCTTGAGTGCTTTTCCGTATCAGATGTGTATTTGAATTTCATTACGTTTAAAACGTAAGGATCCTTATGTTTACCTGATTTTCCATGTCAGAAAATGAATGACCTGATTTGCAAGTGTCAGGCCTGACACAACATGATTTTCTAATTTCTGGTTTATATTCTATCAACAACATTGCTACGACGGTTACGCAAGAAAGATAATTGATAAAAGATGATTATGTTTTCATTAATTGTAATCTTGGACTGATACAAGGATAAATACTACTAGTGCAATAACATAAATGTACTAGGGAATCTAATCTTGGATTTTGTATGATACATGTCACCATAAGCACAATACACCAAGCTATCATTCATCAACTTCAATACTTTAACAAATTTCTCAAGGTGGATGGTGGAGCAACAACATTCAACTTGGACTTGAAGTGATTAAACAGTCCTGAAGGTAGAGCTTTGGTCAAACAATCCGCTAGTTGGTCTGCTGATGGTATAAACTGCACAGAAATGATCTTCTTGAGTACCAAATCTCTAATGTAATGAACATCAACCTCAATGTGTTTTGTCCTAGCATGGAACACAGGATTTTGAGCCAAGAAGGTTGCACTAATATTGTCACACCATGCCACAGGAATTCTGGGAAGTTTGAGTCCTAGCTCAGTCATCAAATATGTTGTAGCCATTGAAGTTCTGTGGACAGGTTTGCAAGAGACCTATATTCGATTCTCGCACTGACACTGACACCACCTGCCTCACTTTTTGAACTCCAAGTAATGAGAGAGTCCCCCATGTAAACACAGTAACCATCTGTAGATTTCCTGTCAGTGTGATCACATGCCCAGTCTGCATCAGAATATCCACTGATGTGAAGAGAGAAGCTAGGTTTGAAGTGTATTCCTTGTCCTACAGTGCCCTTCACAAACCTCAAGGTTCTCTTTATTGCATTCCAATGAACATCAGTGGGGGCCTGCATAAACTGACTTAGGCAATTCACTGCAAATATGATATCTGGTCTAGTCAATGTGAGGTACTGCAGGCCTCCAATGGCACTCCTGTAGATGCTAGGGTTTGCCATAGGAGTTCCTTGATTTGTCAGTATAATATCTCGCTCTGCTACCATGTGAGTTGGACATGACTTGATGTTTGATGACGGTCAAGTTATAAAATAACTCGATACCTAAATAACCTACTAGCAAGAGAACTAGGTTCAATCGTAGTATAGCTACATAGAGTCGAGGTCGATCCCACAGAGACTCGCTTAAACAAGTACAACGTTATTAAACTAAAAATAGATTAAAGGCGGTCTCCACCAACAATAACGTAGAAAATAAAGGTTGACATGATAGAAAACACAAAGACTAACAATACGACAAAGAGACACAAAACACTTACTTTTATGGTTTTATAAGACTCTAACAAACGGTATTGATTACGCTAGTAGTAATTACTCCCCCATGTATTTAAAAGACATTAATGTTGATTATATTTTGGCTACGGGAGCTATCCTCTAAACTGGATCTACTTCGTGAACGGATAGAAGATCTTTATGCTTAATTACTTAATCCTTCCTTGGACAGATAGAACATCATATAACAAGCATGCTATACCAAACTAGGGATGCCGATCTAAAATCGCCACCTCGCCTAGGCAACCACCGTGGACAAAGTTGGCACACCTCCTAAACGATCGGCTAACTTATGTCCTATTTAACATGGCAATTTTCACAATATATCATATTAATTTACGAGAACGATGTAACAAATTGGCCGGATCTATTACATGTGTATATGAAAATGTAAAGCACGACGTGGCGAAGTCGTTCATAGAAAATTACTAGAATCTTGATGGCTAGATCTAACCATATAGACCGTGGTAGATCTAGACCGGTGACTCTAGAATTTGCTCATAAAACGCCTTCGTACGACTTAGATCTACATGAATATGGGTTTGTTAATTAACTACATCACGAAATCAATACACAAACGACTACTCCATAACGAAATAAAATAGATCTACGAATAAAAACGACATATTTGGATAGACATTACCCTCGTAGACGGAGGGTCCTCCGATTCTTTATTGCAATCTCTAATCGATGAATCCATCGCCTCCGTGATGAAGCAACATAATATAAAATAAAAATAACTATATTGATAAACTAAAAGTATTGTAGTATCATTGCGCTTTGTAGGTTGGTGGTTTTCTCAAAGATCGTGGCAAATGCTTATATAGGAGTTGTAGCCGACATAGGGAGAATCCAAGAAGATATGCACGCGTTAACTGATTAGGCTCGGGTGACCGAACGATTCGCGGGTCGATCGAATGGCATGGCTCGGTCGACCGAGCCTCCTCTTTACGCTGCGTTTTCAATTTCGCTCGTCTCGACTTGTTCCCCACTTCACTCTTCTATGCCGATCTGATTTGTCTCTTCATTAATGCTCCGATTTTCTTCCTTATTTATCTTGAGATTTCCGATTGCATGACAATTATCCTCCCGATTCGCTACGATCCGCGAAATCAAGATTTATCACACAATTAATTGCTCTTTATAATAAAACAAATAAACACCATATCACATTAATAATCACTTATCATTAAATAATAAATATAAACACGTGATTTAATATGAAATATATATAATTAACTCGATTTAAGGTTAGAATTGATGACATAAATAGTATATTTTAACTCACATCAAAATGCCCCCACTTAAACTTTGCTTCATCCCAACAAAGCATCAATAAGTCATTCCCCAAGACAACATTTTCCTTGGTCATCTCATACTTACACAAGAAACTCGAGTCAACTCATACCACTCATGCTCATAAGATAAGCATTATTCACTACTTGCTATGAATCGAAGTGATTGTGTGCATGTGCATTGGTTTTATATAAATGTAGCAAGATTAGAGTTTATGCAGACTTCATATCAAAATTCACCAACATCAGCATTCATACTTCTTATGCCTTGCAATGGTTAAAGCACTAGAACAATAAGCAAGAGCGTATCTATAGGGATTTTGGACTTGGAGACCGAGTACTATTCAAAGCCTCTAACAATTTAAATTTTTTCAATTTTGCATATTTTGCGAATACTACTAATCTTAAGGAAGAAAACTTTTCGTAGAGTATCCCCATATCTTAGATTAAGCATAGCATCGAATATTACCACAAGCGCGGGGCTACTTTGGTAATGTTACTACAAGCCCAGTGTTTGAACGCATTGTCAAAACACAGGTACGTCCCAAGCTTATTACTCCGCTTTGATGGCTAGAAGATCGAATACATCACGATAATAACGCATACACTAGGTAAGCATAACCAATCATCTATGCAATGTACACATACCTCTTTCAAGTATTATAACTCATGCGGTACTAAACGATTCACATGTTGAGTAGTTGAACAATACCTAACTATTTGCAATTGTTGGCATGAATATCCTTAAGTTTACTAACAATTTATCGCAAAAGTATAATATGATCACGTATTCACGCAACTTGGTTCCTTTCCTATCAATTCTAAGTATAAGAACTTCACAAGTTTAAGGGTACGAGTTCAACAACTTGGCATTTATCCATGAAATTTTTTAAATTTTGCTCAATATTGCCTCAATATTCCGTTCCTCTTTACTTTTTCAACATATAGCTAAGTCCCTTGCCCCCCACTTAAACATGGCATTGTCCTCAATGACAAAAATAAATGAGAGTTTAAGAAAAAGACTTAGCTCTGAAACGGCTCCCAAGTGAAGGAATAATATCGGAGTAAACCTCAGCACGTCGTGGAGAGACAGACATATCCTGTATAAGCAAACAAGCTCCACGAAATCGTCAAATACCATGTCTATGGAAGTTATAAAATAATGTGGCAGTAATTAGATATAAATATCTAAAAACAGTTTAAGCCACTTTACTTTATATTGCCATGGACAATACCAAAAGGGATTTAAACCTAAATAAAAAAACTCACATGACGGCTATCAAGGAAAAAACCTCGTTTATTCCGAACTTAGACTCGGAACATGGCGAGATGAAAAAAACCGTGATAGGCGCATGCTACTTTATTAAAAGCAAAAACAAAAACAAATTTAAAAAAAAGTTTTAAGAAGTAGTTCTATGGTTATAGTCGTTAGCTCGACTGTACTCACATGATGGTCTAGTTGTAACTAGGATTTCCTAGAGTAAGTACTTCTTCCTCCCTATCAAATTGATTCCCGAGGTAATGCTTTACTCGGTGGCCATTCACCACAAAAGTCTTTCGATCATCCAGGTGACTTACCTCTACAGCTCCGGAAGGAAATACTTTACTTACTTTATAAGGACCAAACCATCTTGATTTTAGCTTTTCCGGGAAGAGTTTCAAGCGCGAATTGTAAACAAGAACTATATCACCCACCTGAAAGGTGCGGGTCAAGGATCTTTTATCATGAAATCTCTTAGTGCGCTTTTATAGATCCGAGCATTCTCGTAAGCTTCAATGCAAAACTCTTCTAGCGAAGTTAATTCCAACAATCTCTTTTCTCCGGCTAAACTTTCATCTAAATTCAACACACGAGTAGCCCATAAGGCACGGTGCTCAAGTTCAACCGGTAGATGACACGCTTTCCCAAAAACAACTGCACGGGGACATACCTATGGAAGTCTTATACGCAATCCGATAAGCCCATAAAGCGTCATCTAACTTTAACGACCAATCTTTCCTTGTTGGGTTCACGCTTTTTCCAGGATGCGCTTAATTTCTCGATTAGTGACCTTAACTTGACCACTTGTTTGGGGATGATAAGTCGTAGCTAACTTATGTCTCACCCGTGCTTGGCCATTAACTTCTCAAACGGCTTATTACATAAATGGCTCCCATTATCACTAATGATGGCACGAGGATTCCAAACCGCGTGAAGATATTTTTCTTTAAAAACCGCAGACAACTTTTGCATCATTGGTAGGTGAAGCAATAGCCTCAACCCATTTAGACACATAGTCGATCGCCACCAAAATATAGCGGTTTGAAATGCATTTAAGTGAAAGGACCCACAAAATCAATTCCCATACATCAAAGATTTCGGTTCTAGGATACTCCTCGGCATTTCATTTCTCTTCGAGATATTGCCCGTAATTTGGCATGAATGACAGGATCTAGCATATTCATGCGCAGCTTTGTAAAGATTTGGCCAAGAGAAACCACATTGGAGAACTTTAGCGCAGCCTTGTCCCCTCCATAGTGTCCTCCCGCTTATAAGTATGGCAATGTTTAAGTATATCGAGGAATTCACTCTCGTGAACACATCTTCTAAAGATGTTGTCTCGAGCAACGCTTAAAAGATAGGGTTCATCCCAATAATAGTGTTTAAGGTCCGCAAAGAACTTCTTCTTTGTGTCTTGGTTCAAGTTTGGTGGCAAATATCTCCCGGATAAATAATTCACATAATCTTTAAACCATGGTTGTTGCTTCTCACCTCACTTCACAAGATATTTCTCACGCAATCACTATTCCCTAAAATGGTAGAGATGGAGGATAATTGCTCATCGGGGCTTTTCTAAACAGGGTGTGAATGCCTCCTCAGCTCTTTCTCCTCATCCCTAACATCCTCTATTCTCCTCATTCTTTGGGATTGTTGGAGTAAGCTCCTTTCACTTCTAATCATTATCGCATTCACATCCCTCGGGTTCCTATCGGTGTTGCTCGGAAGTCCCCAGGAGGCCTAATTGACAGCTTGTTCAAATTAATTGTCCTATTTGATGAGAGATATTCGGACTAAGGCTTCTTGGTTGGTGACTTTGGCATCATTATTTTGACAATATTGGTGAAAGTTTGTAGCCAAGTCGAAATGAAATTTGCTAATTGATTCACGTTGGTCGACATTGTGTTACTCATCTTTTCAAGTGCAACTTCCCAACCGTAAGTTTGAGCTTGCCGAGGTACATAAGTGTTGTGTGGTTTTACCCTTCATTTGGATCACTCCATCGAATTCAGGTTGGTCATGATTTGGTTTATAACCGCCATATTGATTCCCTGCCTTTCAATGTAATTGGCTTCTTTAGTACCCGCATTCTCTAGTTGATTAATCGTTTCCATCCCTTTTCCAGCTCCACTCGTTGAATCCTCTCATGCATACCATCCACCTTATCATTTATGATTAATAGAGTATGTAGGACATTATGCGATAAATCCTCCTCGTAAAATTATCGCCATCTTCACAGCTTGCTATTTCACCATCTACCCCCTGGCTATTCATTGCTATTTGCTCCATCTTTCCTCGTGCCTCCCTAGAGATAAAAGAACAAACGCTCCATTGCTTTGGAGGCATCTACTCTTATCTTCTCCGTATCTCTCAATCCATGGTAAAAGGTTTGCATTAAAATCCATGAGGATATCATGATGAGGGCACTTCCTCATGGACTCCTTAAAACGCTTCCCAAGCTTGATCAAAATTCTCCCAAAGTTGTCGCTTGAACCCCAAGATATCTTGGCGTAACTTAAAGGTCTTTCCTATGGAAGTACTTATTCATGAACTTTGCAAAGAATTCCTCCTGTGTCGTGATTGATCTAGCCTCTAAAGAGAAAAGCCATTGCTTAGCTTTATCTTTCAAAGTGAAAGGAAAAGTTTCAAATTTAATGTTATCCTCGTGAACTAGTTTTGGCTTCACGGTACTAACGATCTCCAAGAAATTCATCACGTGAATGCCAGGATCTTCATTCAGATACCATGAAAAGTGGAATAGTTTGTCACCATTTGAATGACATTAGGTTTCGGGTGATAAATTTCAAGAAGATTTTCGTGCACACTACGATAGCGAGGAATGAATTGTTCAATGGTAGGCGTTGCATAGCTTTGCAAAGTATGCCTTTCCCATGCAAACACAAATTGGTTAACAAAATTTGCATTATTAAAATTATTTCCATTTACCTGGTTGGCTTCATTCAAGAAATGCTTCCATGTCTGAGTCAGATTGATGTGCTCCTTCAGATTTTTCCTCGCCTTGCTCTTCGATTGGATCCTCGGAAATCCGGGTAGCTTGCTTGTTTTTTTTATTATTATTTATATTTATTACCTTTTTATTTGCAAGACCAAAACAAAATTAAACAATTAAAATACGCCAAGGCTATCGCTTTGGCGAGACTCTAAAATAGACAAAAATAGAAATAACAATAAACTATTAGAAACTTTAAAGGCTAATCCTAGACTCAATAAATAAAACTAAACTAAAATGCAGACTCGAAAAATACAAAAACACAAGGCAGAAACTGTGTAAAACAAAACAGAACAGAAACAAAAAAAAACAATAAATTCTCGGTCGACAGAGAACTGTGGTTCGGTCGACCGAACTCTTTTTCTTTATTTATTTATTTATATATATATTTTTTATATTTTTATTTTATTTTTAACGACAATCGCTTTAATATAATCGACTTTATCCACAATATTTACGAATCTACTTTTAATAAAATAAGCTATACTCAATTTAATGACACGAGTCCCGCAACGGCGCCAAAAACTTGATGACGGTCAAGTTATAAAAATAACTCGATACCTAAATAACCTACTAGTAAGAGAACTAGGTTCAATCGTAGTATAGCTAGATAGAGTCGAGGCTCGATCCCACAGAGACTCGGCTTAAACAAGTACAACGTTATTAAACTAAAAATAGATTAAAGGGCGGTCTCCACCAACAATAACGTAGAAATAAAGGTTGACACGATAGAAAACACAAAGACTAACAATACGACAAGAGAGACACTAAAACACTTACTTTTATGGTTTTATAAGACTCTAACAAACGGTATTGATTACGCTAGTAGTAATTACTCCCCATATACGTATATCTAAGCCGAGATGAAAAAGACATTAAGGTTGATTATATTTTGGCTACGGGAGCTATCCCCTAAACTGGATCTACTTCGTGAACGGATAGAAGATCTTTATGCTTAATTACTTAATCCTTCCTTGGACAGATAGAACATCATATAACAAGCATGCTATACCAAACTAGGGATGCCGATCTAAAATCGCCACCTCGCCTCAGGCAACCACCGTGGACAAAGTTGGCACACCTCCTAAACGATCGGCTAACTTATGTCCTATTTAACATGGCAATTTTCACAATATATCATATTAATTTACGAGAACGATGTAACAAATTGGCCGATCTATTACATGTGTATATGAAAATGTAAAGCACGACGTAGCCGAAGTCGCTCATAGAAAATTACTAGAATCTTGATGGCTAGATCTAACCATATAGACCGTGGTAGATCTAGACCGGTGACTCTAGAATTTGTTCATAAAACGCCTTCGCATTTACTTAGATCTACATGAATACGGGTTTGTTAATTAACTACATCACGCAATCAATACACAAACGACTACTCCATAACGAAATAAAATAGATCTACGAATAAAAACGACATATTTGGATAGACATTACCCTCGTAGACGGAGGGTCCTCCGATCCTTTAATGCAATCTCTAATCGATGAATCCATCGCCTCCGTGATGAAGCAACATAATATAAAATAAAAAGAACTATATTGATAAACTAAAAGTATTGTAGTATTGCGTTTTGTAGGTTGGTGGTTTTCTCAGCATCGTGACAGCTGTTTATATAGGAGTTGTAGCCGACATAGGGAGAATCCAGAAGACATGCACGCATTAATCTGATTAGGCTCGGGTGACCGAACAGTTACGCTCGGTCGACCGAATGGCATGGCTCGGCCGACCGAGCCTCCTCTTTACGCTGCTTTCAATTTCGCTTCGTCGACTTGTTCCCCACTTCACTCTTCTATGCCGATCCGATTTGTCTCTTCATTAATGCTCCGATTTTCTTCCTTATTTATCTTGAGATTTCCGATTGCATGACAATTATCCTCCCGATTCGCTACGATCTGCGAAATCAACATTTATCACACAATTAATTGCTCTTTTATAATAAAAAAAATTAAATACCAATTATCACATTAATAATCACTTATCATTAAATAATAAATATAAACACGTGATTTAATATGAAATATATATAATTAACTCGATTTAAGGTTAGAATTGATGACATAAATAAGTATATTTTAACTATCATCAATGTTTTCCATATTCAACCTTGATATCAGCTGAGTGGCATAGTGTTTTTGTGTTAAGTACAACCCTGTGCTGTCTCTGTGAGCCTCCATACCAAGAAAGTGTGACAGCTGTCCCAGGTCCTTCAATGCAAATGTGGAGTTCAGTTGAGTAACAAACTTCTGTATGTACTGAGGGGGGTTGCCAGTGACAAGTATATCATATACATATACCAGTACATACAGAACTACTTGGCCTCTTTTGAAGATAAACAAAGAATTATCACACCTGGACTGATGAAAACTCCAATCAATCATCTTGTTTCTGAGTGCATCTAACCAGGCCCTTGGGGCTTGTCTCAGCCCATACAACGCTTTCCTTAACTTGCATACATAAGTAGGTCTTTGAGGGTCCACATATCCCTCAGCCGAGGCATATAGATTGTTTCTTTGAGTGGACCATTTAGAATGCATTATTAATATCCACCGCTTTATTTCCCGGCTTTAGTGTCACCGCAATAGCTAGTATGACCTCGATGGTAGATGCCTTGGCAACAGGGGCTAAAAGTCTCAGAAAATTGATGCGATAGGATCAGAGAACCCCCTTGGCAACAAGTCTTGCCTTGTGCTTCAGAATTGTTCCATCTGGGTTTAGCTTCAGTTTGAAAATCCATTTGTTACCAACTAGTTGCTGTTTGGGATCATGAGGCACTAGTTCCCAAGTTTCATTCCTCATAAGGGCATCATATTCATCATTCATGGCCTTCTTCCACTCTTGTTGATTCAAGGCATCTAACACTTTAATGTGTTCTCGTAGGTGTGAGACTCTGGAGTGGTTCAACACTTGAAGTGTAGGTTTTGGGTTTAAAGATCCCACTTTTGGATCTAGTTTGCATAGGGTGCAGAGCTGTAATAGTGGATTGAGTGTGTGTTGGGACATGCTCTTCCTCTTCAACATTGTTGTGAGTGGATGCATGGGAATGCTGTGAGGATGCATGAGAATGCTGTGAAATTGAGGGTGAATCTTGGGGTGAGTGACTTGGTGTCTGTAAGTGTGTGTGTACTGGTGTTCCCCCCGAAGAGGGAGAGTATGTGACTTGTGGTGAAGAGACAATTGGAGATGGCAATCCGGAATATCAGCCTGCTGGAAGGTATCCATGTGGAAGGGGAAAAGGTTTGGTGAAGTATCATGGTGGATGGATCTATGAGGACCTTGAAGGAAACCAGTTTTGAAGGGAAAGCTGGTTTCATTGAAAGAGACATTCTTGGTAATTTAGATCCTACCAGACTTGTCTAGACAGATATGACCATTATGAGAAGGGGAAGTGCCAAGATAGACACACAAGGTGGAATGAAAGGCAAATTTATGGGGGTTATAAGGACGAATATGGGGTTAAGAAGCACAACCAAAGACCCTATGGAATGTGTAGTCAGGGGTATGATGAAGAAGAACTTCATAAGGGGACTTATGATTTAGAACATGGGTTGGCAGAATGTTTATGAGGGTGATAGCATGTTGAAATGCTTCCCACCAATATCTAAGGGGCATGCTGGCTTGGGCAAGTAAGGTCATACCTAATTCGATAATATGTCTGTGTTTCCGCTCAATTCTTTCATTTTGAGCATGAAGATGAGGGCACGGATGCCTAAATTGGATACCATGTTCTTTTAGGATAGGTGTGAGGGACCTATATTCCCCACCCCAGTCAGTTTGGAAGCACTTAATGGTTGTGCTAAACTGATTTTCAACAAATCTTTTGAATTCAAGAAAAATAGAAACTGCTTTAGATTTTAGCTTAAGTGGGTATATCCATGTGAAGCGAGAATGATCATCAATGAAGTGAATATAGTAAGTATAGCCATGAGTAGATTTTAAGGGTGCAGGGCCCCAAATGTCTGAGTGAACAAGATCTAACACATTGAAGCATGAGAACTAGAAGGAAAAGAAGGTAACGCATGGCCTTTGCCAAATTGGAAAGCTTCACAAAACACCATTTCATTCAAAACAGAATTATTACATTGCACTAACACTTGGTCTTAGACCTTCTTAGAGGGATGACCTAACCTATTGTGCCAAACATTAGCATCAACACAAGACTGACTAAAACCAACCAAAGACTGATGACTTGACTCTGAGACATCTTTAGGTGAATGAGAGTTGGATGTGGAAACAACAGACAGTCTATAAAGGCCATCTTCAAGTGCCTCACTAAGAGTCTTCCATGTAGTATGTTCTTTGACAAAACAACAGATGAATCAAAAACAACATAAATGGGATTATCAACGCTTAACTTTGAGATGCTCAATAAATTTTTGGTGATATGGGAACATGAAGTAGTGAGTTAATTGCAAGATTGAGATGTGGTGTGTGCAGGGTGCTGGTGCCAATGTGTAGGATTTTCAGTCTTTCACCACTACCAACTGTTAAAGAGTCATTACTGTAATAACCTCGAGCTCAAATGCAGATTGTTGAGGTCGGATGTAACATGATTGATGCACCACCTGTTTCAGTACCATGCCTGATCATTGACAGATTGAGGAGTGGCAAGATAAGCTGAAACCTGTCTATGGTTTTGAGATTGCTGGGACTGCTGTGCTTGAGTGGTTTGAGTCCCATTTGGATTAAAATCCTCTTCAAACTCGTGCAACAAACGGGAGTCAGATGACCGCTTTTCCCACAAAGTTGATGCACCATTCCTCTTCCAGAACCATTGGAACTCCGACCACCTCGTCCTCTATTCCTTCCTCCTCTAGACTGACCCCTTCCTCGGTTGGTGTTTGACTGAGATGAGTTTCCCCGACGCTTGTTATCAAATCTATAATTGATCTGTAAGCAAAGTGTGCACTGGTTGCGCGGTGTGCCCAAAGTCCTAACAGATTGAATCGAGCAAGAAGACGCTCATAGTAATTAAGGCCGATCGAACTTCTTACCAAGTAAGAGATCCAACTCGATGTGATGTTGACAATGGCAGCCTTCATAGTCCTTGTCTCAGCCGCCTAAGGTAGCAAGAATTAGCTTTGACTTAGAAACAGGTAACCTGCAGCAGCCAATTGATCTGCATATGACTTCATCTGGGCAAGGTAATCCGCCATGGTTTTAGTCCCTTTGGTTGTTTTGGTCAAGGCATCCTTGAACTCAAGCATTCGAGCCTCAAATGGCTATTGAACATATCTTCAGGTGTCTTCCAGATGTCATGCGCCGTATCACAGCCAACAATTTCAAGGAGAGCCTGCTCTGTCATCGATCCGAGGAGCCATCCCATAAGAAGACTATCCGTCGTCATCCATTCGTGATATACGCCGGATTTGGAATACCGGAGGTCAATAGAGTACCACCAGGACCTGGGTAAGTTAGAAAAGGTGAAGGTTTGGGTTGTGCTCCGGTTAGATAGCCTTCAAGTTTGTGACCACGAACCACCGGTAGGACGGTGTAGCGCCAGAGCAGGTAGTTGGTGCGATCAAGTTTGACTATGACAGTCTGGGTCAAGTGACCTGAGAATGGTGCTGGGAGAACTGGGGATCTGAGAGGCGGAGGAGTGGTGGAGCTTGACGGAAACGACGAAAAGGTTAGAGGCCTGATTACTGGTTGCCGGACAGTGGTGATAGGAGTTTGGATTGAAGAAAGCTCTGGTCGGACATGTGAGGTTCCGCCACGCCCGGCCAGATAATCGGCCGAGCTTCCGGTAACCACCGCGGAGGCGTGGGGAAAGGATTTGGAGCCGTTGTCCGCTTCCATTGGCTCGATACCAAGAAAGATAATTGATAAAAGATGATTATGTTTTCATTAATTGTAATCTTGGACTCGATACAAGGATAAATACTACTAATGCAATAACATAAATGTACTAGCTAGGGAATCTAATCTTGGATTTTGTATGACACATGTCACCATAAGCACAATACACCTAGCTATCATTCATCAACTTCAATACTTTAACACGCAAAATATATAATGAATCTGCATGTTGCATGGATTCAAACAATAATACTCTTAAACGTCTATAGTGCTACTCCTGAATGAAAGCCTGTAATTAACGTTATTAGAGTATTACAGCCACAAACCACATATATAGTGGAATTCCTTTAATTTGTTTTCTTATGAAGGTGGAAGTTGGGGTCCACTATTAGCTTGCATCCATTGATAAGTATCAAGAATATATTCCAAGTTGGCAAGGGAAACGTGTAAATTCTCTTAACATGATATATACAAAATAAAGAAACAATTAATATACATTACTAGTACATGTTTTGCAATTTACATCACTTTAATGAGATGAGAAATGAGACATTATTTTTATACGTCTGATAATTAAACCACTTATTACAAACATATCATCAAGTACTTTACTTACTATTCATACATAAAAACACAGGACATAAAAGCCCTAATACATAAAAGACTAAAATCACATGCTTATATCTACATCAAAAGAGTCTTAACTTCCTTGATCTAAACACATGAAAACTATTGACATAACACCATTTCATTTGGTATAATCACTCAGATTCTAGCCTCGGCTATGAAATCGTTCCGCATAACATAACACCATTTGATATTTCACTTGTTATAATTACTAAACTCTAGCCTCGTACATGAAGGGATTCGATCCGAATAACATAACACCATTGATATAAGCACGGGATTTAGTCTCGCGTATGTATGAAATCTTTCCGCCTCACATAACATCATTAGATATAAGAACTGGGCTTAAGTCTCGTGTATGAAAGCATTCCGCCGGATAGTACTAAGCTAGCTAGCCATATATAAGCATACTTAGATTATCTATGTTATAAAAGAAAAATTAAACTCATCACTTATGTTAGGAGGATCTTCAACCATCCACAGTGACGCCGCTGACGCCATTGTTTGGGAGGAAAAGTAGCTTTCCACCTCACTAAAACCATCAAATATCGGTTTCACACAATTATCTTCAGATAACTCAATATCTTTCCATATCTCATCAAATGTACAACCTTTGTTGCTCAAATCCTCCTTTCCGGTGGCCGGACCGGTGAATCCGCCGGTATCGTAGAAGCTTCTACCTTTAGTCTCTCCAGGTGGGACCGGTTCCACACTTGGGCCTTTTTCCTTTGGGAAAGTGGATGATGATGATGACGAGGACGATGACATGGACATATTGGCCTTCTTTCTCTCTTGTGCTTTCTTCCTCATGTGTGTTCGCCAGTAATTCTTTATCTCGTTATCTGTTCTTCCTGGAAGCTTCTGAGCAATTCTTGACCATCTACATGCATAATCATTACATCATTACAATACTAAAATGTGTATGAATTACTTTAAATATATTCTCATAAACCACTTGAGAAGAATATATATTTGAAAGCAGAATGAATGATACGCACAACAAATGTCGTGTCATAATAAATGATCTACATTGTTGATCATGATGTGCTTACATCATTATCAAAGGTGCATATTGTTGTGGTATTCCATATTTGTTGTGTATGTAACTACATTGCACTGTAATAATTGCTCGAATATATAAACACAAACCTATTTCCCCACTTGGTATGGAGTTCAAGAACAAGACGCTCTTCATGAGGAGTCATCTTCCTCTTTTCAAACCAGGATTTAGATAATTAACCCACCTCAACCTGCAACTTTTGCCTGTTCTTTTCAACCCTATCAAATTAAATATAAAATAAAAAAAATACATTTCATCAACAATTATTCCTCAAGAAAATCGAAACATGTCCTAACACGCATTACCTATAATTACTTGTCTCCCTCCACCTTTGCAAACCTGATACTTTCGCTACGAAATCCCACCGACGATCACCGAACATGTTCACATAAAATACCAATTGCCCATCTTCATGCTCTGTCCATGGCCCCTTTCTGCTGGTTTCTTCTTGCACCATTTTTCTTCTTCTTCCCTTTTTTTTTTTTTTTATAAAAAAAAAAGGAAAGAAATATATACTGTGTATTAGTGCTTTGTTTGGTGGGCTTTCTTGAAATGTATGTTAGGGATATTTATATTACCCATTTTTGTGTATGGACTGTTTATTGAAACTGGAGATGGTATCTCGACCGTACGTTTGTCATTCGATGATAAGGTTGACGAGGGAGAAAATGCGTATTTATTTATTGATAATAAAAAAAAGGTTATATTATTATATGATCATGGAGTTCTAGAGATAAGAATTTGATTGAGACAAAAGTGTTTGGTGGTTTTGCCAACATTGGATATTTTGGGAAACTTAGATTTGTATGTTTTGAACGTATAGAAAAGATAATCTGAATAATTTACATTGTTTTTAGTATTTTTTGAATTGTAATATTGAGACATTTTTTTTAAAATACTTTATGAAATGTTTTCAAAGTTTTGTCTCATATAATATAAACACATTTTATTTGAAAGTATGGTATGATTTGAAAGGATCCGTTTTAAAATTTTTTTGCTAGCTTCTTGCGTGAGCCATATTGCCAAATTAATGGACAATAATCATTTCACATTGTTCAAATACTTTTCATCACCCGCCACATCCATTATAATGTCATATATACCGATTATCATCTACCACTCGTCACGGTCATGCAGGCTCCTTGATGGACGTTATGATCCGCCTATGTGTGCATCTAGGTAGATTTGAAAGTGAGGAGATATGGTGTAGGAAAAATTAATTGTCTGATTTCGCTTATAGTAATATGCTTTTATCGCTTATAAAAAATTTCTAAATAGAAAAACAATATTGAATCTGAACATGTATTTCATATTTATACACACAACACATCAATACGCACAACAAATCAACGACACAAAACATAAGAAATACGAAAACTTATTCGTTAGATCGGCGCAGTAGAACGTCAGTTCCAAGACTTTATCGCCTGATTAAATGCCCACGGTTATGGCAAAAAGCTCCCAAGATACAACAGCTTTTTTCGTTGTTCGTTATGTGACTTCAATGCGAACAATGCGTGAACTGATCCGCCTTGAATATCTCGACTATGCAAATGAGTTTTTGCAGAAATGGTTGTTTGCCTTATTCCGAAGTTAAGAATGCAAAAAATTGTTTGTGCAGATTTTCTAGAAGTATGCAAATGAATTTTCTGTCTAAGTTTTCAATCAGGACAATGGGATTATATATGTATTATGACAACCTTTGGTAGATGAAGCAACTGTTCAGAAGTGGAAGTTATTAGTTGGAAATAACCGAATTTTGAACGGATGTCATTCTGTTCATGAATATAATTCGAACAGATGCATTGATTGAACAAGTTCGATCTGAACTGATGTATGCTTCGACTCACATATATCACTCTACATGTAGGCATTAATTTCTCAATCACCTGATATCGGAATCAAGTGATTCAAAAAAGCCTAATATCAACTACTATCTTAGTAGTTTCCAAAATCGTTTTTAGCTCCCGGAAATTCATTCCATAACTCATTCAAACCCGGGTCTGAAGTTGACTGTTCGTCACTTACTTTTAAACCCATTTCAGAGTTAAAATACCATAAAGTTCCAACAATCCCCCACATGAATGAAAATTAATGCATATGCTATGCAGACTATAGAGATATCAAACGGAGTTCTATTGCATCGGGCGATGTGGTTTGCTGCCTTGAAACTTCCCTAGTAGAATACCATCGGACATACTCGGCTAAGCAGTGAACTAGGTCTTGAACTGCTCAGGCTTTGGAGCATGCCTAGACAATGATATCCACACAATAGACCCTCTCTCGCATTCTCCAAGTTCTCATGGTTGTGTCCATTTTGGCCTTGGAACACCTTGGTTTCGTAAAGTGTGTTAGAGAATTCACCTCAAATTCTCACGTGTCGCCCCACTTTCACTTACATAGGTGACCTCCTATAAAAGTACTCAAATACCCCACTCGGCTTTACCAAGATATAGAATCATTAAAATCTTTATTCTTAACTCCGAATCCTTCAAAGAGACAACACTTTTGTTCTAACAGAACGGGTAAGTGCTAATTGTCCTCATAACTTAGTCGTCCCTTTAAAACCATGATGTTGGGTTCTCCAAATACTATGGTCAAGTTGCCATTATAAGGAATATGCGTAATAGGCTTCAGCTTCCATTCCGCTTGTCAAACATTGACACCCGATCTCCAAGCTAAACCTTTTATAAGCGGATCCGCAAGATTCTCCTTCGACTTTATACAATCGAGCAAATCAAACCATTGTGAGATCATTCTTAAATGGTATTCGCTCACTTAGATATGAATCTTAACTTACCATTTTCCATATTATTGTGTGCTTGTTTTATCACTTACCGACTATTGCATGCCAATAATAGTGGATGTGCTTTAAGCCACACGCAATATCTTTCAAGGAACTTTGAATTAAATCAACTTCCTTTCCATTTCTTGCTTTCGCTACATCACTTTGTTTAGGTAAATTCCTTTTACCGTTCATCCCCATATTTTCAAGAATTTGATGAAGTTTAAGTCCAGAAGATATTCTTCCCCCACAGGTTTTTGGTAAACCTCAAGTTAACCATCATTTCGCAAGATTAACTGATTAAGGTACGTATAGTTCAACGATTTGATGAATGTTGTCGGTACCAAAACAAAATTCATTAAATCTTGAATCACACTTTTCCACCTTGATCACCATGAAATGATTAACCTTTTTATTATGTCGATTTAAACGTATCAAAAAACGCACAAACAACTTGTCTTTACATCTTGAAATGTACATCACAAAACCGAAAGCAATTCTATAATTAATAGGAATATAACAACATATTGTACATATATTCATAATAACTTATCACAACCATTAAGGTGTTTACATAAACACCTACATACATAGTTATACAAATTGTTACACACATATAATAATGTATAAATTAAATTGTTTATTACAAACCATGAATTAGATTCAAAGTTTAACAAAAGAAGTTCAATCATCAAGTTAATTGAATCAACAAGAGGACAAATTCAATTCATCCATAGACTCGCTGACTATTTCTCGCCACGCTTGACTCAGAATCTTCCGAGGATTTCGGCATTCATTCCTTCGGTGTCCTTGTTTCCCGCAATTAAAACATTTACCATTAAATGGCTTAGCCTCTTGATTGCCCTTAGAACTTTCACCCTTGAACTTTATTTTCTCGCCTTTGCCATTATTTTCACCGGCATTGGATTCCACCAAATTTGCCTTGGATTGTCCAAAGTTCATGTAATGAGCTTGGGTCGGGTTGGGTCGCTTGGGTTGGGTTTTTCGTAGTATTAGTCGGGTTGGTTTAAAAAAATACTAACCCAATTAACCAAACCAAATTATTAGAAAACCTAATGGTTTGGTTCGGGTTGGGTTGGGTTTCGGGTTTTACACCATAAGCAATGTATTTATAATCAAACTTTGATGTAATAAAATCCATACATGTATTCCATCGAAATTCAAATTTTTTACCACATGTCCATAGAGAACAATAATTAAAGACAAATTTTTATGGACATCATATTACAAATTCAATAATCTATGACACAAACAACAACGTATAGAGATAGTAACAAAGAACAATAGTTAAATATTGAGGAAATCATACATGAAAATTTAAAAGTTAAAGAAATGATCCATGATTAATTCGAAAAATACTAATATTCATCAATTATTCATTTTAGTCTAATTCTGCAATCCTACAGATGTTTCTTCATTTTTCAATTGTCACATGATGATACGGGATTTCACCCCTCCACGTGGAATAATCTGATTGGTCCAGCTGGCATGTAGAAAAGTCTATGTTAATTATACACATCGGATCGAATACGAGATTCACCAAAGGAAGGCTATAACCACCGACATGATCCTGCAAGTGTCCTACCTCGATCGCCCACGCCGATGTGCACCGAGTCGAGGCAGGACTTCCCGTCTGCACACCTTGGCCCACCATCCAACAAAGTTACTTGGGCAGAGGGCACGACCCATTTAAGGGTATTTTTGTCAATAGACTGCCGCCCCAAGTTTAGTAAGGCGTAAGAAGGACATGTGCCTATAAATACATCATTCCAGAACTATGTAAGACTTGATTCCTGGACATTCACACAGGATACGTAGGCAATCCAAGATACATTCTTGGACTCAGCCATAAAACACCAAAAGCACTATCTTTACACAAGCTATACCGCTCGATTCCTTTACAAACTCATCCTTAGATTACACGTGGCCCTCGATTTATCGGGTGGTGCATTATTCTGCATCATCATTTGGCGCTAGAAGGAGGGCCTTCTACCGGTGAGTTGGTAAAGATATCGCAATGGCTCCAAAGAAGAAGAAAGAAACCGACGAGCAGTAAGAATCCGCAGATCGAAGAGCATACAGATATTGATCCCGTGGGGGTTCAAGTTCAGGAAGTACCCACTGGATCTATACCTATAGTTGCAGAGCAGTCAAGACCTCCACTTCCCTCAGCTACAGACATGGCGTACTCACTTGGCGCCTTTAGATGAAGACGCCTAAAAAGAGTGGTGGCGCCAAGATTCATAGGTAAGTGGAATTTGTAATACCCTGCATTTAACGCTGTTAGACCCACCAGTCGAAAGGAGCGTGAGAATGCTAGGGGAAAGAGGCCGCTTAATCCTCGAGAGGAGCATGAGGATGAAGCGGGAAATCAAGATAACCAGAAGCGCCTCAAAATGAAAAGCAAAGAACAACAGTCGAAGAGAGCATTCAAACGAGTTTAACCGTGATCGTAGGGAAAGAGCCGATAATGTAATGGCTCGAGTCGCTTTAGCCCGTAAATCGAGATATATACGATGCTGTAGTCGCTTAAGCCACCAAAGATGGAACTCTACGACGGTACCACGCACCGAGGATCATTTGTACCGATACATTTCATTGATGAGGTTGAGAAACGCAAACGATGCCATGAAGTGTCGTGCCTTCGACACGTTGCTCACAGGTCGAGCTCGAGAGTGGTTCCATAAACTACGCCCCGGGTCGATCTCAAGTTTTTTACAGTTAGGCCAGAAATTTCGAGATGCCTTCATTGGAAACAAGAAGTTCCATCTCAGTGCTACCCACCTCATGAATATCAAGCAAGAGAAAGAGGAGTCGCCCATTGATTTTATGAGGCGTTTCAACCTCGAGGCCATGAAAGTGCATAACGCCAGCGATGCGCTGCAGGTTAATGCCTTTGTTGGAGGTCTGCGCAATATGAAGTTGTACGACAAGCTCTCCAAGAAGATGCCAAATGATATCTACGAATGTGTAAACATAGTTCATAAGTTCTGCCAAGGTGAAGAGGCAGTGCGTCTGCACACCATTTCACTTGGCCTTAATTCGAGGAATGACACCTTGAGGCCACCCAAGGGACAACCAAAGGGTCGCAATGATGAAGGGAAATCTAACGTGTTTGATCGACAAACAACTCCAATCACAGATCGCCTTCGGAAAGAAAGTGGAATCAAAAGAGCGAGATTTTATCCTCTCGAACCGATCACGCGAGGAGAAGTGCCGCTATTATGATTAAGAAGAATATCGCCGAACACCCAAGCCAATGTCCAAGGACCCTGAGAAGAGAAAGAACACCCACAAGTATTGTGATTATCACAAGGATGTGGGACATGACACAGAGGAATGTTTTGATTTGAAAAAAGATATCGACGCCTGTATTCAAGAGGGTCGATTGGACGAGGTGATCGATGATCAGAGAAGGACGAGCCCAAGGGTCGCCGTGGAGTATAAAAGAAAGAGTTATAACGGGAAGAAAGATCGATCGCCGCTGGCCGAGACAATCAGAGGTGACGGATAGATCACCGAGCCGACTCCACAGGATAACCGACGGATGATCGCCGGGAAGATTTGAATCGAGACCTCACGGGATAACCGCCGGATACGATGTCAACACAATTGTGGCGAGCATGGTTCGATCGATCTGATCCAAATGACGCTGGACCGATCGAGAGAGTCAAGAAATTGAGGTTCACAACGGAAGTGGGTTATGGACCCAAAGATGATATCCCGAGTTCGCATGCCCATAGCAAAGCGGTTGGTAATGTAAGCGTAATAAGTCGAGGTCGGGTGAAGAGAGTCCAAGCCGACGATGGAAGCGCCAAGCTAACATCCTTTATTACTCGGCCTTCAAAGCCACGAGGTTGAAGGATGAAGACATTGTGCCATTATCTACCCTCTATTTGGATTCACAGACAAGCCATTCACCCCGGCTGGGTCGATCAATTTATTGACAACAATGGAGACGGAGAAAAAGGCCGACCACGAGATGACCTATGTCGAGTTAAGGCCCCATCGGATATAACGCGATATTAGGCCGACCACCTTTATACGACCTCGTGAGCCATCATCTCGACATTCCACAACAAAGATGAAGTTCCCACCTGGTATGGAACCCATGAGGTAAAATGAGACATCGAGGTGGCTGTGAATTGTAGCTTGGTCACAATCAAAGGGAAAGGAGTTGGACAAGTGTTGGTTGAGGAATTAATACCGTAAGAAGAGGAGGATCGGCCGGTCTCTCGCCGACCGGCTGTAAGAGATCCGTGGTCTGGAAGGAAGAGGAGGGCCAAGGGGTCTAGATCGGGAAGTGGTTGTCACACCCGACATGAAGGCCTTGGTCGACCTCCGGTCGAGCATCGAGATGTGTTCGTAGGGGAAAGCAGACGACATGCCCGCCTATCGGCGATATATTGCAATGCATCATCCAATGTCGATCCAAAAGAAGCCGATACGGCAAAAGAAGAGGAACCTTGCTCCTGAGAGGAAGGAAGCGGTAAGGAAAGAAGTTGACAAGTTGTTGATCGCTGGGATCGTCAAAGAAGTGTTCTATCCAGATTGGTTAGCCAACCCTGTGTTAGTTAAAAAGCCAGATGGAAGCTGGCGAATGTGCGTAGATTTCACGGATCTCAACAAAGCATGCCCTAAGGATTCGTATCCGCTCCCGAAGATAGATCAGTTAGTCGACTCGACTCTGGCCTTCGAGGTGTTTGGTTTTCTCGATGCATATAGGGGATACTACCAGATCTTCATGGACCCCCGAGACTCAGAGAAAACCGCATACAAAGAGTTCGGAACGTTTTGTTTTGTGACAATGCCGTTTGGCTTTAAAAACGCAGGGGCCACCTATCAGCGGACAGTCAACAAAATTTTCAAGGGACTGATAGGTCGGAACATGGAGGTTTATGTGGACGATTTGTTGATAAAGAGCAAGTCCATGGGACAGTTTCTTGACGATGTCAGAGAAGTTTTCGAGGTGCTGCGGGCTGCGAAAATGAAGCTCAACCCGAAGAAGTGCACTTTTGGGGTTTGATCTGGAAAATTTTAGGCTATATGATATCAAGAGATGGGATTCGTATAATCCGTATAAGATCGAGGCTCAAAACATGCCCGCACTCGTAACGTAGGAAGTACAACGATTGACAGTCGGATGGTCGCCTCAATCGCTTTTTGTCGATATTAGCACAGTAGGGCTCCCGCCATCTTCGTGATATCAAGAAGGTGAGTCCATTCCAAAGGGGATGAGAAATGTCGAGAGCGCTCGATGACCTGGAAAGAGTATTTATCTGATTTGTCGACACCGCCCTCACCTCGAGAAGGATAGAAACTCTTAGTTTATCCGCAATCATGGCGAGGCGGTGAGCGCAGTTGTTGGTTCGGAAAGTGAGACCAAAGCGATTCCGATTTATTTTGTAAGTAAGGCATTGCATGGAGCCGAGATCGATATACACCGCCAAAAATTGGCATTGGGTCCGGTTCATGCATCAAGGAAATTGAAGCCGATTTTCAAGCACACCCCATTGCCGTGGTCACCGACCACCTTTGAAGCAATTTCGACAAAACCCGATACATCGGGTCGGTTCGCAAAATGGGTTGTCGAGCTAGCAGAGTATGATATCGAAGCTTCTACCACGCATCGCCATCATCAAGGGTCGCTCTCAGCATTTCCTAGCCGGGGGTTATCGATTCAATTAGAGCAAGAAAAGTAGTCATCGAAGAACAATGGACCATCCACGCCGATGGTGCCTCAAGTAAAGCAAGGAGCCGAGCCGGTTTATTGTCGGTTAGTCCTAAAGGGGAAGAGTTCCCATATGCACTCGATTCGAGTTCAAGGCCACGAACAACGGGTTTAGTACGAGGCCATGATCACGGGTTTGAAGCTAGCACCGGGTCGGGGGTCGAGAATCTTTGGTATATAGCGACTCTCACCTTGTGGTGAATCATATACGAGGTGAGTATGGCTAAGGAAGAATCAATGAAGAGTTATCCAAAGTTGTTCAGGGGTTAATGTCGAAATTCAAAATAGTTCGAATCGAGCAAAGCCACGTAGTGAGAACAAGAGGGCCGACGCGCTTGTCTAAACTCGCCGAATTTTAAAAAGAAGGTTCTCGTGGAAATGTTGGCAGAGCGGAGTTACAATGAAGTCGATGTGCAACCAAAGTGGTTCAGTGGATCGACGTGGATGGACCCGATAGCTCAGACTTGAAAGATGGAATTCTCCCGCCTGACAAGTCTCAGCCGTAAAGATCCGACTACAAGCCTCCAGTATGCCCTATTTGACTATGTCCTTTATCGAAAATCGCTTGTAACACCTTGATGCGATGCGCATCGGAAGACGAGGGGCTTATCTACTTGAAGAGATACATCGAGGGGTTTGCGGTAACCATGACATGGAGCTCGAATGTTGGCGAGAAAATGTAAACTAGCAGGCTATTTTTGGCCTTCCATGCAAAAAGACGCCAATCGATTGGTGATGAGATGCAGAGCTTGCCAGGTTCATGATGTAGTGACACACCAACAAAGCGAGGAGATGAATGCCATCGAATCGGTGTGGCCGCTCACGAGTGGGGTCGATATATTCGGCCTCTACCTCGAGCCCGGTAATTTCAAGTATGTTGTGGTCGCGTTGATTGTTTTACAAAGTGGGTTGAAGCCAAGGCTCTTACGGCATCGAGCTCGCACCACAAGAAATTTCTATGGGAAAATATTTTATGCAGTTTGGAATCCCGGTATCCGATATCGGATAACGGTACTCAATTTCGGATGAACGAAAGTGCAGATTGGCTCAAAGAATTCAAGATCGAACATAGAACGACGCCAAGAGTTCACCACAAATTCAACGGACAGTCGAACAAACAAACAGCAAATTAAATTTGGCTTGAAGAAGCGGTTGGAAGATGAAGGTTGAGATTGGGCAATTTCGCTACCTAGCATTCTCGTGGTCGATCGAACAAAGATCCAATTCGCCACCCAAGAGACCCTTTCGCCATGGCCTATGGATGCTAAACAAAGATACCTCGCAGAGATCGGACTAGCCTCGCCGAGTTTTGGGCATACAACGTTGAGACAAATGTCGCACTGCCTTCAAGAGAAAGATAATGTCGAGGAGAAGAGAGAGATAAACGTATCGAATGGCCAATTATAAAAGAAAGATCTCCCAAGATTATAATTCGAGGTGAAATGCAAATACTTCCAAGTGGGGATCTCGTGTTAAGGAAGAATGAAGCCAAGAGCAGACCCAATAAGCAAGCCTTGAGCCGAATCGGGAAGGTCCATATAAAATTAAGGTGCATCCTAAAGGATCGTGATCAACAAGCAGTCGACGGAAGCACAAAGGTTCTAACTTGGCACGCCACCAACCCGAAAATACTATGTTTAAATTGCATTCACTTTATGACATTTGCAACTTTGCTTTCTTAATTATTTGTAACAAGTCGATATGACATTTGATTTCAATGCTCTTTATCAGCGCTTTTTTTTATTATGTCAGACTTACAAGATCATCTAAAAGAAAAGGGAGCGTAAGAAAAGCACAAAATTCGACCACGACACCAAGCTTCTCGACACGGCGGCCGAATAAATAGTGAATAAAGCCAAGTCACCGACAATGCTTATGTCACTCCGAAGCTACGAGCCATCGACACGATGGAGTTAAAACAAAAATAGTGAAAAAGCCAAGTCATTGATGAGCTTATATCACTCCGACCGCCAATAAGCCACGATGCGAGGCGCACGGAAGATCCCACGATGGATACCTAACTCGACCATATCATAAGCACCACGATGTGCGATAATGAGTGAGGACTTTAATTCGATATCCCATAAGCCTCGACAAGGCAGACTGGCCGAATCGATCTCCGATCAAATAGCCAAGTCGGCCCGATAAGGCCGCATAATGCTAGGTCGACTCAGATTCAAGTGTACCACGAGTCACGACTGCGGTTACACTTCGAGGGGCCACAGGGAATTAAGTCCAAAAGACTACACCCCATAAGGCAACGCTTGCAAGGGAATTAAGTCGGAAAAGACTACACCCTAGACAAATGATCAATAAAAGACAAAAGACATTCAATGGAAAAGCATAGATTTAAATTCAAGAATCAAAATGCAAATTGAAAAGTCACAAGTCTACAAGATCGAATCGTATAAAACGATCTAGACGAATAAAAATATCAAAGTCATACAACCAGATCGAATGAGAAAAAGTTCAATAAAAGATCAATAAGAATTGGGGCAAAGAAAGATATCGCGCCGCGGCAGCTGGTTTGAGGAGGAGGCGCTGGGGTCGACTGCTCTTCCGACTCGACATTCTCACCCCATCTCCCTGTGAGCAGGGGTCACATACTTATCGTATAAGGAAACACCACTTTGAACTCGTGGAAATACCGACCGTAGCGAGGAATGGCCTCAGATCGCATAAAATAAGGCTTCGCAACGGTGGATACATCAAAATTCGGCCGACTTTTTGACTTGGTCAAGAGCCATGGTGAATCCTCTTCATGCCCCGAGTCATCGCTAACGCCAGTCATCATTCTCAATCTCCGCTGAGGCCAGTGAAGTCCAAATTAAGCGTTTCCATTCGAGTCGTTAAACCGCCGAGGAGAGATCAAGATCGGGTACGAGCTTTGATTGCCTCCGTGTTGGAAATATTATTTATGTTTTGATGATGATTCGTCACTTAAATTAGACAAATCACTTACAATCCATGATGATGAAGTCGAATTCAATCAAGTATAGTGCATAATAAAAGAAGAAGCAAGAAATGGTCTGTAGATAAATGTATAAGTTCTATCTGAGTCCGAACTTTGTATAGGTTGTTTCGCATAAGCATTGTAATAGAATAGAACTAGGCGAACAAATTGAAAGTTATAACAAGAAAATGTAATATGCACTTGAAGAACCGAGGGTTCAAACTCGCTATGCAAGAATCAAGAAGATAAGTTCGCCGAGGACACAGACTCAGCTTGGCTTATCTAGAAGATCAAGATCTGAGGACACATACTCGCCATATATAAAACCGATGAACGAGGTGGCAAACTCGCTAGAAGTCGATTAAGTCGTGACTATAAATCAGATTCGTGCAAGTCTGGTGACTCAAATCGAAAGTTATAGATCATGTAAAATCGAATAATCTTAAGGACAAAGATTATCGCCACCTGAAAAGAAGAAACTCAATGGTGTACTCGACTTAGTCAATTAAGGTCGATATTAAGTAAACAAGGTACTCGGCTTTAAGAAGAAGAGAAAACCGAAAGTTAAGGCCTTGATTGAATTTAAACCGACAATACGACAAAAGATCGTATATATGAACGCTGGCTAAATGACAAGTGTAACGGCTACAAGAGCTAGTGATCGTTACATCACCCCTATAAATACACAAGAGAATCACTCAAGAGAGAGAGAGAGAGAGGATCGTAAAAGAGCTTTACAAGCATATATTCAAAGATCCAAATCCAGATCTACAAAATCGATCATATATATCTAGAAAAGAGAAGCCAACGGAATTGCCTTGAAGACTTCAAAGGAAGATCCAAAGAACCCATTAAGGGGGAAAGAAGGCATCTAGAGCTACAACGCCATATCTGTAAGAATCAGACACTTCACCAATTAATCTTGTGATTAATTCTAAACCTAACCTTTGTAAAAGTGGTTGGTCAGGTATAGTTTGAGAAAAGCAATTCTACCTTTTCATCATACGGTGTTGCTACAGAGTTGGTGCAAACATGGATCGTGTATGTTAGTGGTGAGTCAGAAGGAGCAATTCCACCTCTCAAGATCAAGCAGCAGAGTGAAGGAGCAATCTCGCTTTCTTCATTTTGTGTAGACAAAGTGAAACTAGGTGTCGTGAAGGATCACCATAGTGCTAGGATTTTGTAACGGTTATCTCATTATTCTAGTGATACCTCCTACGCCACAAGAGAAGGGGGAGACGACGGGATTACACCACCCGAACTTCCATAAACAAATCATGTGTTGATTTACTTTATGCATTTGTGTTTGTTTTATTTATTGCATTATCACTCAAAGAAACACTGCATAATCGAGTCAAAGACAGAATCGATACATGTAGGTCTACACATCTATTTCACTAAGGGCTAGTTTTATCTCACCGCCGCTAACAAGACTAAATATAAGTCAAGATTAACTTATATTCAGCTGAGCTAATCAACTCCGCACAGTTAAGGGACAGAACAAAATCGAATCAAGATCGCTTGAGTTTCAGAGAAAACTCGCCTCCTCGGGCTTTTCCACCAGATTAGTTTTTGGTGACAAGTTTATTCACCCTCTAAACTTGTGTTAGCTTTCCAAGGGACCAACAATTGGTATCGGAGCGCTTTTCATTTGGAAGAGATCCAAGAATACCCTTTAAACCAATTGTTGAAAACCCCTCACCAGATCGCTTCACTTAGTTTCAATGTCTACATCCGTAACTAGTGGTTGGCTTATTCACCCCTCGACTAATTGCTTGCAAAATATATCCGATTTTCTCGATCAAATGATCGAAAGGTTCTGCATGCATGATTTATATTCAAATCCGTAACTCGAACTCAAAGATGATGTGATACAAACTTCAATGTTCATATTAATGTATCTGTAGGAGTTCTATCACTAAGAGACCTCTCAAAAGAAAGAAGGAAATGAGTTGTTGCAAGTGGTTGTTGATATAGAAGATTCACACAAAGAACAAAAGAGTGTACATTCAATCCTAAAACTGCATCAAATCATCAAGGAAAGGTACATTCTTCAAATCGCTTATCATTTGGTCGAACTCAATGTAAAACTTGATCTTGTCAAGTTAATCAAAACTTACGCTGGAACTAAAATTAAAAGACAGAGAACTTGACAAAGCAAAAGATTGGAATGAGTTTATTGAAACAGAGGTGTCAAATCTAGCCGATAGATTAATGTCTATTAAATTTGATAAAAGCAATGATAATCCCCACCCCTACCTACCCTCGAGGCTTCAAAAAGCATAAACTTTAAAATCAAGATATCGAAGATCTAGTGGATTACACAAGGAAACTAAAATGTTAAATCTAAAAGAATCCTTGTGAAATCAACTAAGATTGAGCGTAATGGTTTATCCAGAAAAGAGTTGAGAACGTTTAATTCTCTCAACAAAGAAACTGAAAATAACATTTCAGTAACTAACTCCACCGGACCCAAAAAGGTATGGGTAGCAAAGAAAACTTAAACTGTTTTGCAGGAAAAGTCAGTTCACAATACAAAATCCTCATAAAACTGACTTCTATACAAAACTGAGAAGGCAAAGGCTGATGGAGGACAAATTGGTCAAAAGAAGTAAAAACTTTCCAGCTACCATCTGACGCTTGGACCGACATGGCAAATCACCAAGCCACGTGTCAACTGGGAGAAAAGTAGATGTACATCCCTACATAATCTCATTGATTGTGACACGACTCTCATTTGAAAACGATTGCAAAATCTTGACAAAATCATGCTCACCCAAAATCAAGCATTCAAAGATCCCTAACTCAAAAATCAATGGAGTGATACAACATTGACGATGGAATCACCACCACCGACAACTTCACAAAAATTCTCAAACTCCACTCTCTCAATCCAAATTACAAAGAAGATAAAAATATTCGAGGATTGAGAATTTGATTGATACAAAGGTCACTACTTTGTGTCCAGATGGCATCGTAGATTTCTACAAAAGTGCCAAATCATCAACAATGGAAAAAGCTTCAAAACGATCGCTCAAGATAAAAGCTTCACCGCTGATGAACAGCTTGCTTTCCCTGGTGTTTCGCTTAGATATAATTGAGGCTCTTCATATTTCACATTCGAAATGAAGAAAAGATCAAACTTTGGAACGCCACCGCAATCAACAAGAATAAGAAGAATCTTAGTGGATCTATCTATCGCCAGAACGAATTTGCATTCCCGACGATTCTATCACCAAAATGTCATCGGTCATGCCAGAATTTCTACACTCTCTCAACAAACAAACTTATGCCGATCTATGCCATCCGGTTTGAGGAAAGATTTGATTGGAACAAGTTTGTTCTCAATCGCTTGATAAAGCAAATCTCGCATTTAAAATGAGAGAATCAAAGAAAGGAAGGAAGTTACCGGAGAAATATTTCTACCGGTGCGGGGATTTACCTATCTAGTCCAAAGAATACTAGATCACTTTTCTATCTCCAAATCAATCGCAACCAAGTCATACAAAACTCGTGTGTCCGCCAGAGTCGTGGAAGAGGAAAATCATTGAGTAAGAAAGCGAAATCTCTCGACTTTAGTTCAAGCGAGACCATAAGGCCGATGATAGAACCGTAAGAAGACAAAAAAGGTTGTGGAACAAACTTCAAAGCGATGAAAACCGAACCTGGAGTGGTAATTGATATTGATGAAAGTGATGTTGAAACCGGCGATGTTGAAGAATCAGAAGGAAGTGAAGACAACGAAGGAAGCAAGGCAGATGAAACTGAAACTGATGAAGAACCTGAAAGAGAGATTGAAGAATCTGAAGAAACTGAAACTGATGAAGAATCTGAAGGAAGTGAAGTTCCCACTACCATGTATGGTGAATACACTAAAGAGAAAAGAGAAGCCGTAAGATGCGTAATTTTCCAGCCGAGTATGAAAAAGAACCGATAGCCTCCCGATGTTCATTTTTATTATCCTCGAGGCCAAGACTCATCCTGTGCTCATGAGACATCCACAAGCAAATCGGAAATTGAAGAATCTCTCGGTTCAAGAAACCAAGCTAAAAACTAAAAATTTGAAGGATTTCATTGAATGTTTAATACAGATCTATAGAGAAACTGCTCAACCTGCATGAATTAATTGGAAGAATACATTATTCAGTTTGAACAAATACTTAAACATTATCACCCTACGTAAGTTATTTGAAGATTGCTTTCGCTATCTTCAAACAAGGGGGAAGATGAAGTCAGAGTGATGAAGTCGTAAGTGATGATGCAATGCAAAGATGAAAAGGTCAAGTGGCTTATGCCGATAACCGATGGAAGATCAAGACAGCATAAGTAGATGTCGATCTACTAACTACTCAACTTGATGAAGAAGCAGCTTGATAGTCCGCTTGAAGAGCTTATTGCGTATGAGACTTTAAAGAAACAAGAATCGAGGATGATGAGGAAGCCTCGCTTAAAGCAAGGTTGAGTATCGAAAGAAGCTTGTAACTGTGGTCAAATCTCTTGAGAAGTTGGGCGATAAGAAGACACAAACAAAGGGGGAAACTGGAAAGAAATCGTAAAGTAAAGAGGAAAAAAAAACTTAATCTCATTTCGTAAGAAGAAGAGAAATTGATGGAAAAGGAAATCAAAGAAATTCTGATCAAGTTCAAAACCAAGAGAATGAAGAAGGAAACCGACCGCTAAATGAATATCCGAAATCAAGCCTGTAGATGGCGAATCAATTGAAGAAGGAAAAGAAAGAAGACTCCTGAAACGAAGAGAAGCATCTTTTTTGGGAGGAAAGTTAATAGCACTGAAAAAGAAAAGATGTAATCTATTCAGCTTTTTTAAACTCACTGCTTTCAATTTGAATCTTGTAATAAACTTGGTTGTTCTAGTTTGCTTTGTTTTGTTAATATTTCTTGCACTATTCTTTTATTATTGCTTTTAGTGAGGGTTATGATACATCATCAAAAAGGGGGAAATTGTTGGAAATATTATTTATGTTTTGATGATGATTCGTCACTTAAATTAGACAAATCACTTACAACCCATGATGATAAAGTCGAATTAATCAAGTTATAAAGGCATAATAAAAGAAGAAGCAAGAAATGGTCTGTAGATAAATGTATAAGTTCTATCTGTAGTCCGAACTTAGTATAGGTTGTTTCTGCATAAGCATTGTAATAGAATAGAACTAGGCTAACATCTAAGTTATAACAAGAAAATCAATATGCACTTGAAGAATCGAGGGTTCAAACTCGCTTATGCAAGAATCAAGAAGATAAGTTCGCCGAGGACACAGCACTCATTTGGCTTATCTAGAAGACTCAAGATCCGAGGACACACTCAATTACATAAAATCAAGAACTGAGGTGGCAAACTCGCTAGAAGTCGATTAAGTCGTGACTATAAATCGTGATTCGTGCAAGTCTGTGGTGACTCAAATCGAGTTATATAGATCATGTAAAATCGAATAATCTTAAGGACAAAGATTATCACCACCGAAAAGAAGAAACTGAATGGTGTACTCGACTTAGTCAATTAAGGTCGATATTATAAACAAGGTACTCGCTTTTGAAGAAGAGTAAAAATCGAAAGTTAAGGCCTTGATTGAATTTAAACCGACAATACGACAAAAGATCGTATATATGAACGCTGGCTAAATGACAAGTGTAACGGCTATAAGAGCTAGTGATCGTTACATCACCCCTATAAATACACAAGAGAATCACTCAAGAGAGAGAGAGAGGATCGTAAAAAGAGCTTTACAAGCATATATTCAAAGATCCAAATCCAGATCTACAAAATCGATCATATATATCTAGAAAAATGGGAAGCCAACGGAATTGCCTTGAAGACTTCAAAGGAAGATCCAAAGAACCCATTAAGGGGAATGAAGGCATCTTGGAGCTACAACGCCATATCCGTAAGAATCAGATAGCCACACCAATTAATCTTGTGATTAATTCTAAACCTAACCTTTGTAAAAGGGTTGGTCAGGTATAGTTTGAGAAAAGCAATTCTACCTTTTCTCATACGGTGTTGCTACAAGAGTTGGTGCAAATTGTGGACTCGTATGTTAGTGGTGAGTCAGAAGGAGCAATTCCACCTCCGAAAGATCACAGCAGAGTGAAGGAGCAATCTCACCTTTCTTCATTTTGTGTGTAGATAAAGGAAACTAGGGTGTCGTGGAAGGACTCACATAGTGCTAGGATTTTGTAACGGTTATCTCATTATTCTAGTGATACCTCCTACGCCACAAGAGAAGCGGGAGACGACGGGATTACACCACCCGAACTTCCATAAACAAATCATGTGTTGATTTACTTTATGCATTTGTGTTTGTTTTATTTATTGCATTATCACTCAAAGAAACACTGTATTACTCGAGTCAAAGACATGAATCGATACATGTAAGGTCTAGTTTTCTATTTACACATCTATTGCACTAAGGGGCTAGTTTTATCCGCCGCTAGCTAACAAGACTAAATATAAGTCAAGATTAACTTATATTCAGCTGAGCTAATCAACTCCGCACAAGTTAAGGACATGAACAAAATCGAATCGAAGATCGCTTTGAGTTTCAGAGAAACTCGCCTCCGGGCTTTTCCACCAGATTAGTTTTTGGTGACAAGTTTATTCACCCCTCTAAACTTGTGTTAGCCTTCCAAGGGACCAACACTCCGCCAATTCGGCCTTTGTCCCTCAAGCTCCGACCTCACCTATGCCAAATGACTTCACCTTTGCCAACTCGGCATCTCCGATGATACATCCTTACGGGTTTTCGCTACCATCTCGAGAGGAAGCCAAATCGATTCGAGCTTGGCACGCCGATCATCCAGCTTTGCTGATCTTAGCCTTCGCTTCGATGTCGGATGTCACCACATGGTCTCCTTCTGCTCCTCCATAACAAATGATGGAGACTCGATCTTGCTTATGGCCACCTTGGTTGTTAACCGAGCCTACAAAGACAAGAAAGGTTAATTCGAGACCCAAAATCGAGAAAAAGTTTAAAAGTCGCTAAAAAGAGTAAAGACTTACCGCCGAATGATTTTCAAGTGATACTCACTTAGCTCCTCGTGGTCATGGCCTCCATCTCGGCAAGGCTCATGGCAGGAGTGCCTTGACCCCACCTCGAACTCGAGGAGGAAGATTGCAGCCTCTTTTCCGATCCCATGCCTTACGCTAGCTGCCTCGGGCCGCTTTCTCGACGAGGTCCGCATCACCTGCTCTCACCATCCGGGCCTCGCCGGGTTGACCTCAAAATGTCCGACGCCGATGCAGGAGCTGGGGGCTCGAGCCGGTGTCCTTCGACCTCCGGATACTACGCTACCCGACATCAAGCCTCGAGCCGGAGCCTTCGACCGATACCGCCGCTTCTGGATTTTCTTCGGTCTCAGAGTCTGGGGTCGGGCATTTTTTCCGTAACATCCATCTTTGAGAAATATTCCACCGTGGTACAGAGAAAGTTCAACATCGTAATACGCCTAAAAGAAATAGATAAAGAAAAAGTGCAAAATACATAAGTGTGGCAGCTCAAGAGAGTTAATAAGTGTCATACGCAACTCAACATCTTCATCGAGCCCGTATAGCGCCGGGCCAGCAGCCTCGATGTCGCAAAGCGGATATAGAGAATGCAGTGTTTCGAGTTGCGACGCCGGGTGAATGCTCGATAGCCCCACACCCATCGTGGGGCAACAGAGCCGAGCCTCGCCATGCCATTTCGGGGCCTGTTAAACCAAGTGTAGACGCCGATGTCGACTCAACCCGTGGTCGGATAAAGAAAAACCGAGGCTTCCACTCGCCTCGAGACGGCTTACTTTCCTCCCGACCTCGGCGTTGAGGACGCTCAAAAACATACCATCCCGCATCTTGCAGCTTTGATTGCATAATATTGACGGAATAATCGAACCGTGAACTCAACCTTTGGCGATTCGACATGCCAAAGACGAACCCCATGACACTTCCGACCCATTTGGGAGCAAGTTATGGACGCTAATCTTGTAATGTCGGAGAACCTCGTGAGACACGGGTCGAAAGGAAACCTTAACCCTCTTTCAATTGTGCCTCGTGGGCGCAGAATCCGTGGGGAGGGTCATAGGCAACCGGAATTGACCATGCGATACCTTGATGTTTGCGTAAGAATAGGGTATGCCGATCGTATGCAGATGGTTTTGGCTTTCTCCGGGTCGATTGATATGCACCCATTCGGCCCTTGGCCTTTCATCCTTGTTTACGCCTAGCAGCAGTCGGGGGACGATTCTCCTTCTCCTCCTCTTCTTCTTCTCCGTAGCTCTCTCACCGAGGCGGTTGGACGCCGTAAACCGCTTGCTCGACGATTCTTCCTCAACCACGACAACTTCTTCCCTATTTTGTGAATCGCTATCGCTACTAGACATGGAATCGAAAATACGTAAAATAAATCAACAAAGAAGGATTTAAGTAAGACTAAGGCTTACTTATGACATGAATAAGGCGTAGAGAAAATGGAGAATAAGAGGCTTCTAAGTCTTGACTCCCTTTATGCTTGCAAAATCTCTAAAATGATTTGAAAGTATGCGATTTGGGGCGCTTATAGATATGCAACACGAGAATCAAGGGCGCACTCCCAAGGGGACCAATGACAAACGCTTCGCTTCCTACACCAATTAATGTCGGTATGCTTTGACGCTCATCTCGACGACAAATTTAAATCGCTAGAGGGCAATGCTTTCCCGCCAAGAAGACCACGGTCGGTAAAAGATTATTCAAATTTTCGATCCGACATCAACACTCAAACGAGTCTCCTCCGATTTGGGGGCTTATGATGATACGGATTTCACCCTCCACGTGAATAATCTGATTGGTCCACCGGCATGTAGAAAAGCCTATGTTAATTATACACATCGGATCGAATACGAGATTCACCAAAGCTGAAGGCTATAACCACCGATAGATCCTCGCAGTGTCCTACCGATCGCCCACGCCGATGTGCACCGAGTCGAGGCCAGGATTTCCTCGTCTGCACACCCCGCCCACCATCCAACAAAGTTACTGGGGCAGAGGGCACGACCCATTTAAGGGTATTTTTGTCAATAGACCAAACCGCCCCAAGTTTAGGCGTAAGATGACATGTTCCTATAAATACATCATTCCAGAACTACGTAAGGCTTGATTCCTGACATTCACACAGATACGAGGCAATCCAAGATACATTCTTGGACTCACCATAAAACACCAAAAGCACTATCTTTACACAAGCATACAAAATTGCTCGATTCCTTTACAAACTTCATCATTAGATTACACGTGGCCCTGATTTATCGGTGGTGCATTATTCTCGCATCGCCATCACACCACAAGGATAAATGTTGATCGAAAATGAATAGCAATAATATTTTTAGGTTGAGTTGGGTCGGCTTAAGAAAAATAAAATTCCCAAACCAACCCAATTGCATTCGGTTAGTCAAACCAACGCAAAATTTTTGGTTTCAAATCAAGTTGTTAATTTGGGTTGGTTCGGTTTGGGTTTGTTCGGGTTTATTGGGTTTTTTGCTCGCCCTAAAAGTTCTCTCCTCTCACTGTTGCCGGTTGTTCTCTTCAACCCTTAGTTTCACCACCAACTTATTCATGGTTATCTCCTTGTTTTTATACTTCAAATAATTTTTGAAATCTCTCTACGCGCGAAGTTTCCCAATTATTGGCTCAACTTGAATGGTTCATTAATAACCAAACCTTCATCGAGACACTCAAGATAATTATCTCGCAACTCTTCCATTTGGCTAACAACGGTTTTGGATTCCACCATCTTGTATTCCATAAACCGTCAACAATATATTTTCACCCTCTTGCACCGCATGAGGATCCTCGCTTATTCATTCCGCCAAACTCAAAGTTGTCAAATAGAATAGCATTTTCTAATGTCATGTCTTGAAGTTCGCCCATTGAATTTCTCCGGCTTTTCGTGGTGAGAAGAACTCGCCTTGCACAACAACACGCTGCACAAATGACAAAGGAGTTGTTTCAATGTTCCTTCCATTCCTGCTCATAAACGTAATATCAACAATCAATGTAATATTCCGATTTTCGAAAGTATGCAGACGTGGTTATTTTGCGTAAAACAAAATATTATATTTCTTTTCTTTTAATGGAGTTAAGTTGTGATAAATATATACATTTATATATATATATATATATATATATATATATATATATATATATATATATATATATATGATTTTCAAATTATGTATACATAATAAAAGGGAAATTCAGATTTTTATGGTAATTAAGGGTAATTAAGGAAAAAATGATTAATTGGGAATTGTATTTAAGACATAAACTCTGATTATTTCCATAACCTAAATACTAATCGAAATAGCTATACGCCCTTCTCTCGCCAATTGAGGAGAGGAGAAGAGGCTAGGAGGGTTTTCAAAAATTCTAAAGCATAACTAAACCGTGACGCTTTCAGATCGGACTAGGATTTGGAACCGCTGTGAAGAGGACATCGCTTGGATATCAAGCTTGTGGGAAGGACTCGCAGATTTTCGAGGTTGTTGGATTGGATTTTTCTTGCAAACACGTAAGAGGCTCTTCCTATGATCATAATTATGGTTTATAAGGTTTAGATCAAGTTTTAAGGTGTTTAATGCTAGAAAGTTGTGTCTTTTCATTGATCAAAGATCATAGATGTTATGGCCTCATAAAGATATGATTTTCTCGTGTTTTACTATGTTTAATTCGATGTTAATTGTGTTGGAAACGGATTAGAAATCGCGGTTGTTGAAAACCGAATTTAGTGGTCGCAGTGCATGCGCGACGCATTCCTCGCATAAGATACTCGTTTGGTTGATGTTCGCATAATGCGACGATTTAGAGCAATGCGCACGCATTCCTGGTTCAGTTGTAAGCGGTCTTTGTTTCAGTTCAATGCGCACGATTCCTTAGAATGCGCACGCATTGTTGCTTCAGTTAATACAGATGTCACCAAGTAGTGCAATGCACACGATCGCGGCAATGCGCACGATTGGCTGGACAGAAACTTTCAAAGAAGTTTTCCGACGGTGAATACACACACATTCCAACCAATGCGCATACATTGGACCCTGCTTTGGGAAAAATAAATGTTTAAGCCATGTGTTGAGTTTTAAACCTTGTTTTATGATATAATAACATTGTATAAACATAAACAAGCCTAAATTGAGCTTCGATTCGCTTAGTTTCCACACCGAATGTACTCTTAAAGGGAGTTGAAGTTCGATCCGCGGAAGAGCATGATAGGTTTGTGCTTTGATGAATTAGTATTCATCAATGTCCGTAATTGCTAGGCCTTGTTTATGTCTAGTGGTCTCGAAGAGAGTAGTATTTGTGAGGGAGATTACTTGAAAACACATAGGTGGTTAGTTAATAATATAATAAACACGCATTTGCCTAGTAAAAGATTAAACAACATGTCACTCTTGGATAGGCACCGCACAATATCGCTGATGTGTGTGCTTTCAAGGTGGATAACTCCGTAGGTCAAAACCCTAAGCGCGGAGGGACTTCACCGAACGCATACTATCGGAGTCTACTGTAATAGGCTCGTGGATATTGGTGTGATCCACCAATATGTTGCCAAGAATATCCCCAGCTTGATATTCAGTAGTGCTCCTTGAGTGCGTTGTAACATAGATAAGTTAGAAACGCTTAGTCAATTCATGTTGATGGACATGAAGTGAACCATAGATTGAGTCGGTCGTGAAAAAGATAACAGATAAATAAATATCTTTCTTTATAAATTGTAATTAATGTCATAGCTTCTCTCTTTATTAAGTACGCTTGTACTTACCTCAAATGCATATTTTCTATGTGTTTGTGGGTGAGAAGATGAACAAAGTTGATCAAGTTTACGAAGAGGATTTTGATGATTTATGTTTGACGACGCCATTGAAGACTTACTTTTATTCGCTCTTTCATTCAATTATTTTAGACCATACATTTCTTTGGTTATTTTGGAGTAGTCTTTTGGTCATTCAAGACTTGTAGTACTTTTTAATCCTTTCTTTTGAGGATATCGTGACGTTGTTTGGGATTTTTCATTTTCTCTTGAATGTAATAAATGTTACATTTCCATCTTTAGATTTTGTTTCTATTCATGGATGATTGAAAATTTTATACCCGAGTCTTTTGCTTCCGCTTGCTTTCATTTGATACGACGTAGTAGAATCTTACATATAAAGTGAATTTATTTTTATTTTATACGCGTTTAACGCCTTTTCCCGGATAAGGACTCGTGTCCGAATGGGCGCTATAATCAAAGTTGCAAAACAGACTGCTATATACTTTTCCCGATATTGGTATATCGCGATTTTAAAATTCACTTAACATTTTCAACACATAAAATGAACATTATTCGCTCTTTAACTTTTCGTAAAATGAACGAGTATTTACAAAGTATTTTGACTACAACACAAGGTAGACAATTTTTCCAATTTTTCAAAAAGTCGTGGATCAGATTTATATTTTTCGCACAATAAAATTTTCAACCAAATTGCAGATTTTTGTTACAAGTAAACTATACTCCCATACTTGTGTAATAATATTATCACTTAAAATCATGTTGTTAACATAATTTTTCAAAAGGTATACAAGGTGACGATGACAAATTGTATCACCTAATTAATCCGGGCCTCGAATGAATCTAATGGTGAGCACCAAAACCCTAATGCCTTAAGAACGTGTTGTAGATTTTAAGATTTGGCGGCCGAGTCTAAGAGCTTGTCTTAGATTGCCTACGATCTCGTAGACTTGTCCAGAAATCAAGCCTCACGAGTTCCCGAACATGGTATTTATAATGATAAGGCACGCCCTAACCCTAATAATAGGTCGTCTAAGCTTTTGTCATATTTAACCTTTACGGGCCTTCCTCTGCCCAAATTATCATGTCGATAATAGGCTCAGAAATCGGCAGCGGACTTTGTCCTTTACGCCGACTCAACCAACTTACGGTGGTCGAGCCGACCATCGCCCTACACCGCTTAAGAGTCGATCGTCGAGTCAGCCGAGTCGGGACCATCGTCCGGCATCGATATGCACACTTTGATACTTATTCATATCGTGGGGACCAACGGTAAGATGACACGCGGAGGGGTGAAACCTCAGATCGACATAAGCCCCCGCATTGAGAAAGGCGACTCCCGTCGTCTGAGGTCAAATCAGCCATTTGAATCGTCTTCGAGCTGGGTCGTTATTTGGGTGGGAAACAGCTGTACTGCCACCTGCAACCCTAGCCAATCATAGTGTCGTATCATGATGTCATGGCGCACTAACGCCAGATCTTCAACACAAAGAACGACGCCCTTCTTCGCAACCGTAACGCCATTACCTCGATTCTCGTGATTTGTGTGGGATTATAACCCCTTCAAATCACGTCTTTTCAACTCATTTCGAATTTTTTGCAAGCATAAAAGGGGAGAGAAGGTCGGAGAAGAGTTCATTTTTCCATTTCCTCTGCGTGAACCTCCAAACGCCAAGTAAGCATTTTTCTCGTGTTCTCCTTCTGCTTTCCTCGATTTACCAATGTCGTTTGTGCTATCAACTGGATAAGTGGTAGTGAATCGCCTTCACACAAATAAACTTCATTATCCACCCATCCCGATTGTCCTTTCGTCACTTCAAGGCGAGCCCATAAGCCCATCTCCTTCTCGTCCCTAGTAAACCTAAGAAATTAGTTACTAGGATGGACGGAAAAGGTCCAAAAGGTTGTCTCACCGCTTTTTCTTTAGATGATGCTAATAAAATTTGCCGTAAATTTGGTCTGTGGGCACTCAATTTGAAATTTGACTTCCATCGGGTCAACACCAAGCTATACTGATGAGCCCTGTATGGTTCTGTCAACCTGATGAGGCCCAACTTTCCAAATGGATTGAGGTTTCCATTGTTCCCGGCAAATGTGAGCGATTCTCAATCACTATGAGATAAGCGCTTTCTCGCTAGCCCCAAATGTCGTTAGATTCTAATGGGTTTTGTTGTAGCTTGTCGAGTGGTTGGAGTTTGCTTCGATCCCCTCTTCCGCTACTACTATAAGATCACGCATGCCGCATAAAACTGTGGTATACCTTCCAACGGAGGCCAAATCGACACGAGTTTGTGTCCAAGGGGCCTTCATCACACGGTGACCGAAACCGAGATTTTTCTTCATACTTCTTGGCTTGGGCAACCCATACATAGGGCAAATGAGGCTCGAGGGCAAGAAGACGGATAAACTCGGTGGTGATCCCGCCTCGAGAGGCCCGCATTTATGGATAACTTTTGTTTTGAGGTGGCCACCGAGATCCGCACCTTTGTATACCCTCAAACCTAGAGGAGACAGGCCGATGCCCTACTCGACACTCCATGCTCACGTACCAAGAGAATCAGATGATGTTTCTCTATTAATTTTGTCGAGATCTATAACTTGGCATTATTGATGATATTAACTTTGTCTTTTCTTTTTTGCAAAGGGGAAGTTCTCGTTATCTCGATCCTACTCAAGTCCCCAAACCGGCGGGTAAGCTAGCTCCGCCACTTGAAGGTCGGGCGGCCCTCCCATAAGCTGTCGAGAGGAGGACAACTCCCCCGCTTGAGAAGCCGGAGCTCTTCCTCGACTCGAGGTTGTTCCTCGCACACCCGCCTGGGGACGACGACTGTGGATGTCGATTCGCGATTCCCGCCGCCTCCCGCCCCAAATTTCAATCTGATTTTCCACTTACTCGCTATGGCTCATCGCGAGATGAAGATGACGGGCCATAGCCGACATAACACCATCCGCCGGCCGAATGTCGAGGACGCTGTTCGACAATCGAGGAAGAGACCAACTCGCCTCGACTTGGTGAGGATCGCCAGAGAGGCTAAAAAGGCCGAGTCGGTGAAGCCCCCGGCTGAAATTGAGATCGAGATGAACTGGCCGCCGGAAGATTGCGCAACTATGGAGAACAAGGTTCTATGTTCTCGCACTTCGGAAGTCGTGGTCGATGGTAAGTCACCCCGCTTTTCCTATCTTTATCGTGGGCCCGCCCTTTATTTCTCGCTAGATGACACCTTTGTTTTTGTTGTTTTTTTAGACCAACCACCTCGCAAGAGGCGGCTAAGAGATTGGCTGTGCCTGGCGCGAGGTAAGAGGATTTGAAGAGGAAAATTCATCCATTGCTCGACGAGAGCACCAAGAAAAACGCCGCCATAGCCGCATTGGAGTCCCGGGCTGAGGCTCATGCAAAGAGGTGTATGCCGAGATAAAAAGGTTGAAGGATGAGTCGTCTCAATCCGCCAACGACTGACCAGAACGCGAGGCGATCGGGTGTGTCCTCGATGAAAATCGCCGACCCGGCAAAGGAATTCGAGAAGATGCAAGAAGCGCACAATGCTTCTTTATCCAAGTCACACAAGCTTGAAAAGAGAGGGATGCTCAATGTCGAATCAAGAAAGTTCCTTCCTGTGTCGAGGTGCCAAGAAAGATGCAATCCTCGAGTATCGGAAGTCGAGGGAGCTTGTTGAAGACCTGACCGATGGATGATGCCAGATGGCCATGATGGGCGGATTTACAAATGGAGGTGAATCAAAGGTGGAGGTTTATCCAGAGTTCGACGATCTTAGATTGTCGCTACCGTAATTCTATAACACCGAGGCGGAGAAGTCAGCACGACCAAGACGGTGAGTGAGTTCCAATGAGGGGAATCTTTTGCCCGTATATGGTCCGCCAACTTCCGATGCCGAGCCGACTGGCATATCACCGAGCCGACCCTCGCTATCACCGAGCCGACTCCGACGCTACCTCTTAATCGTTGTTCTTGAATTTTACTTTTGTTGAACTTTTTATTCGATCTTTTGAACTTAGATTTGTATAATTTGAATTTGGTCTTGTATCGGCCGGTCTTATCGACTTCGACCTTACTTTTTGCTTCGATTTTGACTCGATTTTTGTAGCATTTTCCTCTTTTTTTTTATTTATCTTCTATGTCTCGATGTCTTTAGCGCTTGTTGGGCTTCGCCTGCTTGTTGCTTGCTTTATCGATTTCGTGTTGCCCCTATGTATTATGAACCTTGGTTCTTATTGCACTTGTGAGTCTAGTCTAGCTGAGATTAACCTAGTTGTCTTAGCATTTTTTTGTTTCTCGACTAGTTTTGCATGGGCAAGTAGATGTTTGCGCGCTCGGTCCGACTTTCGTGTAACTGCCCCTCTCGCTTTAGCATTTTTTGCCCATTAGGCTCGCTTTTGCTTTTGGTCGGTCGATTTTATGGGCGCTTGGTCCGACTTTCATGCATTTCCCTTCGCTTTAGCATTTTTTTTTTTTTGCCTTGTAGACTCATTTTGCTTAGGCTATATTGAAGGATCCGACTTATGATATTCCTTCTCGTAGTCTATTGCATTGCCTTTGACATTTTGTATCGTATTAACTTATAATGTGAAGGTCCGATCCTAAAAACATAGAAGCATCTCGAAAGAAGACATGTTTATTAGAATAAAATTGTCACACGTACTTATTACAAAGTGTAAAAATATGAAAATAAAGATAGATCGAGATAAAGTTTAATTAAACGTAATACTTCCTCGCATTATTGGCGTTAACGCCGAGGAACCGTGGTTCCATCTCGCCATCTCGAGTTGGTAGGATCTCTTTGAATGAACCTTAGATCTCGATATGGCCCTTCCTGTACCCGGGTCTAACTTGTCACGCTTCTGTCGGCTTGCTT